>BKCH01000717.1:0-367776 GCA_008635985.1 Ficus erecta | reverse complement strand
AGATCGCCCATGCTGTCGGGTCCACAGGCATGGCCGCGGGGCAGTTTCTCGACCTTGAGGGGGGGCCAAATTCCGTCGAATTCGTGCAGGAGAAGAAGTTCGGCGAGATGGCGAGTGCTCCGCCGTGTGCGGAGGACTCCTGGCCAGCGCCAACGATGAGGAGTAGAGAGTCTGAGGAGTACGGTAGAGCTGTGGGGGTATTGTACCAGGTGGTTGATGATATTCTGGAAGAGAAATCAAACAAAGGTCAGGAAACAGTCAGCAAAGAGGGAAAGAAGAAGGGTAAGAGCTAGTGGGAGTTTTATGGAGTTGAGAAGGCACTGGAAGTTGCAGAGGAACTTAGAGACAAGGCCAAGAAAGAATTAGTGGGTTTGAGAAGAAATATGGTGACTCTGTGGTACCACTTTAACAGCTTTGTTGATTATGCTGTTGATAGAGGCTTTAGCATTGGCGATTCAAGTTCACGTGGGAATTTTAATCCTTTTTTTATTTCCCTTATGAACCATAATATAATGCCTTGGAAAAAAAAAAAAAAAAAAAAAAAAAAGTTTAGCACCGGTGTTTTTGTATTTCAAACGCCTATATTTATGTTCTTCCTTTATTGATTGTGTAATTCGTGTTCAAGATGTTGAACCTACGATTTATTGAGAGGGAGAGAATATATAGTAGTTATAGCATCAGCTTCTTTATTCTTGAGACTGTTGTGGCAATTGTTAAACGACGTTTTCTAAGCCTGTTTGATAATAAAGTTAAACTTTAATTAAATTGTATTTTTTCATCTTAATTTTTATCTTTTTCTAAAAAGTTAATAATTTATAATTAATTTTTAAAATCAACCATTCAATTTAAAAGTTTCATCTAATCTCAACACCAAACCAACTTTAAATTTTACAGCATCTTTTAATTGATTTCCCCACTAATATTCGGGTATCAGTGGTACTATAAAAGTGTAGTTCATGAGTAATATTTTGACGGCTTTTAAACGTGTCATGCGACAAAATTGGCCATAATGGAATAGTGAAATAATGATGTTGCCAAGCTTATCTCGAAGACTTCAACTGCTATTCTGCAAAGCTGAAGTGCATTAATGATTAGAATAGAGCTGACCCCTCCTATATTAACTAAATAATTAATTTTTTTTACGCTTAAGAATCGAATCTTAGGGGGTTTTTGGCAAGATTTAGTTTAATTAAATTATATTTTTTTCATCATATTTTTTGTTTTTTTTCCTAAAAAGTTGTTTGTCTTTTCTGAAAATTCAAAAAAATTCAAAAAATTTACTATTTAAACTTACAAATCTTACTCAAACTTACCACCAAACACCCCCTTAGACTTATGACTCTTAAGCCCCAATCCTCCGCTTCCATCACCTTTGAGCTAGCTCCAATGGCTTAGAGCCGAATCAGTTGGTAGTTTTACATTCGCCAATGGACTGATGATGGTTGTTGAATTTGTAATATGGATCTAAGGTGTGTTTGGTGTGTAATTTGAGTTAAGATTTGTAAGTTTAAATAGTAAATTTTTTTGAATTTTCAGAAAAGATAAACAACTTTTTGAGAAAAAGATAAAAAATTGATGAAAAAAAAGTCAGTTTAGTTAAAACTAAACTTTTACCAACAGGCTAAGTTGCCGCACTTGGGATCCTAATTCTTAACAACAACGACCACGTCCATCCCCATTACTGGCTACGCGTCAGTCACGCGGCCCATATTGTTTTGCAATGAAAAAAATGAGCCCATTGGCTTTTCAATTTTCTCGTGGAGGGCCCATTTTCCTAAGCTCATGCTCGTCCCCCAATGTCCCATCATCATCTTCCGCTTTTTACACGACACTCGATAAATAAACAAGCAGAGTAATCATCGCCATTTTTTAATTTTGCAGGCAGCGAAAGGAAAGGAAACTGCGGCATAAGACGTTCGTTCGTTGGCAAGCCATGGTCAAACCCAATCATTCTCCTCTCTCCCTCAGATCCACTTTCGCCGCCACAATTATCATTCTCCGGCTAGAACAACAAGAACAAGAAAGAGGGACACCGAAAAATGGCGACATGGGGAGCGACAGCAATGGCGGATTCGAGAGCCTGGGATCTGCTGCCCTCGGCTCTACTTGCAACCATCTTCACGAAGCTCGACGTGCCGTCCATCTGCTCCTGCGCCTCCACCTGCAAGACCTTCCGAGCCTGCGCTTCCCACATCCTCTCTTTCCTCCCAACCTTTCACCTTCCGGTGCATGTCTTCCTTCTCTCACCGATCTCCAAATCCCTAGCTTTTTGCTTGGTTAATTCCAGAAAAGCTCCGATCTTTATCTGTTTTTTCCTTATATTCCAATTTTGATTGCCATTTCAGGAAATCGCACCTTCGGTGGATTCGCTGAGGCCTTTGTTGCCGCCAAACCCGTACCTGAGAAGCCTAAAGGTTGACTGTGGTCGGCTTGATGATTCGGCGATCCAGACTTTGGTACGGCCTTCTTTGCACGAGCTTTGCCTGCTTAATTGCGCGGATTTTAGCGGCAAATTGCTTTCTGAAATCGGAGGCCTTTGCAAGGACCTGAGGTTTGCTCTTTTACAATCGAGTGCATTTAATGTATATGAACAACATTTTGGTTCTGAATTTATTTTTCATACGAAAAAAGTGCAAAAAAAGGCCATATAAGATGTATTGTTGTTTGCACAATACTATTTGAAAGTTATATTTATCATTTTATCATAAGTTTAAGACTTGTAGGCTGTAGCTTGTAGGGAAATTTTTATTTTAAATAATAATAAACAAAAATTGAGAATCTGGGTAAAGTTAAAAAACCCAGCGTATCAACTGTTTTTTGACACAAAATATAGTTTTGTCTTTAAGTGCCAAAATTTGGCGATGACAATAGAAACTTGACATTGCAATTGTTGATACTTCCTAGATTTTGAATTATGATTGGATTTACCCTTTGAAATGTTATTGTTTCTTTGGCTTTGGGTAATGGTATGCGTGTACTTCTCTCTCCGCCAGGTCTCTCTGCTTGGGGTCTGTGGCCGAAAAACGAGGACGGGCTATTCATATTTCTGATTTGGAGGAGTTGCTCAGTGGTTGCAGTCAGTTAGAAGTAAGGAATTGAAAAAATAAGAAAGATTGTGCAAGAAAATGCTTGGTAAATATGTAACAAGTGGGATTACTCTGTTGGTCTAGGAGGTGTCAAGTGTGTAACCTTTTTTGCCAACTTGGTTTTGGTATGGATTTAACATGTGAAGAAATTGGCTTATAGGGTGATGTTGATGTGGATATTGACATTTAAAAAATACCTAATAAAGAAATCCAAGCTTCCAAACTATTAAGTTAATTCGGGGGTGTCATATATTATGCTTTTTTAATTGCCAATCTCTTCTATTATTATACATATGCCATTACGGTTGTACAGTAACTATACAATAAATGAGATTTTATTGAAATCTTTTGTCATCTTAATGTGAATGATTTGAACTCTATACTTTATGGGAGAGTGAGGTGTGAAATTACCATTTGCTATGCCTGCAACCGTCATATGTTTTCACTTTTGATGATATAGGCATGCATTTAACATAGGATTTGCATCTTTACTTGCTTCTATTTTCTGACTTGTTTAGGTTGCTGTTTTGATAGGCACTTGTCCTGATGTTTGATGTCTCGTTATTTCTTCGCCATAATTTTGCTCGAGTTTGGACTTTGGCTTCAGAAAAACTTGCTTCTCTTGAGATTGGCTACATTTCATCTGTAATGGTGACTGAACTGCTTAGCCCGAATTTGGGATTTCACATCAGTTGCCAAATCATATTCGACCATCAATATTGCCTAGCATTCAGAAATTGTGCCTTTCAGTCGACTATATTACTGACACTATGGTCACTACAATTTCTAAAGGTCTCATCTCCTTAACCCATTTGGACCTTCGAGATGCACCCCTCATTGAACCAAGCATTACACTTGACCTCACGAACATGGCCTTCAACAAATTAATCACCATGGAAGATTGAAGCATCTCTCATTGATCCGGAGTCAGGAGTTTCTTCCCACGTATTTCAGAAGAGTAAATGATCTTGGACTCCTCTTTATGGCTGATAACTGCCAAATATGGAAAGTATATGCCTTGGAGGCTTTTGTCGGGTTACAGACACAGGTTTCAAGACAATATTCATGCATGTTCCAAGTTTTAAAGCTTAGGTGTCTCATGGAACTCAGTTAACTGATTTAGTTTTCCATGATATCTCTGCTACTTCCCTTTCTTTATTACATGTTAGCCTGAGATGGTGTAGCCTTTTAACTAACCAAGCAGTTACCAATTTGGCGTCTAATAAGGACCTTAAAGTGCTTGATTTGAGATGCTGCAGAAATCTTGGGGACGTGGCCCTTGGAGCCATAAGGACTCTCACGAGATTGAAGGTTTTATTATTGGATTCACTGATATAAGCACGTTGGATTGTCATTCTTGAGGTCAAGGGTCATACAGTCGCTAGTTTCATTATCTGTAAGAGGGTGCAAAAAGCTTACGGATAAAGGCATCACTTCTCTCTTTGAGGGTTGTTCTATAACGGAGTTGCGGGAGTTGGACTTGTCAAATCTCCCCAATCTCTCCGATAATGCAATCCTGTCACTGGCAAAAAGGCAGAATTCCAATTGCCGAATTGCGGATGCGACAATGCCCGCTAATTGGCGACACTTCAGTCATGGCATTGGCCTCAATGCAGGTCGACGAGGAGAGGCGGCATGGCAATAGTTTGCGGCTGTTAGATCTCTTTAACTGCGGGGGCATCACGCAGCTTTCATTCCGCTGGTTGAAGAAACCGTACTTTCCAAGGCTGAGATGGCTGGGAGTGACTGGTAGTGTAAACAGAGACATGGTTGATGCCTTGGCTCGGAATAGGCTATTCTTGAGCGTGGCATGCCATGGCGAGGAGCTGGGAGCCGAGCAATGGGATAGCTCTGATCTTCTGTATACAAATCACTTAGATGAAGTGGATGAGCTCGAACAATGGCTTTTAGAAGGTGAAGGTGACACTGATGATGAAGAGATGGCTGATGCGGAACTCGTGGAGTAAATTTGTTCAATAAGTATGTTTTACGCGTATAGATGTTTGCTTGTCTTATCGGCCGGTCTTACTGGATTGTATGTTAATTTATCATTTTCTTCTGTTTTTCTCAATCGGTCAATGTGGTCCTATATAATCTATAAGTCGAGAATAGCCTCAACTTGTACTTTATGTGGATGTGATGCAAATACTAACATCGTGTTGTACATGTTTCTGAAGTAAATTGATGTTTAGAAATATGGTCACTGATTACACCCCCACCCCCCCCCCCCCCCCCCCCCCCCCCCTCTTTATGTTCGAATCTTGATTTCAATTCGTTTTAAACTTGTTTTTAAAAGTATGTCTTTTATACTTTAGGACATGTTTTGCTCGCCGTATTGTATTATATTGTATTATTATTATACAATATGATGTTTGGTTTTACATTGCATTATAATATTATACGACATATTATGTTGTTTGTTTTGTCACCATATTGTATCGTATTAGAATTGAGCTGTTAAGAGACAAATTTATGCTATGACCCCAAAACCAAAGTCGGGTTTCGGAGTCGGGATTTGGGATGGGTCAAGTTTCAGGGTCGGAGTTCGGTATTCACAAGACTTGGGTCGGGGCCAAATTTCGGGATGGGGGTCGGGGTTAGGTTTTTGGGACGTGGTCGGGGTCAGATTTCGAGATGGCAGTCATGGTCGGGGGTTGGGTTTCGGAATTGAGTTTCAAGGTCGGGGTCGGGGTTTTGAGACGAGGGTCAGGCGGGGGTCGGGTTTCAGAACAAGTGTCAAGGTGGGTCGAGGTCGGGTTCCAAATCAGGATTCGGTTTTGGGACGAGGGTCATGGTTGAATTTTCGGGATGGGGGTCGAGGTTGAATTCGGCCTCAACCCCGAAACCTAACCCTTGTCCCAAAACCTAACCCCAAAACCCCGATCTTAGACCTCCGTCAAGAAACTTGACCCTGAACTCAAACCCGACCCCATCCCAAAACCCCCAACTCTGACCCCGAAACCCGACTCCCCGACCCCCCATCTCGAAACTTGACCCCCCGAAACCCGAACCCATTCCAAAACCCGACCACAACCCCCAGTCCCAAAAACCCGATCCCAACCCCCGTCTCGAAACCTGACCCCAACCTCGACCCTGTCCTGAAATCTGACATTGAAACCCAACCTCGACCGTCAAACGTAGTACCAAACCTAACCCCGACTTTCGTCCAGAAATCTGACCCAACCTCCATATTGAAATCCATTATATTTTATTTTTTAATATAATCATTTAAATTAAAGTATACAATTCACCCTAATACAGATGTTTTTTGTCGTATAAGATATCATAGTCCATATTGTATTAATTTTTGATTCGCATTAAACTATATAATACAATGATGTTTATCAAACATTACATTATTTTAAATAATAAAATAATATAATACGGAGTACTTATATGATGTGTCATGCCCTTAAGATTTATATCTCTGATAAAAGGATCATGGTTTGGGCCAGACTTCTTTTTTTTTTTTTTTAACCCAAAGGTGTGTTGAACCACAGGCTTTCATTGAGATTATCTTCTTGGGTCCAGGTGCTCATCAAAGTTTTGACTAATGTTCCAAGATTGCTTCACGACAAAGTGCCCTTCAATTCAAAAAAGAATTTATATAGTGGGGACTTTAGAAAAAAGCCCAAGTGACATAGTTACTTATATTTGAGACCGAACATGTCACCTCAGCACTGATTAGTCCCACAGATTAATGAGCATTGAATTCCAGACATTCGACTCTTATGTCTATTTAGTTCTATCTCTTTTATTTCTTTTAAAATTCAAATATACAATAACACATAATTTAAAAATCACAAATTAAAACAAATAACCCGAACAATATTTCACATGAAATTCGAATTTAAAATCTCTTATCTATCAAATCACTTGATAGATCGAGCCTATTTATCCTCTAGATGGTTATTTATTTATTTATTATCATTATTTTTATCTTTTCTTAAGAAGTGAATGGCATTGACAATCCATAGGTTCTTAATTCACCGTCATATCCGTTGTAGCACCACTAGCTTTTGTTTCTTATGGGGTTCATCATGGAATGGATATGATGGGGGTCCCCATCACTTTTTCAATGGTACATCTCTAGAGTAAGAGGTTTCGATACCTTTTGCTGCTCACTGAAAATGACAGGTTTTACCTTTTCACGTGTTAACAATCGTCACTCCTGAATATTCTGAGGTAGTTTCTTTCGTTTTCTGGGACACAAATCTTTAGCGTACGCCTATGTGTTATGATCTAATTCAAGAACCATTAGATATATGCTGATTAGAGTTACATCAATGTTTGAATTGAAGTCTGTCTTGGTAATCATTAACCTTCCGTAAGAAAATTATATGGGGATAAGAACTTCGTACCCTCAATTAAAGTGAGATTATAGGTCAAATGATTTCTATTAGATGGGAATTGAATTTCGTAAGAGAATTTTTACTGTCGAAACGTAGAAAATGATGGATCACAGAAAACAGGATACTACGAGCCCTCGTGGGACAGTTGAGCGTCATGAGCTTTTTGTTGAGTCAGATGTGATATTATTGATTCAGAATAATTGTCCTTTTTTTTTTTTTTTGGGCTTAGACAACGAAGCTAGAAAAAGCAAAGAAAAAGAAAAATTGTTCTGGATATAAAGTTTAGTAATTTCTGTCATGTCACTGTGTCTCGTGACCACCAAGTGAAGGGAACCAACCACGTCAAGAGTAGGCCTAGCTTGAGGTGAAGAGGACATAAAAACATAAAAGTGTACAGATTCGTTATCCACTGAAAATCTTGAGTACTCTATCTTGTCTCAGACATGTCTGTGTTGTTATTTATCTATCTCAAATTTTACCGTGCCTTTCTAGTTTCTTTTCTTGGCCAGTTTTGGGACTTTGGTTAATCAAAACGTACGTTGCAACATCTTTTCTTTGGCATGCTAAACATTAGATGTTAGCCTAGAAGAGAAATGCAATATGCATGATACAATAAGATTGAGAATTGGCATATAAATATAATGGTGCAAAGAATATACTTTGGAGACAAAATGAGATATGCTATATATTCAAAAGAACATGCTCAAGTTATTCCAAGCTAGCAAGGTGGGAATTAAGGACTATAATTTAATCTTGGTGGTTTGGAACAATTTGGTTTAGAATATGTTATCTTTGATCTCATTAGATTCTTGATACTAGCTAGTAAGGTGGTGCTAAAGAATATGCCTAACCAAAAAAAATAATATTACTAGAACATATATATATATATATATATTAAGAAAGAGCTAGAACATGAAGTTATTAATGCCTAAGGAAGCTATGTTATCATGATTCCAAAACTAGTCTTTTTTTTTTCACCCTTAAGATTAATGGATCATATTTTCGTTTTTTTCTTTCGATTAATTCACGTGTAAGGGGAAAAACATTGAAATGCATGTGTTTGCTTACCTGTTTTTATTTTAATTTCTATTTTGTAATTTAATTTATTTTTTAGGGGTGTGTTTGCCCTACTTGCTAATTGGGAAAAAGGTTAAAAGATGATATTCGGTTAAATTATTATATACACAACTAGACGAGATACCAAAATGTATCAGGAAGAAAGGGCCACTACAATAAATGTTTATCAGACTACTCTTTCAAAGTCAACTGCAACAACTAAAAGAAGAAAAAAGAATTTCCCATGCATGGGGTCTTGAGAATGAAAAAACTAGTAGGATGAATGTGGTTCAATCTTTTTAAAAACACTAGTTCACGAACATGTGTAGAGACAAGTAAAAACGAATCAAAAAAACAAAACAAAAAATGTCACGTGGTAATTGATGGATCCATCACGTGACAGGTGACTGGATTATCATGTGACAACCTAAAATTAAGAACGCAATACTATTCATTAGTGATTCGTTTTTTTAAAGGTATAGCATAGATTTCCATTTGCTCGATCTCCTCACTTCACACAACTACGTAAAACAAATATTTTGTGGAAATTGGAAGAGTTTATTGATTGAACAAATACTTTACGTCGTGTAAACAGATCCTTTTTCTCAACCAAACTGCTTTTTTGCTTCTTTAAAATACTTTTAAAGGGACTTTTTTTTCTCATAGAGAAGTCTCTTTTACATGATAATTGTAGTTCAAGTAAAGGTCAGGAACAAACGAGATGTGATACCTTTTTTGCCAATCACCATTATGCACAAGCAAATTGCTTTTTATACTTCATTAATATACTTTTCTACGTTGGACTTTGGATCTTCTCTATAATAATTATATATATAAAAAAAATAAAAATAAAAAGAGGAAAAAAAATGTTATGAAAAGAAGGGTAAAAAAAAAATATTAGAGACATGCGAGCAAGAGAGAGACCATGAGAAAATATGTGTCCAGGTGGGATGAATGAAAAAAAAATGTGTGTAGATTCAATGAATGTATTATCAGCTTTTCGATAATGCATTCTAGTTAATTTCTATGCTTCTATTTCTATCCCGAAAACAATGCAGTCTACGCAAGAGCCAAGATGACACCATACATTACAAAAGCACAAAATCAATCATTAGTTTTTTGCTATGAATTTGTACTTTTAAAAAACAAAAGTTTCCATATATAACCAAACAAGCAAAAATTATTTAACAGATACACCAAGGAGAACTGGGGAGTCTTCGCATGTAATTTGTTTTCTAATGCTATCTTAATTCCCTTTCAAAACACAATACACAAACACACAAAATCAAAACAGTACTAACATGACAGGATTTAGAACCATCACCACAGTGGTGTTTCATAACGAATATGCGATGTTACAAAATATGTTTGAGAATAAGATGTTCACCTTTTTACAAAATGAGTATAATAATAAAAAAAAGGTTAAAAAAAGCGTCACTCTTTTATTATTTTTTCACCCATTTTGAAAATAGGCATAAGAAACAAACAAACAAGATTTAAGAACTATAAAATAAACACCCACAGGGGTGGATGAGTTGGTAAGGGTGGGTGCCTTTGCTAGGCTTCTCCTCTTCGTCCACCCGGATTCGATTCTCATTGCCTCCCCTTAAGCCTCGCTCCAACCTCGGCTGTTGAAGCATGGTTTGGTAATGGCATGGTAGATTTCAGATAACCGACTGAGAGAAACTAGTATAAAAAACTTATCTCCCCGTCATACCTAGGGAAAAAAGTTCTGCCTGTGGGATCAAAAAACCTGAAAATGATAGAACTACCACCATATCTTTTTTTATTCACCAAAAAAGAACTATTAAATATAAGAGAAATAATATAGAGAACACTTTTTTCATTAAAGTTGAAAATCACTCGTGCCTTATGTTTCTTTCCTATCATCATAAGTTTTTTTTTAAGAGAGTAACATAAGTAATTTATCTTTAGTCTTTTTCAAGAGAGTTTCGAGAGTATTTTATTGTTAGTCTTTTATTTATGAGAGTTTCAAAAGTAATTTATCCTAGTCGAAAAAAGAGCAATTGATTAGAGATGTGAAAGGAAGAGTGTACTACTTTTTTTGTTTCACCATCCCTCCAATTATCTCACTACTCCTATGATGTCTATATCAACGGAAAAAGAGGCAATCGAGAAGTTTTACTTCAAGATAGGTCCTAAATCTAGATTTTCTTTTTTCTAATTAATTCTCATATAAACTAATATTAGTTAGTTTTTATTTTCTATCTATGATGGAAGATGGTATATTTTTTCCATGACAAACATGAATTTTTTTTTGTCTCTTTTATTACTCTATATTATTTGTTAACCATACATTAAAACTGTATTTTCACAGCTCATAATTTAACTTAGCTTGCTTTTTAAATAAAGATTATATCTTTCAAATACTTTTATAATTCTCTAAATAAATAAATAAATAAATAAGTATGTATATAGTACTATCATAAATCACATACAATAGGCTTCAAATGAAACACTACTGATTGATGATAAACTACTCCCCCCCCCCCCCCCCCCCCCCCCCTCTCCTTTTCCTTTAAACTCTGCACAGTTCAAGTGTTTCGCTACTTCGAAGTGCTGAGCTACGCCCACAAGTTAAAACCACAGCAATAAAGGCCTTTTTTTTTTTTTTTTTTTTTTTCCTAAAGCGTTTTAGGTAGGGTGTGTGTGTGTGTTTTCTAGAGAAGTTTTATATCGCAGCAATTGATAGAACAATATTTCAACCCAAAAAAAAAAATATATATATATATATATATATATTGATAAAAAAATATGAACCAAATTCTTGACTTAGAAGTTAGGTTGTCAGCAACGCTGATATATTTGATGTACATATCTCCAATCTCCACGTAGGTAGTACATCTTCATGCCAACTTCCACACATTTCCCTTGGCTCCTCCGATCCTCTTTTGGGCCCCACACCAAACCATTTTTCTCATAAACCAGCACCAGTTTTCCAAGACATGAAGAACCCTTCCAATTTTCCAAGACCTGACCCCACCCAATGGCCCATTCCAAGGGCCCCACTCTTCGGTCAGTTTGTTTTGTAAAGTTTTTTGAATTGAAAATTTTTCTTATTTTGAAACAATAAATCATTTTATTTTTACATCTAAAATAGCGTTTGGACGTGAAATTAAACTGTATTTTTGAAAAATGTGAAAATTTTGCAATACTAGTTGGATAGATATTCAAAACAATCATTTGAAAATTAGTTTTTTTTTTTTTTTAACAAATCTAATCAAAATTTTATTCTATTTTAATAGGATATGGATCTCAATTTGTTCCTTTACTAATTATGATGAGAAAATTTTAAATATGAAAATTGAACTGTGCTAATAGATTTGAAATGAAAATTAATGTAAGGATTGATTCTGAAAAAAAGAGATTTTTTTAATCTCATTTTTAAAAATAAGACAAGCTTCTAAATTCAAACAAACACTATTTTTATTTCATTTCTAAAATAAGATGGATCAAACATGCCCTTACATAACTGCCGGCTCACAAAGCACCCCATTAGATTCTCGTTTCCAATTGACACATTTTGAACGTAAAAGGAAGTAACTGGGACAGGTTGAATATTATACTTTCCATTATTGCCAAGCACACCAAACACTACTCTAATGGATAAGATTTTATAATTTATCTGTATACATATACATACATACACACACACACATATATATATATATATATATATATATATAAAACATGGCTTGGTAGACTTTTGGATTCAAACGGTCAGGCACGTTAAGTCTCTCTACCCACCTGGTCCAGCGGCAACCTGTCGCCGCTTTGCTGGCACTATTACCAATTCTTTTTTTATTTTTTTTCCTTGGTCGTGCTCATCCTCTCCCGGCTGTCCTTGTTATAAATAATCTCAATACTTGCCCTTTCGTCACCTCCAAAGGCCACTTTTTCCACGTCATCAGTCTCCACACTTCCACGTGGGTGCCACATTGTCCAGCCACACGAATTGCGGCGGTTTATTCCCTCTGTTCCTGTGCAGGTGTAGATTTTGAACAGGTCAACCGCTCCCGCGTGCCCGCCACGTGTGGGTACACGCAGCCGGGTTTCCTCATCGGCCACGTGGGTTTCTTAATTAATTCTTTAAACCTTAAGACAAAGTTTAATCTAATCTTGATATTAGATGTATATATAAAAATATACATGATAATCTTTTTATGTTATTCTATTAACCCCAACTAGTTAACGTGATTATATTATCTATCTCCAAATCCCCAAGAGCGAGGACCTAATTTTATTAGTTAGTAAATTGCTATTTAAAAAAAAAATAAAGAAATAAATAAGAGCTTGAACCATCAAACATGCTTTTTTCTTTTTTTTTTTTTTCTTTTTTTTCATTTTAAACGTTGAAGGGTTGTAGCATTGGTTTCAACACCAAAAAATTTGGTGGTCTTGATCACAAACTTATTTTCTGATTAAATTAATTAAGAATGTTTAGGTTATGGGATTAGGGACGATAATGTTGCATTATTATATATAATAACCACGTTTATAATTATCCTCAAACAAGACTCAGACTAAGTTTTTCTCTCATTTATTAAATATTATCTTCAAATTAGCATGCGTCTTAGATTCTTAGGCATATGCCCCAACCAACTAATATGCGTCCCTTTATTTTTATTTATTTATTTATTTCTTTAAATTACTTTGCCATTTTGTCAGAAGCTCCATAGTAATGTCCCAACTAAAGTATAACTGAGCCCTCTATTTTTCTATATTTTATGGGTCAAAATTTCAGTTTACACGTTTGACATGAATTACAAATAAGTAAGTTTAGATTTAACACGTTTAGTTACTTAGTTGAAACGGATACAGTTAGTATATTATTAAACTAAAAATAAACATACGACTAAACAAGTCAATACAGAGAGAAAATAATTCCGAAGCTAGCTAGAAAGAGAGCGATTATTCATTGGCGACCCATCTATTTAGTTAATTCATTTCTGTGTCTATTATTGATTTCCCACCACTTAGGATTCACAATTTAAATTCAGTTAGTTAAAATGCACACGCTTGCATGTTCAAAATAGACAACAAAATTAAGGAAAATAAAATTAAATAATAAAATAAATTAATTAATATTTTTATTTTTTTAACTTTTTTTAAATTATTTTTTTATTTAAAATTGTCATGTATCTGGTTTAAGATCCATACCGAATAGACAAATAAAACAAAAAAAAAAATTAATAAAATTAAAATTTTTTAATTTTTAAAAATTAATTTTGTTTTTGAAAATGGACGGGGGAGGAAGGAGAAAAGGCACTATTTTAATCTACTAACCTTATTTAAAAGGAAAAAAAGCACTAAAATAGTGCCTTTTGACCTTATTTATAGTGTCTTTTGTCCTTTTAAATTATTTTTTTATTTAAAATTGTCATGTATCGGGTTTAAGATCCACGCTGAATAGACAAACAAAATAAAAAAAATTAATAAAATTAAAATTTTTTAATTTTTTAAAAATTAATTTTTTATTTGAAAATGAACGGGAGAAGAAGGACAAAAGGCACTATTTTAATCTATTAACCTTATTTAAAATGACAAAAGGCACTATTTTAATCTACTAACCTTATTTAAAAGGACAAAATGCACTAAATAGTGTCTTTGGTACTTTTAAATAAGATTAGTAGATTAAAAAATAACAAAAAAATAATTTTTTTATTTGAAAATGTCACATGGTGGACTCAGAACCCACCACGTGGTGGATGGGGAGGAAGTTATTTTTTATTTGAAAATTAATTTTTTTATCTCATACTCCGGTGCTATGAGTCTTTTAATTTCAATCTTTCGGGTGAATATTATTGGTATACCTACTTCGATGTGCATTTCTAAAACTTTATAACTTGAGTAATATTGCATTCAAATTTATTGATCGGATTAATTAAGATATGATTGTTCATATGATTTGAAATTAATAGAGATCAATATTGGTGTTTGTTTAGTGATTTAAATTATATTCCCCTGTCAAAAAACATCCCAAATTATGATCAACCAACATATTTTCTTTTTGGAAGTGGAAATAATAGGTTTTTAAATTAAAAAAAAATAGCACGTTTATTAAGCATGATACAAGTGTCTATATCATGTTTCATATATAATAAACTAGTCATGGACTAACGCTTAAACAACAGATAAATCAAGATTTTCAAAATGTATGTATAATTATGCATTCCCAATCTTAATTATGAAGGTGTTTGTCACGCTTTTTTTTATAAACAATGTTTACTTCAGCGGTAGCAACTGCCCTGTAGTTTTTTTTCCCCACCCCTAAAAACAAGGAAAAATTTTGTAATATAAAAAAAATATATATGATAAATCAGAGTAGCGTATAGTTTTAAAGACATTAGAATTCTATTTTGTTAGGGAAATTAGATTTCTCTTCGAAGAAATATAAAATATTCATTTACCATAATTGGATATAAAATTCTAGCATCCTTTGTAATTATGTAACAATTTTGTATCATGTTATAAAATGTTTATATATAAAATTAGTAAAATCTCATGACAGGACACATCGTTTTGTCGTCTTGGTTGGTCAGTAGACTCCTAACCCTAGAGAAGGTGCTTTGGGATCCACGATAATGACTTTGTGTCGAAGGGGCACATTCTGACCTTTATGTGGCTTATCGACGAATGTATTATTTATATAGATGAGGCTTTTTATCTTTTTCTTGATAGTTGTTTGTTTAAATTAAATGCAATATTTTTTCCATCATGTAGGTATTGTGGTTTGTCATTATACCTTTATTTCTATTTCTCTAATAACGGAGGTTGTCTTTTCACGTTCTTGCATTGGTTGTATGTCCAATCTACCAGACTAAGTTCGCCACAGTATTGGGATGATCTTTTTGTTATAGGGTCTCGTGATCTCAAATATCGATCAGAATTTTCTACCAATTATAGTGTTGTTATTGAAAGATGCACATATACGCTTGATAATTTGTCCACCTTTTTGGTTGCTCGTTGTTAGAATTCGATGCACGTTTTATTCATTGTGCACTTCTTCAAACTCCACTAATGAAACCGGTATATAATTGAAGTTAAGTTTATTTGTGTTATGAGATAATTAGAATCAACATTTTGATGTTTGTATTTTCTTAATTTAAAATATTATTACATTTTTTGAAAAATAAAGGTAAACAGTTCAACATAATGTAGTAAGTATAAATGTATTTATAAATCAGCCTGTTAACATATAATTATTATATGATCCGCAAAATATGCTCTACTAATGAAATAAATAATAATAATAATTCCTGCTGTAAAACTTTTCATATATAAAAGACTTTCTTGTATATGTTACAGCTCGTGCCCAGTAAGATAACATAAGACATGAACTCCGAACTTTTAAGGTGGTGTTTGGGGACAAGAAAAGTAGAAAACACGTGAAAATGGTGGTCCTGACCCACATCAAAGGGAAAAAGTTGTCGTTGCGTATGGAGTTTGGCCGAGTGTCAGAACTGATCCCAAAAGCAAACGTTTACATGGTGCTGACTCAGATACTCAGTAAAGTGAAAAAAGATGGTATCTAGGCTCCCCCCTCCCCCAAAAAAAAAAAAAAAAAAAAAAAAAGATCTCGTTCAATTACAACTACTAGTTAAGATCTAAAACATAAAAAGTAACGTTAGGAAGATAGGTGGTGACCCAGTGTCACCAAAAAAAATAATAATAATAATAAATGGATAATTTTTTTTTATGGGGGTCTATTGAGTCCTCAATTTTACTCTTTTTACCTAATTTTTTATATAAATTATTTTATTACAATTTCGTTCGTTGGTAAAATTACTTATAAGTACAATAATTTTACAAAAACTACTCATTACACGCAGCCTAAAAAATACGCTACTTACCCTAGTTTTTACTCAAAAAAAAAAAAAAAAAAAAAAAAAAAACTTTCATGCCCTAATTGCTAAGAAAAATACAATTGGACATGAATAGTGATTGTGAAAGAGTAAAGTGTGTTTTTTTTTTTTCCTTTCACAATTTCTGTATATTAATTGTTTTCTTTGATATTGTTTTTATTCTGGAGTGAATTCTTTTTTTTTTTTTTTTTTTTGAGTTCGTTTACAATTTTTTGCTTGAACTTTTTCTTATCTTTTGAATTCCTTTAATCTATTTTGATCTTTCATGTTGTTAATCATGTAGCCATCGTCGGACCTTTCTTTTTTGATAAATTTTAAAGTTGCCTTTCATATGTAGTCTTGTTCCAATTTTTTGTCAGTTGCAACTAAGGAGACCATTGATCTTGATTGTGATGATGTTTCAATATAGTAAATAATATGTATTTTAATTTGTTTTTTTTTTCTTCATCATCATTCACTACTCTTGATATTTGTTTTACTTAAAACCACGACTACTCTTTGCATTGGTTGCTTCTTTGTTTTTTTTTTTTTTTTTTTTTTTAATTTGAGATAAAGCATTATGATGAATTTTGATGTAGAAATATGGATAAACAAATAGATGAGGGTTATAAAACGTGGGATATTTGAAAACAAAAAAGAAAGAAAGAAAGAAATACGAGGGATTTGATTGGTGAGTGAGAAAATATAGGAGGAAAAAAAAAAAAACTAACATTGGTTTAGTGGGTGAAAAAAGGATAGATACTGTAATTTGATTATATGGGTTTTTTATAATTAGGGGGGGGGGGGGTGATAAATAATAATTAAAATTTAAAATATTTATAGTGGGTGGTTTAAGTAATAAGTGGGAAAAGCAAAAAAAAAAAATCAGCATCAATAGACGGCCTATTTTTTTTTTTTTTTATTATTATTAATCATGATGTTTTTGTTCACCGATTCTAATTAACTATTTATATGACATCATTCGAATGAGTTATTTAAATTATCGTTTGATAATCCAAACAAGGGAATTAGCAATTAATGGTGATTATTTGAAAAAGAAATTGGAATTGGTGGGACCTCTCTTATAATATTCAAATATTTCCATTCGATTACGTGAACCAGATAGAATCTGAAACACCATTGATATTAAATATCAAAGTAATAGTATGTGTTGATGTAATTCATAAATATAACAACATCTTTGTCACCTCACAGAAAATATCCGATACACGACTCATATTGTAACATTAGAACTAATATAGTGCGGATCTTATTAATATAATCTTGTTCATTAATAATGTGTGATGTTGAACGAGCACTCCCGAGCATAATTCGCTAAATAAAGGTTCACAGAGGGTCCCATCTTTAGACAGCTTATCATTTTTCCCCCCTTACTTGTCACTCTTGTTCATCGTTCATTCTCCACCTTAGACAACTGCATCAAAACGATCAGATATGAGATATTTGAATCACTGTCGTTTTCTGCCCCCTCACATTTCCCCCGTGACCATGAGGATGTGTTTTTATATAAACTCAACTGTTTTCATAGGAAGTCTTTGGCAAAAAACAAAGAAAAAAAAAAAAAAAAAACAGTTTTCATGAGAAGGTATCGTTATCAAGGTCGTCCATTTTTTTTTTAATTTTTAATTTTTCTTGGCTATCAAGATACCTTTCGCGTGGTGAATTTACGTTTATGCCCAAGACGTTTGACCACTACTCCAATTAACTAGGAGTCAATCTTGGCCACAACCTTGTCCGCAGAGAAATTTTGTAGTTTTCCAAGCCAAGTCCCATAAATGAGGGGTATAATGGTCTTTTTGTTACGATCTTACCCAAATCTGTGGGCGCCAAGAATATGCCACTCTTGGGGGCTTCTCTCCTTTTTGGGTTAAAAAAAATAAAAATAAAATTATTGAGAATGTAAAGTGGAATTGGAGGCGTCTGATTGGTCAGATATGGAGGTGGGGGCTCCTCAATCGCGGATTCGTAGGGATTAATTAAATATCAAACACCCTTATTATAAATTCAAAAACTAAATATAAAAATATAAAGAAAAAAATAACACACGTTTGTGCTCCTAACTACACTAGTGACCCCTTTTTTCTTCTTTCCTTATAAAAAGTCCATATTGATTCACAATTTCCATAAAAGTAAAAAAAAAAAAAAAAAAAGAAAACGAATTGTGACCATTTTGACTTCAATTTTAGACCTTTTTGTGTTTTGTGTACTTGTTCAAGTCTAACAAGTATTGACAACGTAGCACAATATTATGGTTATCCATTAGGGCCTAATTTATATTATTTAAACGAAAAAATGAAATACAAAAATAGAAGGTGAATAAGTCGCATGGTTTTGATGGTTGGTTTGCTGATTTGGTGTCTCATGAAATATTTTTCTTTTATTTATTTATAGGCAATTTCCATAATATTTCCTCTATCTATTCTAGGCAATTTCCATAATTAAAACATAATAATGGTAGGATTCTGACTTTAAAATGTCAAATCTAAAAAAAAAAAAAGATTAAATTTAAATATATTTTTTATTTTGATATAGTTTTCATTAGATCTAATACCATAGAAGATCCTTTTTTAATTTTTATATTTATTTAAGAAAAAGAGTAGGAAAGCAGAAGCAAAAATAAGGAAGGTGGATCAGTATGGGTAATAATCCACGTCGGCGTGATTCAACGGGTGCGCACTACGCCGTTAAACATTCAGCGAATTAACCCGGAAAAAACTTTTATTACATATTTAAGAGAGAATTCCTAAACACAGACTAAATAAAAAAATATATTTTTTATTTTTTATTTTTTATTTTTGGAGATAATTTTAATTAGTCTCTCTCAAATCCGCATATTATTTATTTAAACCCGGGTTGTTTTAGTTTGAGTTTTTCATTATCATCATCAGGAACAAGAACCACCACCTCCTTCAGTCACGTAAACCGGCTGAGGCGATCCTCAGCTTTCTCGCATTTTCTCGCCTTTTCTCGCGCATTTTCCCTCTCCTTTAGGCGTTTTTTCTTTTCTTTTTTCTCTTTTCCTTCTTCTTCTTCTTCTCAATGGTGATGGACGATAACGAGAGCTGCGGGAGTAGAGTGCACGACAAGACGTCGACGTCGACGTCGTCGCCGGTCCGGACTCGGCAGCATCGGCAGAAGCTCGAGGTCTACAATGAGGTCCTTCGTCGCCTCAAGAATTCTAACAACGATGATGCGATTCAGCCCGGCTTCGACGACGAACTCTGGGCCCACTTCAATCGCCTCCCCTCTCGGTACCTATGACCTATCGTCTCCTTCTCTCGACTCTCTCACTTCCTTGTTTGTTTATCCTTAATCTTCGTTTTTTCTCTCGTTAATACTTGTTTATTTGTTAAACTACTCTTATCTTTGAGGTTTTGCTTGATCTTCAAACTTTTTCACAAAGATCAGTCCTTAAATTTTGTTTATTAAAAAAAATATTTTTTATTTTTTTCGTTCTGGATTAGATTGTGTTATGTGAGATTTTCTGTTTGCTGGTATGTAGTTGCTTGATGCTCTTTTTGGCAAATTAATTCTTTTGGATTAAATTGAACAGATCGTCTGATTAGGCTTCTTCTTCTTTTTTTTTTCTTTTTTTCCCACAGTCAAACTACGTTTGAATTTTGGATTTTATTTTCTTCTTTTTAGGTTTTGCAACTACGTTTGAATTTTGGATTTTATTCTGTTCTTTTTAGGTTTTGCTTTTTCTACTGGATTTTTGTTTTTTTTGGAATTATTGTTTTGAGCAATTCGGTTGCACTGTGTTGTAGATACGCGCTGGATGTGAATGTGGAGAGAGCCCAAGATGTTCTTATGCATAAAAGATTGCTGCATTTGGCTCATAATCCTGTTAACAGACCCGCCATTGAAGTCCGAATCGTCCAGGTTAGCTGATCTTAGAGAACTATTGGTTAGTTCTTTTGCTGTCTCTCTTTTTTTTTTTTTTTTTAACTTGCGGTTATGGGATTGAACTCTACAATTACTTGTGTAATTAGCGCTAGTCTATACCTGCAACCATGTCTTTTTTTTTTTTTTTTGTACTTCTAAATTTTGTAATTGGGCCTAATGCATCTTGAATGTTCATCATTTTGTCAGGTTCAACCTATTTCAGATGGTAACTCAGCCTATCCAGTCCATTCAGGTTCACCTAGTAAAGACGTTGAACAAAGTGCTTCAGTTTTTCCCACTAAACAAAGGTATCAATTAGATTATATACTTCTAGAAGTAATTCAAGTTGTGTAGACATAGCCAAGCTGTAATTCGTTGAAGTTAAAAAAAAAATATATATAGACTAATTCAAGTTGTCATAATTCGGCTTCAAAAAAGAAAAATCTTAGTTTGTTTCTAAACGCAGACAATTGTATTTTGCTTTATTTTCTGCATTCCTCTATGATGATTTGTATTTGTAATTCAAACTCGTTGGGTTTTGAATTATCAGGGTGCACCCACCACCTACCTTTGGTTCATCCCCCAACCTTGAAGCGCTTGCGCTTGAAGCAAATAATAGCTTTGATGATCAAGCTGAAGACTGTTCCGTACATGCCAACACGCAATTTGCTCGGTGATTACATTTGTCTCTTTCTGTCGGTGCCATTCTTAACGAGTTTCACTATTCATGTCTTCTGGATTAGCTTATGTCTTTCGCTAAACCTCTATTATTGACTAGTTGCAGCTCATGGTTTATAGTTATTGATTCTGACCAAGATTTTTTTTCCTGGCTTTTACATTTGTTTTATGTTAGTTTCATGAATATAAGGGAGAATTTTTCGCTAGATTACTGATGTTGTTAATTGTTCTTTAGTTATGTGTGGTAACTCTTTGAACTATTTTATTTTTGCAAGTCCTAAAGTTGGCCTTACTTTTCCTGTTTTTGAGCTTAAAGCAAACTGAAACGTTAATCACGTGATCATGGCTTTTCTTCTCAGTTTAACTTCTCCCAGCCCCCATCACTTTCTCCTCTCTAGTTAGCTTTTAGTTTCTAAGTGATTACCTTGGAGCTTCGTGCTTATATAAACGTATAAGTGTGTGTGTGTGTGTGTGTACTACATGACCGACCGACATCACATGTCATGATTTATAACCTTTTTTTTTTTTTGGTTCATTAATCTGGTTGATATATTGGCCTTTTCCATCTATTTGTTTCACGATGCCTAAATATTTGCAGCCTTGCTTGCATTGATTTGTGATAAACAGTTAAACAAGATAACTCATATTTTACTGATAAAATCAGCAATTTGTTCTAATTTGTCTTTATTTGATTGACAATGATGCAGACCCATGCATGAAATCACTTTGTCAACAGATGACAAGCCAAAACTATTAAGTCAGGTACTTACTTGTTTTGCAATTAGATGACTCTTTGGCTACGTTCATTTCAATTCCTCAATACACTTACAATGATTGTGGCAATTGGCGTTTCTGAGACTCGGAGAGGAGATGATTGTGAGGTGTAAGATCAATCCTCTCTGATTATAGTGAGAGACTGTAGCGGCAAATTGGACCTAACTCTCACATCGAGAATACAAGCTCAGTTTATTTACTGTTTTTCTTTCTTTGTTATTGCTCTCATAAATTATAGATTAGGGATTAATTCCTAACATTTTTCAGTTAGTGAATGTGAGACTTGGAAGTTACTATTGCAAGTTAATCAGGAAAGGCTCATTTCCTCTTGATGTAGTCTCCATTTTCGGCTAATGCACTGGAAACACATTATTAAATGTTTTGTTACCTATTACGCTGAAGTCTTTCTCATCGCTTGTGGTCACTGCTTCACTAAATTTTGTAGTTGACTTGCTTGCTTGCCGAGATGGGTCTCAATATTCAGGAAGCACATGCATTTTCTACTACAGATGGTTACTCCTTGGATGTCTTTGTTGTTGATGGCTGGCCTTACGAGGTACATGCATGATGCATCTAAATTTTTTCAATGAACAGGCGTTTCTTCTACTGGAAAGAAATGAACATCTGTAAACGATAGGATGATATGGTATCAAAAGAATGGGCACATGCTAAGCCACTTTAAGAACTTCTAGTAGCCATAAAATCTATGTTTTTCGTGGCTTTTAATAGCTCATGTTATTATTTTCTCGATTCAAACTAGGCTTAAACTGGATTAAGTATGTTTTTTCTGTCTTTGTTAGTTTTATTGCAATTGTATTTCATTTACATAGTGTTGAAACAGGGAACGGAGCAGCTAAAAAGTGCATTGGAAGAGGAAGTTTTAAAAATGGAGGTAACTATTGCTCTTCTGGTCATTTTTTAAGAAGGATGTGCTGATGAATGATATCTGGTTTCTCCTCAATGCTATTGTAACTGCCGTGAAATTTGTGCCTTTTGTTAGCATTATTATCATTGTTGTTATTTGATTCCTTTATATTTCTATGTTTTTAAAATTTCAAATCTCGGGTCATCATGCAGAGGCAGCCTTGGCCAACTTTACAATCATCTCCTGTTTGTGAAACTGATCAAACAAGGATCAAACGAGAACCTGACCATTTGACTATCCCTGACGATGGCACTGATGTTTGGGAAATTAATCCTAGACGTTTGAACTTTGAGAACTTGATTGCATCTGGGTCCTATGGTGATCTGTAAGTTTAATGTTCCCCTTGCTCATGCACTATTTGGAGATGTGTGTTCTTGCCTAAGCATCCGCTTGGTAGATTTCTGTTGACGGGCTCTTTCTCTTTTTGAATCAAATCAGATATAAAGGTACGTATTGTAGTCAGGAAGTGGCAATTAAAGTCCTCAAGGCTGAGCGAATAAATACGGATATGCAGAGAGAGTTTGCCCAGGAAGTCTTTATAATGAGGTAGGTGAAATCGTGCCATAAAATTAACAGTTGTTGATTCATCATGTAGAATTGTTCTCTCTCTCTCTCTCTCTCTCTCTCTAACAGGGTTTTTTGGGACTTTCAGGAAAGTTCGGCACAAGAATGTTGTACAGTTCATAGGTGCATGTACTAAACCTCCAAGCATGTGTATTGTTACAGGTGAATACTAATAAAGTTACTGTTATTATATAGGGAACTTGACAGAGAGTTTATGCATTTATTTGCTTGTTTATTTTTTTGGCTGAATAACAGAAGTCTAGTTTGAGTTCTAGTGTTAGCCATTAGGTTATGGCTGAGTGCAATATTTCCATAAGATTTTTTTTTTAAAATTTTTTTAATCTTCGTGCAGAGTTTATGTCTGGTGGAAGTGTATATGACTACTTGCATAAGAAAAGGGGTTCTTTTAAGCTCCCATCCTTGCTCAAGGTTGCAATGGACATTTCCAAAGGAATGAGCTACTTGCACCAAAATAACATAATCCATAGAGATTTGAAAGCTGCAAATCTATTGATGGATGAGAATGGCGTAAGTGAATCGGTTTCTTTCTTTCCTTTTTTTTTTTTTAATTTTTTTTCTAAAGTAGTTTCTATTTTCCTTGATTTCAGTAAGGATACACAATTCCTTTTCCTCCTTATGTATCTTGTCTTAGTACAAATATTCCACAAAACAGAAGTGTACAACTAAACTTCAAATTTTCTTTTTTATCTTACTGGATATCAAAGAAAGGAAATAATAATCTCGATAAGGAACTACTCTACTTTATTAAAGCAGTTTTGTCCATGAAAACCTGGATTTTTATCTTTAGTATACTTTTGCAGTTGGTTCTTTGATAATTTAAATGGACTGGCGGTTTCTTCTTCAAGTTCTAATCCGAATTCATTATCACCATTGTTTCTAATAATTTGTTCATACACACACACACATATACGCACACATATATATTGCAAAATGAATGTTTTGACAAATGCCTATTCTGTTCGTCTTTGTCCAACACGTTTCAAACTTATGATAAATGATTTACCTCTCAGGTTGTTAAAGTTGCAGATTTCGGGGTTGCTAGAGTGAAAGCTCAATCTGGTGTTATGACAGCAGAAACTGGGACTTATCGGTGGATGGCTCCTGAGGTGAGTATTCTTAAAATTTGTCTAATGTTTTTGTAAGTAGTGGTTTTTTTTTTTTTGGTCCCAGTAGAAATATAATAATCATCATAGGTTATATCAAATTCAGTGCCTGCTCCATAGGTCCAACCTTTTGATACATTCTTTAACCGTGACGAAGCTAGCACATTTTGTTGGGGGGCTAATAACTATATAATGAGAAATTAGGGGTTATTAGGATAAAATTTTTCTTTTTAGGGGGGGGGATTTTATTCAAAATTATAGGGTATTAAAAAAACAAAAGTAAGCCATTCCTGGGCCCTAGCTTCCTCCGTCACTGTTCTTTAAACGCTTTACTTTGAAGTTTGTATATGCTATAAATAGTAGAGTGGTAATTGGCATCATGATGATGACATGATGCACACTTAAGAGATATTCAAATTTGTTTGACTTTATAATTAGTTTGATGGAATTTATAATTGGTTGGGTAACATAGACATTTGGTCAGTGTCACTGTCAAACTCAAGTTTCCTGGTCGCTAAAACGTTCCTCCCCATGCGACATTTCCTCAAAGAGTTTCATAAAAGACGGTTTCTGATCAAACAGTCATGTGAATAAAAGTCAACGGCTACTGCATTATTGTTGTGCCCGTTTCCTATAACTAATCTGATCGCTCAAATCGTACAGCATTATTCAGTTTCCTTGTCCTTAGTAAAGGCTTCATACTTTTTGTCATGAACGTTGCTCATCAAGTCATTTTTCTTACAACAGTTCTTTTGCATTGAAGGTCATAGAACACAAGCCATATGATCACAAGGCTGACGTTTTTAGTTTTGGAGTTGTGCTATGGGAGTTACTAACTGGAAAGGTACCACATGTTGACACGAATTCTATTTCAAAACGGTTGTTTCTCTTGTTACTTTGCGCTAAAACTATTTTCTCCTGTTTCAATTGGCAGCTTCCATATGAATACCTAACACCATTACAGGCAGCTGTCGGAGTCGTCCAATCGGTAAATAAACACGCTGCTAAACTAGTTTAATTTACCATCCAGAACATGTTATTAGAAAAAATCTCGTATTATCGGTCTAGTTTATGAGGTATATGCATATGCTTATCACCTTTTTTTTTTTTTCTCTCTCTCTCACTTGCAGGGTCTACGACCTAATATCCCGAAGCACACTCATCCAAAGCTGGTTGAAATTCTTGAGAGATGCTGGGAAAAAGACCCAGCATTACGACCCGACTTCTCTGAGATTATAGAGATCCTGCAACAATTGACCAAGGAGGTAAGCCTAGGCCTTACATGTTTCTTGATCCAGATGAAGCTCGTTCCTTTGGCATAAATTCGCAGTGTTTTATGTTTATGTGGTGATTAACATTCTGTTAAAACTTGTTTCTTTCGGTTTTGAGTCCGTTTAAGGTCTCACTAACTAAAAAGTCACTTCGACAGGTGGGAGATGAAGTAGAGGAACGACGTAAATCATCTTCGGGAGGATTCTTGTCCGTCCTTAGACGGGGACACTGAGGGATACACAGCAATAACATGAGCGTACAATTTATGATCCATGGGGGCTATTTTCCCAGCTATTTTCACATGACGACCATGTACAGGACAGTAATACATGCAAAGTTTACCTTTTTTTTTTTTTTTTTTTTTCTTATTCTCTTCCTCCCCTTTGATTTGTTAGCTCGTCCATTTTTAAATCGACCTTTTTCCCTTTTATTCGTCAATCAAAAAATTATAGCACATATATTTATATGTTTATATAACAAAGGTGATGGTTTTGGATGAGCATTGTACACTCTCACATGATACCCGCGGCTTCATTATAAGAAATATTGTTGACCAAAATTTCCTTGGATCAATTAGTTTTTTTTTTTTTTTTTTTTTTGGGTACTGATTTTGGCTAAAGAAATTTGGTACGTCTCTTACCTTTTTTGCACATGTCAATGCTCGTGACCTTTATTTGAATTTTAATGTTATTTTTCACAATTTTATTAAGAAAGGAGAACATGTCATAGAAATACAATTTCCTTATTTGAAGAAATTCCATTTTCAGCGTCCCTTTTCACATTTGCTAGCTTACCCGAGTTATTCAGGCCTGGCTAAAAAAAATTGATAGAACGACGAATGCAATTTTGGGACCTTTTTCTTTCGTTTTCTTTTATTTTGTATGAAATAAGAGGATTTTTTTTTTCTTTTTTTCAAGGAATAGGAATGGAATCAAAGAAGGTAAATGGGGAAAGGAGACACGGGAATAGGCTTTAGTCGTAGCATGAAAGGGGATTAGGAAGACTCGAACTATCGAGCTTATTTGAGCCCAACATGGCTTCCCAAGTTTTGTTTTTGTTTTTTGTTTTTTGCTTTTTTTGATATGAAGACAAAACTGCCAATCATATGCAGGACAAATATAATTAAGTCATGATTTTGATAACCAAGTTTCAATATCAGAAATCAGGGAATATCACCATTATGCCCTAGGGCAATTAAATTGTAGGATTGAATTATATATCTCAGCAATGTTAAACAACTTGATTTGAGTGAGTCCGACAATAAAAATAAGGTGGGTCTATATCCATAAGTCCAGATCCGCAGTCTCAAAGTCCAATATATAGTGGTTTTTTTTTTTTTTTTTTTCACAACTCAATTTAGGTTTTTTAAACATGGATATTTTCTTAGACAAAAAAAAAAAAAAAACATGGATATTTTCTAATTTACACTATATAATTTTGATTATTATATAAAGAAAAAAGAATCGTGTATTTTAGATGTTTTTTTGTTAGTGCCAGAAATCTTTGACACAATACCAGATGAGATCACTTGATATGATCAGCCTTGTGCCGTTGTACTCCAATTGGTTGCCTACAAAAGAGAAGTACCTCGGAGTAAGGGGGACACCAATGGGGTGTCTGTTAAGAGCACTCCGATGCTTAAGTCAATACGGGATACTGATGAGCAAGCAAGCAAAGAAGTAGAGTTTAGGCAAGGAAATTAGTTCATACTTGAGTGAGTAATGCACTTCTTTATTTATAGGCATTTCCCACGGGTCCAGGTGCTCGGGTGACCTTGATGGGTAGTATTCCGAGTAGTCCCGGCAAGTAGACATGCTTCAGATGTACAGATGTTTGACCTCCACTAGACGGATGCCACATGCTCTACCAGCCGGGTGATGGAGGGGACACGAATACAAATATTAGTATTGGCGTAGGCAACAAGTACTGTGTCAGTTCGGTCAGGTGGTGGAGACTGGCACCAAAGCAAGAACAATGATAGGTACAGTACCTGACAATGATAGGTACAGTAGCAGGTACTGGAAGTCAGGTGTCAAGTGGTGCAAGGTAATAGGTGTGACGTGCCATGCCACAGTACTGTTGTCAGCCGGTACGGGACGGCGTGACAGGGGCAGCATGGGTTGACCATCCCGAAGGGGGCTCAGTCGTGGTCGGGAAAGTGTTACTCGAGCTAGTACCTTGGGTCCTAATGGTGCTCTGCTTAAGATCCCCAAAGGAGAGCCAATTGAAGGATCAACAACCCAACGGAAGTAGTGGTAGGCCAACACAGTGAACCGAGAAGAGTTTACAACTAACTAGACTTATCTGGTTTGATCGGATCTCTTCAGATGGTCAGATCTTCTCCACTAAGCGGGAAAATGAGTCTATTTATTCTCGTGCATCTTGTACACTGGTGAGAAGGTGGTCTCCAGCGTTGAAAAAATTACACCATCAACATTTTAAATTTATACTTTTGAATTTTAAATCCATGTTAAATAATTATTATCTTACATATCAATGTCTGCTTTTATAAATTAATCAACAATTTAAGAACATCTAACATACGTTATTTTTTTTTTTAATGAATTCAAATTACAAAATATAAAGCAATAAATAACCCTTTCGAATAGTACATCAATCTCACACTACATTGTACATTCAAAGAAGAAAAAATTTATCATTTGGTGCCATACACCACCTCTATTAAAAGAGATATCACATCCCATCAAAACAATGAAAACAACCTAATCTTATTTCTTTCGAATGAGGAGTTCAATTTCACTTACTTTATAATGAGGTCGATGTCACATAATATATTAACCGGGTTATTGAGCATTATATATGGACGCATCTTAAGAAGAAAAAGGGGCGGGGCGGGGGGATAAAAGAAAGAAGCAATATTCTTACCACTAGATCGGTGGTGAAAAAAAAAAAAAAAAAAAAAAGTGCTTAACTTTTACAGAAGATATTGAAATACAGGCGTGTAACTTATATCCTAATCCTTCTAGCAAAATAAATAAATAAATAAAATAAATGAACTTATATCCTAATCCTACAAGACCACAACAATTCCCAGAGGAACACCTGATGCATTTTCTTTGTTGTTGTGCGTGCCTATCTTTGTCAAAACGTGTAACGGAACAAGCATAAATGTCCTTTCATTGAACTGAAGCTTCTGGACATGACTAGATAAACGACATTTAAATGCTAAAGTAGGAATCATATAAAATGTAGGGGGAGTTTGGAGCTCAAGTCCAAACTAAGATTTTCAAACTTTTTTTTGTCTTTTTCTCAAAAAGTTTTTGTCTTTTTCCCAAAAAGTTTTTTGCCTTTTCTGAAAATTCAAAAAAATTTACTATTTAAACTTAAAAATCTCATCTTGAACTTGTGCACCAAACAGGCCCATAATAAATATAGTCTGAAAAAAAAATAATAATAAGTGGGCTTGGGATGTTGACAGTTTTTTATGAACAATGCCCCACAGAGAAACCAATGAGTTGGGATTTTGGTGGATTGAGTAAATGAAATGATACGTGTAAAGTTATTATCATTTACTACGTATGGTGATGTATATTTTTAAATATAGATCTAATAAAATCAAATTCATGTTAAAAAACAATTAAAACAAATAAAATTTATAATTTAGAGAGCGTTTGAAATATGGAGGGATCAATAAAGATCATATCATTAGAAAAATGATAACATATAATATGATTTTCAAGAAATCAATATATGAGAAAATTTTTATCTTTATCTTTATGGAAACATGCATCTTTGTGGTTGGATCTTGGATACGGACATATCAGTTAACAATTACCGAATGAAAAACAAAGTTATTTTAATGCTAACTAGAGCTGGCAAATGCCAATTTTCACACGGTTTTGTTTCATATATGACATCTGTTATAAGGTTAAGGTAGAGCCGTAAAGTTTTGCTGAGTTTAGCTGTCTCTATGTCATGTTCTGTTCGTCTGACATGGCATATATTTTTAGTTTTTTTAACAATAATAAGAAGGAAATAAAATATGCAATGGAAAAAAAAAAAAAAGCACGGTGATTAAAAATGGTTTCCGCTTTAGCATTTTGTGTTAAACATTAAAAATGAAGTTTTTTTTTTTTTTTTTTGGTGAATAGAAAATGAAGTCTCTTAGATTTTTTTCTTATTTTCATTTAAGAAGAATAATGGTTTTTTTTTTTTTTTTGGAAAATAGAATAATAGTTTTAACGAATCTTATTTGTGAAAAGAAAAATGAAGAATCTTTATTTTAACATTTTTCAGTTTTTTAGTAAAATTGCTTGGACCTCCTAGAAAGTTCTGTCTAGTTCTTTCCTTTCTTTTTTTCAACTGAAACTAGCTCAGTTGGTTTAGTGAAACGTATAAATTATTTTTATTTTTAAAATATTAAGTTCAAGTCTCAGTAAATAATAATTTTTTCCCTTCAACATTTAGTATGTGTTTAGTATTAAGGTTTGGATTGTAAAATTTGAGTTTGAATTCATTGTACGTTTATTAAGACGTTTGAATTGCTATAGTTAAAAAGTGTAAAAACTTGAAATGTGTTTGGAAAAAAAAAATCAATATGGACCTTGTTTCGTTCGTCTTAAAATTCTACGTAATTTAAAAAAAAAATATTTCATTTGGACTTATCTATGCGAAGTTATGGACTTTTAATATTTGAGTTACAAAACTATATAAATAGTGAAACTAAGAGAAAAATGCAAAAATTATATTATAATTTTAAGGTTTGAATCTTAAAGTCACAGATCCGGGATCTCCATGCACAAATCCAAAAAACACTTATAAATAATCTATGAGATTAATATTCTTATTTCTGTTCTTATTATTAAATTTTTTTTTATCTATGGATTGCTTGGAATTTTCTCTTAGAAAGAAAGCCAAAATCTACATATGTATATATACAGAGTTTGTCTACCATCTCTCGAGTAGGATGACTTCTTACTGTAACTTTTTTGTAAATAACTTTTAATAAATAATTGACTTATTTGTAATTTTACATAAAAATGTGTGTAATATAATAAGTTAGAGACAAATAGTATTATATTATATATAATTTTATATAAATTTACAAGTAAGTAAATTGATTGTCACAAATTATTTTAAAAAAAGTTATATTTAAGAGATCATCCCACTTGAGGGATAGTAGAAAAACCGTGCATGCATATATATAGAGGATGTTTGGTGTGTAAGTTTGAGTTAAGATTTATAAGTTTAGGGCCTGTTTGGAAACTTAGTCCAAACTAATATTTTCAAATTTTTTTTTGTCTTTTTCTCTAAAAGTTTTTGTCTTTTTCTCAAAAAGTTTTTTGTCTTTTCTGAAAAGTCAACACAATTTACTATTTAAACTTAAAAATCTTATCTCAAACTTACACACCAAACATGCCCTTAAATAGTAAATTTTTTTGAATTTTCAGAAAAGACAAACAACTTTTTGGGGAAAAAAACAAAAAACATGATGAAAAAAGTACAGTTTAGTTTAAACAGAGCTTGTTGCCAAACAAGCCCATAGAATATGTGTGTTGTTTGGCAGTTGGACGTCAACAAAAGAGAAAGAGATAATACACCCTAAAAAGTTATATTCCAGCCCACTTTTTCTTTTATCAACACCATTTATTATTGCATCCAGCGACCCTAACAAGCTATCATACGTATTCAGTAAAAAAGAACTGTCGGACACAAAAATAAGGGGGTGTTTGGTGTTTGAGTTGAGTTGAAATTTTTAAGTTTGAATAATAATTTTTGTTAACTTTTTAGAAAAGACAAAATTTTTTTTCAGAAAAGACAAAAAACTTTTTCAAAAAAAGATAAAAATTTGAGTTTAAACCTTAAGTTTGAATGTATATGCCAAACTCCCCTTAAATGTGTATATTTATATAGATATTGTACAGTGAAGCTATAAATCAACATCATATTTCTTGTTTGATTGACTTGCAAATTACGCTACACACTTCTTTTTTTTATTAAAAAAAAGGGAAAATTACGCTACAGTCTTAAATACCACATTTCTGTCTTTTTCTCAAAACAAATAAATAAATAAAAAACACGTTTATGTCTTTTTCTCACAAAATAAAAAGAACCAAAAACTTATAAAATAAGTAAAATCAAATATCACACATTAATGTCCGTCAACGACATTCCTTTTTCGTCCGCTTTCCACTCCTGTCCTCCCATTTTTCCTTTACTTATAACCGTTATAGTTCGAAAAAATTAATATAATATAATATAATATTTTATTTTTAATTAATATTTATTGTCACGTACACGTGTCGCATAGTTTCGGCGCTTACGGTCTGCCGCGTAATATTTTAAACTCGAAAAAGTCAAAAAGCCTTTAGCGGGAAATTTGCTCACTGTGCTCATTACTATCTCGACACACCGCCTATTTCCCAACAACTAAACTTTAGTGTTACAAGTTGGTGACCGTGACGGTACTGAGGACTCGTATCGGTGACAGACACGTAAACTGATTGGAGGAGCACATTTGAAGTTCGACTGCTCACCGACTAGTCGTTTTAAACTTTGAGCATGTGTTGGGATCTGTGTTTTGACACAAATCATGAAAGCCCGAGACAGCTCGCGGCTCCCCACTCCCAACCACTACCAACTACGAACATTGCTAGTATTTTTGTAGGAGTGGAATGACTATTATACCCCTAAGCCTTTAGCAAAATAACACTTTCCCAAGCCTTAATTAATTGTATAATTTAGATTATTAACGATTTTAAATTTAGTTTACCTTTGATTCGCTGGTTAAAGATGAAAATTTTAAGTTGGAGTTAGTTGATTTTTCAAAAATTAATTATAAATTTTGTTAATTTAAAAAAATAAAAATAAAAACTGAGATAAAAAAATATAATTTAATTAAACTTAAACTTAAACGTCCAAACACATTCTTAATATTATAATTATCAGTAGAGTACATACATATATATATTTTTTGGTCTTAAACTTCTAAAAAAACGAAAAGGTAAAGAAACATCAACACTGTCCTTAGTTAATAAACAAAATTCACGAGAACCAACAGAAAAAAAGCTACTCTCGAATTGTGACTAGGAATGTCAAACAGAAGTTAAAGCAATTTTTTAATTTTTTCTTTTTTCCTTAAAATAACTTTCTCTTGAATCAAGTAAGTAGAAAAAGTGTCCCTTACCCCCACCCCAAATAAAAAAAAAAAAAGGAGGAAAAAAAGAAAAGAAAAAAAAAAGTGTCCCCCTTCCCTAGCCTATTTAGTAGAGACTTGCACGTCCCCTTTCCCTAAAAATAAAAATAAAAGATAACGGATGCTTTACATATTTACCCCCTTTTCAACGTTTGCTTTATTAAGTAACTTCCTTTTTAGACCCTAAAATAAATTTAAGCGTTTGCTTTAATAAGTTAACGTTTCTCTACATATTTCATGCAAATAAAATTTTATTTACGAATCAAATTTGAAACGAAAAAAAAAAGGACTATTTTTTCTTGAACCAGTAAGTAGTAAGTGTCCTTTTTAATTATTTTTCCTTTTTAGAAGTTAGCTTATAATAAATAAAAACTTTTCTTGTTTTATTACGGACTGACAAGTGAAATTATTAACGATTGTCTGATTTTTTCTTTTTTCATTTACTTTTTAATAGCAAAGCATGATGGCAGAATCGCAATTAAACTAGAAACCAGTGGCTATTCCACACGCATGGCACGAAAAAAAAAGAAAAAGAAAACAGAGTTCATATATGTCCACAAAAGTTCAACGCCAAACCCATGCAATCCGGTCCAACTTTGCATATAAAAAGTTTTTTCTATTCTCTCTCTCTCTCTCTCCGACCTAACTCATCGGCGCCAATTGTTCTTCTCTGTTAGCCACTTCTTCTTCACTCTCATACCTCCTTTCTCTCTCTAACACACACACACACATATATATATATATGTATATACACACCTTCTCTCTCTTTCTCTCTCTAGAATAATAAATTAACGTTAAACAATCCCAGGTTTCCATTTTTTAATCCCTCATCAGCTACACGCGTCAAACTGATTTCCCTTTCTCACTTTAAAAATTCTGTCTAAATTTTCAAATTCATTCAAACAATTATTTTTTGATTTCGAGCCCCAGAAATTATTGGCAATAATTTATTCCGACAGTTGCTTTTTCTGTGTTGGTCGGTAGTATATAGATACAGTATATTTTTATATAATGGATTTCTCGCTCAGGAAGTCGTTTAAATCCCACGGCTCCTACAAGCAGGCGAAGAAGATCTCCGCCGGCGGAGGACATTCCAGCAACAGCCACGAGGAGCTTCCGATTCTCTCCGATCACGACGTTGAAGATAACTGTCACGACCACCGCTTCAGCTACAGCGCCGAGATGGGCCCCGCCTCCTCCAATAAGAACGAGGTCATCGTGAAAATCGACGGAGGCGGCGATTCCTCCGCGGCAGTCGGCGGGAAGTTTAAGCTGGAAAACAGTGCGAATGGCCCCGACGGGGATGGTTTGGGGGAGAGCTTTCAGTTTGCGCAGACGGAGGACCCGCCGTCGAAGCTGATAGGGAATTTTTTGCACAGACAGAGGGCCTCCGGCGACATGACGCTCGATATGGATTTGGAGATGGACGAGCTCCGCCGCAGCGGCGGGGACATTGAGCGAGGGTACACGCCGACGACGGAGTCGCCGCGAAACTCGAGGTCGTCGAAGGATTTGAGGGTCTCGTTCCATCCGTCGCCGTCGGAAGCCGGGTCCGAGATCTCGCAAAACGACGCCGTGCGGCGCCGTTTCAAGGACCTTCGGGACGATAAAAACGACGAGTTTCAGAATCGCGACGCCGAGGAGGTTGTGAAGTGCACGTCGAACGCGTCGTACCAGCGCGAAATTTCGTTCCAAAGAGGATCGACCCTCTTGCGGTTAAAGACCAGGTCCAGACTCATGGACCCGCCCGAAGAACCCGGCATGCGTTCGGATCGGACCCACAGATCGGGTCAGATCCCAAAATCGGGTCAGATCCCGAGGTCTGGGATGATTCCGAAGTCGGGGCAGTTGAGGTCAGGACTGCTCGGAGGATTGGACGAGGACGACGACGACCCGTTTTCCGATGAAGATTTGCCTGACGATTTCAAGAAGGCGAATCTAAATGCTCTGACTCTGCTTCAATGGGCGAGTTTAATCTTAATAATCGGAGCTTTAGCTTGTACTCTTGCGATTCCTTATTTACGGCAAAAAGATCTGTTGAAATTGAAGCTCTGGAAATGGGAGGTTCTGGTTTTGGTGCTGATCTGTGGAAGACTGGTCTCCGGCTGGGTTATTCGGATAGTGGTGTTCTTCATCGAGAGGAATTTTCTTCTGCGGAAACGGGTTTTGTATTTCGTCTATGGCGTCAGAAAGGCCGTTCAGAACTGTCTCTGGCTCGGCCTTGTTTTGATCGCTTGGCATTTGTTGTTCGACAGCAGAGTCGAGAGAGAGACCAGAAGCGAGGTGCTCAAGTACGTAACCAAAATCCTGATATGCTTTTTGATGGGAACTCTGCTGTGGCTTGTGAAGACCCTCATAGTGAAAGTCCTCGCTTCTTCTTTCCACGTTAGCACTTACTTTGATAGGATTCAAGACTCGCTCTTTAACCAATTCGTGATCGAAACACTCTCCGGTCCGCCATTGATCGAGATGTACAAGGCAGAGGAGGAGGACGAACGGCTAGCCGATGAGGTTCAGCAGCTGCAAAATGCCGGGGCTACCATTCCTCCGGACCTCAAAGACACGGCGTTTCCGAGGACTAGCCGGGTCATCAGCAGTGGAAGGCTGTCCAAGTTGGGGAAGAGCCCTAGGCTGTCGCGGTCGCTCGGGAAAGGTCGCGATGGTGGGGGGATCAGTATTGATCACTTGCACAAGCTGAATCCGAAGAACGTGTCGGCTTGGAAAATGAAGAGCTTGATGAGGATGGTTAGGCACGGCACTCTTACCACTTTGGATGAGCAGGTTTTGGATTCGACTCATGAGGACGAGTCCACCACTCAGATTCGAAGCGAGGTCCAGGCCAAGGCCGCCGCCAAAAAGATATTTCTGAATGTCTCTAAGCGAGGCTCTAAGTAAGCTCAACTACTTTCTTAATGCTGGTTTGATTCTATTTTGATCGATTTTCAAATAAACATTGCTGTGGTTGAGACATCAGACATGCCATAGATATGGACTTGGAACTCCATCAGCTATGTTTAGGATTTAGTACTTGGGACTTAGTATTTGTGTATCTTATTTACACGTTCACTTGTCATTTTGTGTATGTCGCTTTCGTCTCTCTCTAGTCTGCTCCTCAATGTCGTTTAATAGGGATACCATTCAATTGGACGACGAAGCAACTTGATAATGTTATCATTATTTTATTTTTCCTCTGATTATTTGATAAATTTGATGTTTATAAAATTTTCTACTCCATTATTTATTTGGCAGGTACATCTACATGGACGATTTGATGCGTTTCATGCGAGAAGACGAGGCTATAAAGACAATGTCTCTCTTTGAAGGAGCATCTGAGAGCCAAAAAATCAGCAAATCTTCCCTGAAAAACTGGGTGGTAAGTATTAGGCACCAAATCTCCTTCTTACAAAAATTCAATGAAAAGAAAAAGTTCCCATTCATTGTTTATAAAAGGGTAAAACGAACTATTTCTTCTATTACTAGTTTGATAATTAGGTGCATCTGTTCCAGGTCAATGCATTCAGAGAGCGGAGAGCACTTGCTTTGACACTAAATGACACGAAAACTGCTGTCAACACACTTCATCGCATGGTGAACGTAATAGTCGCCATTTTAATAGTTGTTATATCGCTTCTTATACTTGGAATTGCCACCAGCAAATTTCTGCTGTTCCTAAGCTCGCAGCTAGTCCTTGTGGCATTCGTTTTTGGAAATACATGCAAGACCGCCTTTGAAGCTATTGTTTTCTTATTTGTGATGCACCCTTTTGATGTGGGAGACCGGTGTGAAATCGACGGAGTTCAGGTAACTTTCTATCTCCACTTGTGCTCTGTGTATTCCACGCTGATTGCCTTGTTCGTGTTTGGCCTAATTTGTGTATTAACAACAACTTTTCAGATGGTTGTAGAAGAGATGAACATCTTGACTACAGTTTTTCTGAGGTACGATAATACGAAGCTAATATTCCCAAACAGTGTTCTTGCAACCAAGCCCATCAACAACTTCTACCGTAGCCCGGACATGGGAGATGGAATCGAATTCAGCATCCACGTAGCTACTCCAGCTGACAAGATCGCCGCTGTGAGGCAGAGAATTGCAAAGTATGACTTGTGGAGACGACATTTCCTTGCTTCTAAATGTATATGTTATTATGATATGCTCTTTCTACATACCAACTAATTTCGCGTTCCTCTTGTTGCAGTTACGTAGAGAACAAGAAGGAGCACTGGTATCCGTCACCGATGATTATAATGAAGGAACTTGAAGAACTAAACAGGGTGAGAATGGCGATCTGGTTGTGCCACAGAATTAATCACCAAGACATGGGAGAGAGATTTTCTAGAAGATCTCTTCTGATTGAAGAAATGGTCAAGATTTTCCAGGAACTCGACATTCAATACCGTCTTCTTCCCATCGACATTAACATCTGTGCCATGCCCTCCATGACACCGCCCGTGACCTCTACCACCCGGCTTCCCCCTTACTGGACTGCACCTACAAGCTGAAGAGTGGAAGGAAGGAATGACGATACTCGTCAGAGAAGGAAAGCATGTGAACCCCATTGGAGGTTCTCTTCATAAAAAGAGAAAATAAGACTTCTGTAGAGAATTGAGAGAATCCCTTTCGGTTTTTATATTTTTTTAGTTGGTTAAAATCTCCAGAGGAATTAGCTGCTTTTAGTACCAACTGGAAAAGTTATGGAGATTGGTTTGTTAATTTTTGCTTATGCTTTGTATATTTAATTGGTTTATTGAATACTATAGTTTGCACTCCATCTGCACTTATAGAAATATACGGAAACAAATGCAACTGTTGTAGGTTAATGTTGTGAAAAATCGCTTTTTACTCTTTTTAATCCTTCAAATTTAAGTTTTATTTGTTTTCTGTATATGGCATAAACTGTTTTAAACTGTTTTTCTTTTCCTTTCCGGGAAAAAGTGACTTTATCAGGGTAAAGTTTTTCTCATTTTCTTTCCCAGTTAGCTGTATGTATAATTTACAACTTTCAGGAACATATATATATATATATATATATATATATTTTTTTTTTTGAAGGAACAGTTTTCTAATATTCTTGTCCTAAAAAAAAATGTTATTATTAGATAGGAATGGGGGGTTTGTTAAAAAAAAAAAAAAAAAAAGAAGATAGGAATAGTGGGAAAGTTAGAATTTCATTTTTTCTGTTTGCTTGAAGTAGATATGTGAAAATTTACCGTTAATACAATTTTTTGTTCTAGCTAGTAAAATTGAAATATAGTAAATATATATATATATATATATATAAATCACATCATTCGCATAAAAAAAAATCAAATCATTGTAATAATCATGTATGATAAAACTTGAAAATCCATACTACATAATTATCCCCAAAAAAAATCTACATAATAATTTTATTTTTAAAACATTTTAAGAAAACATTATTATATTTTAATAAAAAAATTAGGTTGGGTGATTTTTTTTTAATAATTTAATTTGATAAATGACTCAATTTTTTTTAATTTAGAAAAATAATCGTTTGTCATTTTTTAGATTTGATTAATCAATAATTAATTAATAATTGATTATAAAATTTAATAATTTATGTTATAATTAATCAGTGATTAATTTACTATCAATTATTAATTGATTATTTAAGATAATTGATTAATTATTTTAATAAAAATGATATTTTATATAATTTTTAAACATTTCGATTATTTATCAAAAAAAATATCAAAAAGATTCTTGAGCAGAAAGCAGAGAGTGAAGGTTATCTGAGTTGGATGACACGTGGCACCAAAGCAATTGTTCCTGTCCAAAAAGCCCAAAGCCCAAAGCAGCATTGACGACTATTTGACCAGTTAATGGAGAAGTGACAAATGAAATAAAATAAAATAAACTGACGCAAGCAAACAGAGCAGTGAGCACAAGTGAGTGAGTTACCCAACAAGCGTGAGAAAGTGGCGCGGTCTTGGGCAGTACAAATAGCAGAACCGGCACTTTTGAGTGGAGTGGGCGTGGCGGTCTGTCTGCGATTTCGAAATCGCGAGGGAAGAGAGAGAACTTAGAGAGAGAAAGAGAAAGAAAAGGGCATGAGATCATGGCGACCTTGTCGAGCCTCGTGCACGAGCTCCGAGAACGCATAGCAGCTTCCTCATCCTCTCCTCCTTCCAATGGCGGCGGCGGCGCTGGCGACGACGCTCTCGAGACCAGATTCCGTGCCGTCCTTCCCAATCTCCTCCACACCTATGTCGTTCCCTCCCCTTCTGGTTCACTCTCTCTCTCTCTCTGTCCCTTAAAACTTTTCCTTTGCGTTTGGTTCTCGGGAAAATTTGAAAAGGATTATGCGCTTGCAAACAACCTGATTCTTTTCTTTACATCATTTCTCTCATTGATTGCGTTTAAAGGAAGCTGAAAATCTTTGTAATCTAAGTTATGTGTTTGGTTCGTTAGGGTTTTCAGTCTCTGCAATTATTTGTTAAATTTTTCATTAAAATTGAAATGGGGAAGGCAACAAGTTAGGAAGCTCGAATTCTCTCTCTCTCTCTCTCTCTCTCTCTCTCGTTTTATAGTTGGAAATTGAATATTTAAGCAATGCGTTTGATACTAAAACATGTATACATTCCTGTCAGATGTTGATTGAATAATCTTTTACTTATGCGCAGCCAATGAGAGGGAAGTGATAGCTGTGTTGAAGCTCATTTCTCACATTGCAAAGAATTTTTCTGGGGTGTTTTACCATGGGAAGGCCAGCTCTATTTTACCTGTTATTGGCCGGATACTGCCTTTCTTTGCCGAACCCGTCTTTCGGTAATCCATTCAACAACTTCTAATTGTTATACATCTATAGTAAAGCGCACACACATACACACATATTGTTACAAGTTAGAGACAATGTCTGCTGTTATTACAGTTATGACTGCCCTTTGCAGATTAACATCTTTCATTTCAGTTCTCGGCATGGTGTGATTTTTGAAACTGTCGGATCACTTTTGTCTTTGCTTCGCACGGGAACGCGAGATGCTTACCGTTTGTTTTTTGCTGATGCCATGTTAGTTGTTGAAGGTAAGAAATAACTTGGTGACCAACTGGTTTTTAACAAGACGGTAAAAGTGCTGGCCAGCCTGAGTCTTAACACAATTTCATCTTCCAACTGCAATAAAAAAAATGAATCTCCCAAAATTTTTGTGCTGCACATACTATTTCTCTGCATGGCATAAGCTAATATGCCTCTTTTTTTTCTTCCCACAGATCTTTTCTATGTGGCATCAGGCTGTACTGACCAAGCAAGAACTGCAGAGCCCACTAGATTAACTTTAAGGTGTTTCTGTAAATCATTTAATGGGGGTTTTAATGATCCTGCTCATCTTGGTGATCTTCCGGTGGGTAACAAACCAGCAGATGGCAATGGAATTTTGATTAACCTTACGGGACAAGCTAGGTGGCAACCTTTTGCTACTTGGATGATTAGGCTTCTTTCTAAATGCCTAACAGAAGGAACTCTCTGTGTGGAGGGACTACTTAATGTACCATTTATTATTTCTGCATGTTCTCTCTTATGCTATGGCGATGCGGATTTGCATATGGTAAGCGGCAGTTGCTTTACTTATCATTTTAGCCTACTAATCTATTCCATGACCTTGTTTATACGTTTTTTGGTTATTATTTTCCTGGTTTGTTAGAAAAGTATTTCATTTGCAAATTTACAGTTTTTTGACCACTTATAATTTTGTTGAAGGCATGTTTTGACTTTGCAAGCATCAGTGCATCGGCCGTAAATTTTGACATTGTTCCGCATCAAAATTTGATCTTGTCGATATCCAATATATTGATGGAGGACAAAGAGGGGCTTCCTGTATTTAGGTATGCGTTTGGATTTCTGAAATATTGAAGCTCTTTTCTGGTAAACTGTCCTACTAAGATGTGCTACGGCCCGGTGAAAAAACCTAATGGGGTGACATTTAAAGCAATTTTGTGTGCTGTAGTACTTATGATGCATTATTAGTTTACTCGTAGGTTACCTTTACCTTTCTCCAGGAATATGTAGGCTTTTTTTGGGGGTCAATACATTTATCTTGCTACTACTTACACTTTTGTTGCTAGACGATAATGATATGCCTGCATGGATCTAGAAATTTACACAACCATTCATGCATGCGCTAATTTGCATGTCTATATGCATACATGTATGTACATACTAGCATTTGAATTATCACTCTTCTAGATTATTGATGTTTTAAGAAATTTCTACATTTGTATGTAATCACTGATCACATTTCAACTTCTTTTTCACCTACTTTTTGATTCTATGGTTGGTAATCATGGTTTCCAGGAGTTGAACGTTTCATTTACTACTGTGAACTATTTATGGAAAAAATATGATTTTTTTTTTGAAGTGGTTGAATGTCAAATTACTTCGTGTTCGTCGGATCTCAAAAGGAGCTCATTTGAACAGTATTATTGCAAATTTTTTCCCCCCCCCAAAGTATGCTGATAGTGTTGTTGTACTGCAGGAACGTAGTTTATGATTCGTCATTGGGTGGTTGCCTAAATGCAATATATTCTTGCTGTTCTGATGCTGTTGTCAAGCTAACAGCTACTGATTTGGTAAATGTATTTCCTCAATCAATGAGGAGAACCAAAAGCCAGGAGCTTAAGGTTAATGTTAATGTCCATCCATCTTTATTGTTTTAGCGTAGTAATTCTTGTAAGCCATATATCGGTTCTCGATAGCCAACAAGTCTGTAGAGTTGATTTGCTGTGAGATCTAAAAACAAATTTTTCCTTTCAGGTTGCACTATGCAGTGCATATATTCGAATTGCGAAAAGTTGTTCTCCTCGTGTATGGAGGCCACAGTCGCTTATTTATGCGCTTTCTACTCCAGAACCCTGCTTCCCCTTGATAGATTGTTTTCAAGTAGCTATTTCTCTACTTGGCCCTGATCTTGTTGGAGGGAAAATGACAAATTGTGAAAGCATGGACTTGTTAATGTTAGGTGATAAATCAATTGGAAATTTGAGGGTTGGGGAAAAGAGACCTCTTCCGGTTATGGAGGCTTGCATGAGCAAACGAGTAAAGGTAGATGAGGGAACTATGCCTTCTGATGCTAGTAACCAGTTGGAACAAATGTATAGTCACGTAGTTGCTCGTGAAAGAGAAGAAGACTATGCAAATTATATGCATACATCACTTCTTTCTTTTGTTGAACTTTTAAAATATCCTGCCATCAATCCCGATTCTATAAGACCAGATGTTGCATTAACGGCTCTAAGCATGCTTTGCATTGCCTTCTGTAAATATCCAGAGACCGATATGGCATTTAGAATCTTTCAGCAGATGTATTCATGGATACCTTGGATATTGCAGCAGGTATTTAGACTTTTAATTGTGAGAGTGTGTGTATGTTCTTTTCTTCCTTTCTTCTTCTTCTTTTTTATATGTTTGTTTGTTTGTTTTTTTTTTTTTCCCCTTAAAAAAAACTCTAATTTTCACCTTCAGCTACCTTAATACACGTGTTTACATGATGCAGGCAAAGCAGGAAAGCCCAATCATACTTGATTTTTCAATCTTTCTCGAAGGAATTCATAGCATATTGCTTTTGCATAGTAAGTCATCAAATCTAACCTGGTCATTTAAGTTTCAGCGAAGTGGACCGAGGCAATTTTAACATTTTAGCTTGGTTCGCTTCTTGAAAACACGTGAACTTTGTACAACTTATACATTTATCCTAATTGAAGGAAAGTTACTTTAATGCAGTCTAGTAATAGGACGCAGATACAACCAAACGTGTCCATATGCATGTACTTGAATAGTAAATCATAGCTTGTCAAAGTAAAATAGTCAAACATAGATGATTGAACATGTCCGTATGCTATCTGCCTCTTGATTCAATTTTCTCACAAGCTTAAAGTCATGGTTTTCTGAGGTGCAATGAATAACTGAATTCTCATGCACAAGGTAGAAATAGGATTATGAATGCTATTCCAGCTTTTCAAGTTTGTGATCCCTGTCCTTTAGTTGCTTCTCATTTTTCTTGTAATTTTTTCTAAACGACTCTCGTGATGCAAATCATATGTTTATTTACTGAAAGACAAAAGTTAGAGAGGTAAGAATAGTAGTTTGTTAGTTTTTCCAGATGGTTGTCTTCCTTTGGGATGCTGTTAGAGGAGACAGTTCAGTGCACTATTTCTTTCTCCAAGATGGTTTCCACAACTACTAATGACTTTCTCACAGAAGATTTGGCAGTTTAAATTTTGGATATGCTTCTGTTGCAAGTTTTGACATCTACGGTCATTTATTATTTTGTAGATCCAGTTTTGATGGAGAGTAAGATGTTCACAAGTGAGGACGATACCGAGCTCATGTATGCATTGCTAAAGCTTCCATGGACCCATTCCGCGGTTGGTATTGAACGTAATTTTCTAAGGAAAACAAAATGCTTATCCGTTCAAGTTGCGAGTAAGCTTGCTGACAGCAGAAGTGAGTCTTGCCTGGAAGTGTTGGATTTGGGCCTTCATGATGAAGATGAAGAAGTTAGATCTGAAGCAGTAATTTCAATGCCACTGATTGTCTTGTGGTCTGGAATTAGAATGTTGTCGCATGTATTAAGAAGGCTGGAGTAAGTAATAAATTTTATTTACTTCTTAGTTTTGCATATAAAATTAATTGGAACTGTCTTATGAGTGCCATGGACGAGATTTAGTAAAGAAGAGTAATCAATGTTTAGAAACACCTCTAAAATTTTTTTTGCCTGAAACTTCACTTTGTACTTTTGGTTTGAGAGATTGCTCAGCACTCATCATGATTGCTGTCTCATATAATATTGTTGTTGTTGTTGTTATTATCAGCTTTCTTTTTTTTTTTTTTTTTTTTTTTTGAACTTGGGGGTGGGGGACAACCACATTACTAACATTAGTATTATTATTACCATTATTATAGTTACTATTAATATTATTACTATCATCATCGTCATTATTATTGTTATTAAATATTTTTTTGTGCTAATAGCCCTCATTATACTTGCGTAGTTACATTTTAGAATCCTGGAGACGACATAGTTATCTTCAATTTAGCATCCATAAAACGTAGTTCCTTGTTCCTTTTTGTGTGTGTGTGTGTGTGTGTGTAAAATGATCTGTACGAGGACTTCTATGATTCATTTATTACTTTTCTCATTTTTACTCTCAGATTCTTGGAAGGAGACAAACACGAAAAGCTTAAGAATGTTATTCCATTTTCTCTGGGTTATTTATCGTGCCTTTATGGATATTGTAACGCTAGAGATGGTCTAGAAAAAGGTGAATGCAAACTGTTTTGGAATATAGAAAATTGGAAACCTAATCAAACGGCAGATGATTTACTGCAAGGATTTTGGTGTTCAAAGTGTAAGAGAGGTAATCAATGCATCAACAGGCAGAGTTCAAAAGTTATAGCTCGGCATGATACTCACAGCAGGCAAATCAGTATGGATTCTGATTTCAGCCTTTTAAGGAATCTGTTTTTCAAACTTCTTTATGATGAGTCACCAGAAGAGGTCCAAGTTTCTTGTGTGCAAAATATTCGAAGGATTCTTGTACATGAAACCACTGGCAATTTGATCGGAAGGGGTGCTGAATGGATTAGATGTGTCGACTATTTACTGCTTCACAGAAAAAAGGCTGTAAGGGAAGCATTCTGCACTCAGATAAGTTCATTCCTGGACGATTCTGTTTTGAGTTATATATTTTGTGATGAGGACACACCAAATAAAAGTAAAGAACACAAGTTTATGGATATCATCAAACATGCTTTTGCAGCAGCTGAAGATCCACAATTATTTGAGACTCTCATGGAATCTGCGGCAGAAATAATGGTTGGAGTTGATATTTACAGTCAGTTTTTCTTATTTTCTCTTATCTTATTGGTCGATCAGCTTGATAATTCACATGTGACAGTGCGAACAAATGCATCAAGGCTAATTCACAAATCTTGCTACTTCCATCTTAGAGGAGGCTTTGAATTAATCCTTTCAAAAGTTGTTCATGTTCGAAGTGAACTGTTTGATTATTTGTCGGCGAGGCTCTCCAGCCGCCCATTAATGATCAGAGAGTTTGCAGAAGCTGTTCTTGGTGTTGAAACTGAAGAACTTGTTGAGAAAATGATTCCTGTCGTTCTCCCAAAGCTCATTGTGTCTCAGCAGGATAATGACCAAGCAGTTGATACGTTACATGAGTTAGCCAAGTGTTCGAACACTGATGTGGTGCCTCTGACAGTTAATTGGCTACCTAAAGTGCTAGCCTTTTCTCTCCACCAACCAGATGGCCAAGATTTGCTCTCCTCTTTGCAATTTTACCAAGCTCAGACCGGTTCTGACAAACAAGAAATCTTTGCAGCTGCTTTACCTGCACTTTTAGATGAACTCGTATGTTTTTTGGATGGAACTGATTCAGATGAAATAAGTACAAGGTACATAGTTTATATGAATTCATAATAATAATGATCAAGTTTATTACAGTTAACAAAGTTGATATTCTACTTGGTTATGCTCTCATACAGGTTCTGGATATGTTTCATTTTGTCTGTATGCAAATTATAATCTTTCTGTCTCCCATTAGCCTTATCCTGTGGAATCTATGCTAGAAAATATACCATCTATTTGACTATCATTAGGCTAAGAATTAAATTTTTTTCCCCATCTGTTTCCAGGCTAGCTAGAGTACCTGAGATGATAAAAGAAGTTGCTAGGGTTCTAACTGGTGGTGAAGATCTCCCTAGCTTTTTGAGGAATCACTTTGTTGGCCTTCTTAACAGTATTGATAGAAAGATGCTCCACTCAGAGGATTATTTACTGCAGAAACAAGCTTTAAAACGTATTGAGATGCTGATTAAGATGATGGGTTCACAACTTAGTACTTATGTGCCAAAACTCATGGTTCTTCTTATGCATGCTATTAATAAGGAACCACTCCAAATTGAGGGTCTTAGCTTATTGCATTTTTTCATCGAGCAATTGGCAAAAGTCTCACCATCTAGCACCAAATATGTAGTTTCTCAAGTATTTGCCGCTCTCATTCCCTTCTTAGAGAGAGACAAAGAAAATCCTACAACTTACCTGGAGAAAGTGGGAAAAATATTGGAAGACCTTGTGCTGAACAACAAAGTTATTCTAAAACAGTATATCTGTGAGTTCCCTCCACTGCCCAATATTCCAGCTCTATCAGAAGTCAATAAAATTATACAAGAGGCTCGTGGGTCTATGACATTGAATGATCAATTGCGAAATGTTGTTGAAGGTCTGAATCATGAGAACTTAAATGTGAGATATATGGTAGTGTGCGAGTTGTGCAAGTTACTAAATCTGAGGAGAGAAGAGGTTACAGATTTGATAACTGCCGAAGGTGCCAGAAATGTGGATATTTTAAGCTCTTTGATCACGTCCTTATTAAGAGGATGTGCAGAAGAATCAAGAACTGTGGTTGGACAGCGGCTAAAGTTGGTTTGTGCTGATTGCCTTGGAGCTCTTGGTGCAGTTGACCCTGCAAAGGTGAAGGGCTTTTCATGTGAACGGTTCCAGATTGCATGTTCCGATGATGATCTCATCTATGAGTTAATACATAAGCATCTTGCCAGGGCTTTCCGAGCTGCACCTGACACTATTATTCAAGACTCAGCTGCATTAGCGATACAGGAGCTGCTAAAGATTGCAGGTTGTGAGGCTTCAATGGATGAGAATGCTGCTGCTTGTATCTCTGAATTACTCAAGGATAAACCTACAAAGCCTGCTGCATCAAGGACTAAGACAGATGGTAATGTCGAGATAAAGAGGGGTCAGATATTGTGGGATAGATTCTCTAGTTACGTTAAAGAGATAATAGCCCCTTGCCTAACTTCAAGGTTTCAACTTCCAAATGTTGCCGATTCTGCATCTACTGGCCCCATTTACCGGCCATCTATGTCATTCCGAAGGTGGATATTCCATTGGGTAAAGAAGCTGATGGCACATGCTACAGGTTCTCGTGCAAGAATTTTTAATGCATGTCGAGGAATAGTGCGTCATGACATGCAGACAGCAGTGTATCTGCTGCCATATTTAGTTCTAAATGCTGTTTGCCATGGAACTGAGGAGGCACGACGTGGCATAGCAGAAGAAATCCTGTGTGTTCTTGATGCTGCAGTATCAGAAAGCAGTGGGGCTACTGTTCACGGAGTTAATGGTGGGCAAAGTGAAGTTTGCATTCAAGCTGTGTTCACTCTTCTTGATAATCTTGGGCAATGGGTGGATGATGTTGAACAGGATCTGGCTCTTTACCAATCCGTCCAATCATCATCTTCTAAGCAACAAGCATCAAAGCCAAAGGATGAATCTCAAACTTCTGTAATCAATCACAACCTGCTCATTACACACAGTAAATATGTTTCAGAGCTTTTGTGTGCAATCCCAAAGGTAACACTTGCCCGGGCCTCCTTCAGATGCCAGGCTTATGCAAGGTCTTTAATGTACTATGAATCATATGTGAGGGGAAAATCAGGCTCTTTCAACCCTGCAGCTGAGAGAAGTGGCATTTTTGAGGATGAGGATGTTTCGTACCTAATGGAAATATATAGCTGTTTGGATGAGCCCGATGGTCTATCTGGTTTGGCATCTTTACGTAAATCAATGAAACTACAAGACCAGATTTTAATAAGCAAAAAAGCAGGTAATTGGGCAGAGGTTCAAACTTCTTGTGAACAAGCTTTGCAAATGGAGCCCACTTCAGTACAGAGGCATTCAGACGTTGTTAACTGTTTACTCAATATGTGCCACCTTCAAGCCATGGTTACTCACGTTGATGGTTTAGTTTCTAGAATTCCCCAGTACAAAAAGACGTGGTGCATGCAAGGCGTTCAGGCAGCATGGAGACTTGGCAGGTGGGACTTGATGGATGAGTACCTTAATGGAGCTAACGAAGAAGGTTTACTCTGTAGCAGCTCTGAGAGTAACGCCTTATTTGACTTGGATGTTGCAAAGATTCTCCAGGCAATGATAAAGAAGGATCAGTTTTCAGTTGCTGAAAAAATTGCCATGTCTAAGCGAGCTTTGATTGCTTCTTTGGCTGCTGCGGGAATGGATTCATACATGCGGGCTTACCCATTTGTTGTGAAACTTCACTTGCTACGGGAGCTGGAGGACTTTCACACTCTTCTTGTCAATGAATCTTTCTTGGAAAAATCATTTCAGGTGGGCGATCTGGGATTTTCAAAAATGATGGAGAACTGGGAAAGTCGTCTTCAGTTTACACAGCCATCACTGTGGGCAAGGGAGCCTCTGTTGGCTTTCCGAAGGATGGTTTTTGGTGCCAGTGGTCTTGGGGCTCAAGTTGGCAATTGCTGGCTTCAATATGCAAAGCTTTGTCGCATGGCTGGTCATTATGAGACAGCAAATCGAGCAATCCTAGAAGCCCAAGCTTCGGGTGCACCTAATGTTCACATGGAGAAGGCCAAACTTTTGTGGAGCACCAGGAGATCTGATGGAGCCATAGCAGAGTTGCAACAGTCGCTTTTGAACATGCCTGTGGAGGCTGTAGGATCTGCGGCAGTATCGTCTATTTGTAGTCTTTCATTGGTACAGCTGAATGCACCACCTTTAGTGTGTGATACTCAAAGTTTGAATGAGAATCGGGATGTTGCAAAAACCCTTCTCCTTTATGCTAGGTGGACCCACTACACTGGGCAGAAGCAGAAAGAAGATGTAATAAGTATCTATTCCAGGGTGAGGGAACTACAGCCCAAATGGGAGAAAGGATTCTTTTACATGGCTAAGTACTGTGATGAAGTGCTTGCCGATGCTAGGAAACGTCAGGAAGAAATTTCTGAATCAGGTCCCAGGATGATACCTTCAACTGAGAAGCGTTGGTGGAATAATGTGCCGGATGTACTGTTATTCTACGCTAAGGGGCTTCACAGGGGTCACAAGAATCTCTTTCAAGCACTTCCTAGGTTGCTAACCCTATGGTTTGACTATGGGAGTTTTTATCAAAAAAGTAGTGGGTCGTCCAACAAAGATCTGAAAGGTGTCCAGACGAAGGTAATGCTTGTTATAAGTCGATCGTGCCAAGAAGGGCTTTTACCCAACAAACACACAAATCAAAGAGAGGACTTTTCTTTTGATCTGTATTGGAATTTTGCAGTTTACTTCTTTGTTTCTCATACTACGTTTTCTTACTTACTATGGCAGGTAATGAGTATTATGAGAGGCTGTTTGAAGGATTTGCCAACATATCAGTGGTTAACTGTACTGCCTCAGTTGGTTTCTAGAATTTGCCACCAGAATGAAGAAGTTGTTCGATTAGTGAAACACATCATCACCTCAGTTCTTCGAGAGTACCCGCAACAAGCCCTATGGATTATGGCAGCAGTTTCAAAGTCCACTGTTCCTTCTCGGAGGGAGGCAGCTGCAGAAATTATACATGCTGCACGAAAAGGGTTTAGCCAGGGAAATGGTGGCAACAATTTGTTTACTCAGTTTGCTAGCCTGGTAGATCATTTGATTAAGTTATGCTTTCACGCTAGTCAATCAAAATCAAAGACTATTAATATCGCAACCGAGTTCAGTGCCTTAAAGAGGATGATGCCACTGGGAATTATCATGCCAATTCAACAATCTCTTACAGTTAATCTGCCAACTTCAGATAAAAATCTCAATGACTCACTAACCTGTGATATCTTTTCTCTGACCGATCTTCCTACAATATCAGGAATAGCTGACGAGGCTGAGGTTCTTTCATCACTTCAGCGACCTAAGAAAGTACGTTTTGAATAGTTTCAGGAAATGAGTAATTCACTTTAACGTATTTCAGGAAACAAATCCTCCCCAATTATTTCTTTGTTCATAATTCTTGTTTCATGTGTACAACAATTTAATTAGGAACTAATTTGGACATCCTGCTAATTTATTTTGTCATCTCTTGCCCATGTCCTGTAGGCTGTCCTGATTGTTGTTATGATTATTGCAAATGTTGTTTTGCTTTATTTATTGATTAATCTATCTTTTGTGGTTCAGATTGTCCTACTGGGCAGTGATGGCATGGAACGTCCATTCCTCTGCAAACCCAAGGATGATCTAAGGAAAGATGCTCGCATGATGGAGTTTACTGCAATGATAAACCGTTTATTGTCAAAATACCCAGAAAGCCGTCAGAGGAAGCTTTACATTCGCACCTTTTCCGTTATACCTTTGACAGAGGACTGTGGCATGGTAGAATGGGTGCCTCATACTCGTGGACTTCGGCATATACTTCAAGACATATATGTTACCTGTGGAAAGTTTGATAGGCAAAAGACAAATCCTCAGATTAAACGGATTTATGATCAATGCCAAGGTAGAATGCCAGAAGATGAGATGCTGAAGAGCAAGATTCTTCCAATGTTCCCCCCGATTTTCCATAGATGGTTTTTGACCACTTTTTCTGAGCCAGCTGCTTGGTTTAGGGCACGGATTGCTTATGCACATACTACTGCTGTGTGGTCAATGGTCGGACATATTGTGGGACTTGGTGATAGGCATGGTGAAAACATTCTTTTCGATTCTACTACCGGTGACTGTGTTCATGTTGATTTCAGTTGCTTGTTTGACAAGGGCTTGCAGTTGGAGAAGCCCGAGCTGGTTCCGTTCAGGCTGACTCAGGTGAGAAACACGTGGTGCTGGAAGTTTTTTATAGGGTCCGTTTGGTGAATGAGTTTGAGTTGAAAAAGTACATTTTGAGTTGAAAATTTTTGTTGACTTTTCAGAAAAGACAAACTTTTTCAGAAAAAGACAAACTAATATGAAAAAGTATAGTTTGAGTTGAAACCCCAAACGAGACCATAGTTTATTGTAGTTGTCGAGATTTTCAGTAGTCCTCTTTTTATTGGTGAAGCACTCAGTTTTTACCTGACTAATTGCTGATGACTGATTTACATGCATGTTGCGGCATTGAGAATTCTGCCACTAGTTTAGTTTCTATTATACATGTTGACATACTTTAGTTCAATATATAATCATAACCCAAATTTCAGTTTTCTCTGCGGTGAAGAGTTCTTATCATCTTGGGATTAATTTCATGGACTCTGTTGTCGAATTTTGCAGAACATGATTGATGGCTTGGGGATCACTGGTTATGAAGGAATCTTCTTGAGGGTATGTGAAATCACACTTTCAGTGCTGAGGATGCATAGGGAAACTTTAATGAGTGTTCTCGAAACTTTCATTCATGATCCTCTGGTGGAATGGACAAAATCTCAAAGATCCAGTGGGGTAGAAGTTCAGAATCCACATGCGCAGGTTTGTATCTCTGGGATCTCCTCTATTATTTCTTACACAAGCTTTCTGTAAAAGAAAATGTGTGCCTAGATTACGCATGAACAAAAAATTTGAAGATCTTTAGTTGATTTCAAATTGAATGAAATTGCTTGTGGAATAACTGCTAAAACAGGCTTTGCTTGATGCTGCAGAGAGCCATTAGTAACATTGAAGCAAGGTTGCAAGGAGTTGTAGTTGGTGTTGCTGCAGCTCCTTCTTTGCCTCTGGCCGTTGAAGGTCAGGCCCGTCGCTTAATTACTGAAGCAATCTCACACAAAAATCTTGGTAAGATGTATATATGGTGGATGCCATGGTTTTGAAAGTCAAACGAGTTTGGAGGGCCATCCTGCGTCAAGTCGAAGCAGCATCAAAATTTGCTTCTATTTACTGATTGTCTGCCTCATCAACTATATCAGTTCGGTGGGACTTTTTGGGTGAAGCTTTTGCGTACTTTCTCGCTGTGGAAATCAGGGAGTGCGTACTGCTTCATACTTCTGCTTTCCAATCCGTCCTCTAAAAGTTCAAGCCCGAAAGATGTAAATCAGTTGGTTTTGGCTAGAGAAAAAGGATGTACAGAACAGAAAAATGGTAGTGTTAAATGTATTTGATATTCTGTTGTGGGGAAGAAATTGTAGAAGGAACAGCCGGGAAAAACAAATGGGCAAATCACAATACATACAAGATAGTTAATTTGAAATTACTTATAGTGACTAACAAATTGACAAACATTAATTTATATTTGCTTTCTTCATTATTTTGCTTTAAACTTATTGAATGCATTTTTCTTAGTGACGGGATTTTCTATTTTTGTTTGCTTAGAATACAAAAGCATAGGATGAAACTGCTTTATTAAACTCATAATTGGCATACTCTTTTTTTTTTCTTGTAGGTGGAGGATTGAGACATGACATGCCATATGACACCTTCCTTTAGCAAATCGGGTGAGGACCAACACATATCCCAAGTCAAAAATTAGGACCAGCAACTATAGAACCAAAGGCAGATACCCGTTCTCTTTTGGACTCGCGCTCTCCGGAGTAGACATGGCTTTGGCATTAGTTTTTGCTTGGAGCACGACCAGGGATTGACTTTATCTTGACGGATTCAATTGTCCTTCCTCGATCAGCATAACCAATCTTTCACAGTCCTTCCTTTAGCAAGGAAACATCCAGCGTTTTTTCTATCGATTTTCATTGGACTTCTCATCCGAACCATCATCTCTTTAACTAAGATTTTCACTGGCGAAACCCCTCTGACATTGCTATGCTTCCCTGATCCACAAACAACCACAACCTCCACTGGCATTCCATGGTTTCCGTCATTGAACCTGCTTCTCATCTCCTCCATCCATTCTAACATTATCAAGTAGGCCGATCCCAAATGCATTCCATGCAAATCCAACTTGACCCCAAAAGAATCCCACACTAACACCTCCTCCAAAACGCTTGACCCGACTAATTCCCTAACCAGCAGACCTTCATCACCTCCCAAAGTCGCATTCAACTCCTCCATGGAAAGAGGAATTTCCTTAAAGTTTTGTAGCATCGTCGCTATGGTTGGGCACCAATTTAACACTGAATTATATGTCCTGATGGAAAAAGGAATGCTTGAAGTTCTCATTTTTTGAAGCCACAGGACCATTTGGTGAAGCTCATTATGGGCTCCATACGACGAGACAACCATATTCGAACAGATTGTGTCAATTTCAAGCCCTTCATTCTCCATCTGGTGCACGGTTCTAAGCATGTCTTCCCACAATCCCAACCGTCCATAGCCGTAAACCACAGACCTAAACTCAAAAACCGATGGGTTTAAACCTGTACTTCTCATCTCCTCCATCAAGCTCTCAGCTTCACGAGGCCGATCCATCGTGCATAATCCCCCAACCATCGTCTCAAATGCTCGGCGTTTGACGTAAGCAGATGAAGAGTCGCGAAGAAGCTGATACAGACAAGTGTAGGAGCTGTCAAAAACCGTGCTCCGAACTCTGCTTAGCGTGTGACTCGACCAAGCTGCAATAGAACACTGCAAGCTCTCGTTGTCGATGGGACAATTTCGAAACTGCTTCGGCAATCAAGGCTTCCGCTTCGCTGTACTTTTCCTGTTTATCGAGCAACGCCGCGAGGGCTGCGACTAATTTGGGGCTATACTCGAACCAAGATGCCTCTCTGATCTTCGAATACAACTGTAACCAAAATTTAAAAAAAAAAAAAAAAAAAACACTGATCTTTAGACCAAAGAAACTTTTAAATTCCAATATTAGAAAGTTGTTTTTTCAAGTGACTATATATATATATATATATATGTTACGTGGAGGGAATGGGGAGTGAGGTGGGGGTGGATGGTGTCGGGAGAGAGGAGGTGGGAGAGGGCGTTGAGGGAGATGGACTTGGGGGAGCTTGAGACGAATTTGCCGATGAGCTTGTTGGCGGCGGAGGGGTTGCCGGCGCTGAGGGAGAGGGTGGAGAGGAACCGGTGGCTTTGTTTGGTGAGAGCGCATTGGATCAGAGATGCTGCTGAGGGTGGTTCGAGCTGGTGGTGGTTCCATGGCTGATGAGCTAGTGGGATAGATAACCCGCATGTCATTTGGCTCACCAGCTGAGTTCAAGTGTCAGCTGTCTAATGCCCTTGGCTCGTTGTCTTAGTCTTGGATTTTGTTTGGCCTCACTCTCTCTATCTCTCTCTGCGGCTTCTGTGGGTGATTCCACTCTGAAATGGAGTGAGCTCTTTTAGCCCTCGGGTTAAGATTTAAGCCCATGTCTCGGGTCGGGTGGTAACCACTAACCAGGCAGATGATTCAAAATGTGGTAACCATTATGGCTTACTGAAACCTAAAATGGTTATATTTTTGGAATAGTAAGAACCTTTTCCCTATTCTACCAAAAAAAAAAAAAAAAAGAAAGAAAGAAAAGAAAGAATATTTTCCCTTATATGTAGAATTTTTTTAGTGTCTTATATGTAGATTTTAATTGTTATTGAATTTAGATTATAATTAAAACATTGCTTAACTCATCAAAATATATGTTAAATATAAGAATATATCCAATGTCTCTGTCACTAGTATATAACTTATATGCATCATAGAAGAGTGTTAAAAATAACATAACTCCAATATTAATGTTATTTCTGATGACATTTTTCTTGTTTGTCATCGTTATCAAGTTTTAAAACTTGTCAAATAATCTACTAATGTTTAAATAAGTTAAAAATGAATATAATATGAAAAAAAATCAAGATACTAATCAATACAAATCAAATGTTAAATTTGAGATAAATATTTAGTGGTAAATTTGTCACAAGTTTTTATTATCATTTCAGTATGTCATTAGAATTATGAAAAGTGAGCGTACGCTGTGTAGTTACAAAATTAGGTATAAAACAAAAAAAACAAAAAACAAAAAACAAAACAAAATATGAACAAGAGATTTACGAGTAAATGACTTTTTAAGAAGTATTTTAATAAACTGTTAAAGTTTTGTAAAATTAACAGAATAGTCATTTTATTAAAAAAAAAAAATAAAGTCCATCAGTTAATGTTAATAACTAATTAACCAGTATTAATATATATTTCGAACTGATTATATCACTGATTGAGAGATTTTTTAAAATTAAAAGTTTCGATTATTTATTTAAATAAGTGGTTAAGAACTAACAATTTGTCTAATTTTTCTTATAAACAACCCAGCAAAGAAAAAAACAGGTTCTCTTAAAATTTTCATTACCTATTACCAATGCGTCATGCAGTCAAGCTCGGCAACTTCAAGCGGCCAATAATCTTGCGAAGTTTTCCGATTGGCCATGGCTTCTTCATCGATGGGTGACGCGACGACTGCACACAAGTAACTGCAGTTTCATCCAGTTCCTAATGGCAGATTCCAAGTATAGTATACATATTCTTCTTTTTCCTTATACAGGAATCAGCTTTGCAGATTACTGTCTGTAGTTCAAAATCCCAATTGCCCAGAAAAAGATTCATCACTCTCCTTCAATGACCAATGTAGTGATTCGTCTGAGGACGTCGCTGAAGGGCACTGCAAACGCCGTCATTTCGAGGCTCATAAGCATGCCTTCAAGGCGGCTCTGTCAGCGTCCGGTCACCATCTCCATATCCCAAAGAGCGTTCGCAGCGTTCTGTCGTTTTGCCTCAACTTCGAAACCCGAAAGTTTGGCTCCCAAGAGAAACCAAGACTTGAAATCGTTGAACAAAAAGATCTCAAATTTAATCCGAAGTGGTCGGATTGGCGAAGCGAGGGAGGCGTTTGATGGAATGAAGCACCGAAACGTCGTGTCGTGGAACTCAATGATGAGTGGATACGTGAAACGCAGGGAGTTAGCGAAAGCACGCCAGTTGTTTGATGAAATGCCTGAAAGAGACGTCGTGTCGTGGAATTTGATGATATCTGGATATATGTCTTGTAGGAGAAGTAAGGATATGGAGGAAGGTAGAAAATTGTTTGATCAAATGCCTGAGAGAGATTATGTTTCTTGGAACACAATGATTAGTGGGTATGCCCAGAATGGGAGGATGTCTCAGGCGTTACAGCTTTTTAATTCCATGCCGCGGCGGAATGTTATCTCTTGGAATGCAATTATGAGTGGGTTTTTGCAGAATGGGGACGTGGTGCGTGCTATTGATTTATTTGAGAAAATGCCTGAGCATGACGAGGCATCACTTAGCGCGCTAGTTTCGGGTCTTGTTCGAAATGGTGAGTTGGATGAAGCTGCAAGGATTTTGCTTGAATGGGGCAAATGGTATGATGGAAGAGAAGATTTGGTGCATGCTTATAATACACTCCTTGCTGGTTATGGTCAGAGAGGTAGGATTGAGGAAGCACGGCGCTTATTCCATGAAATCCCGTCTTATCATGATGAGGGGAAAAAATACAATAAGAGGTTTGAGAGAAATGTGGTATCTTGGAATTCCATGATTATGTGCTATTTGAAAGCGAATGATGTTGTCTCTGCCAGGCAACTTTTCAACCAAATGACACAGCGAGATACATTTTCTTGGAATACCATGATTACTGGATATGTTCATATGTCAGATATGGACGAGGCCGCTAACCTCTTCCAGAAAATGCCAAACCCCGATGTGCTGACATGGAATTTAATGATCACGGGGTTTGCGCAGATTGGTAGTTTGATAGTTGCTCATGATTTTTTTGAGAGGATGCCACAAAAGAACCTGGTTTCTTGGAACTCCATTATAGCTGGAATGGACAAAAATGAGGACTATAAAGGGTCAATTACACTATTCACCAAGATGCAACATGAAGGAGAGAGACATGATCGTCACACTTTATCTTCACTTCTCAGTGCTTCAACTGGTTTGGTGGATCTGTATCTGGGAAGGCAGGTTCACCAGCTGGTAACAAAGACCGTCGTTGCAGACGTGCCGATAAACAACTCCCTCATAACCATGTACTCGAGATGCGGGGCAATAAAGGAGGCGCGGATCCTATTCGATGGCATGAAACTGCATAAGGATGTAATTTCTTGGAATGCAATGATTGGAGGCTATGCATCTCATGGTTTTGCTGCCGAGGCTTTGGAACTTTTCCAACTGATGAAGCACCTCGAAGTTCGACCTACTCACTTAACATTTATTGCGGTGTTGAATGCATGTTCACATACAGGATTAGTGGAAGAAGGTCGAAGGCAATTAGAGTCGATGATTAGTGAATTTGGTATCGAGCCACGCATTGAACACTACGCCTCCCTTGTGGACATCCTTGGCCGGCATGGGCAGCTTGGCGAAGCCATGGATTTGATCAATAGAATGCCGTTGAAACCGGACAAAGCAGTTTGGGGAGCATTACTAGGTGGCTGTAGAATGCATAACAATGTAGAGTTGGCGCAAATTGCAGCTCAGGCTTTAATGAGGATTGAACCAGAAAGCTCAGCTCCATATGTTTTGTTGTACAATATGTATGCTGATGCGGGACAATGGGATGATGCAGCCAAAGTTAGATTGGCCATGGAACAAAATAATGTCATAAAGCAACGAGGATATAGTAGGGTGTGTGAAATCTAAAATATTTAAAAGGGATAAGTGGGAGAATGCCTTTTTTGAAAAGCATTTAATTTTTAATAAAAATGTCTCAATTTTTATTAAATTAGGGGATGTTTGTCATTTACACTCATTTTAAACTAAATTATACTTTTTTCATCATATTTTTTGTCTTTTCTGAAAAAATCAACAAAAATTACTATTTAAACTTAAATTCATCAACTCAACTCAAACTCAACTCATTCACCAAACATCCCCTTAGAAAAATGACTATTTTCTTCAAATGGTCAATGATTTCACACTGATTTGATGGTTAGTTATTAATTGACCAATATCAATTAGTGTTTAATGATTTATCCGTTAATCAATAATTGATTTTGTGGACAAATATGAATTAACGGTATTTACATTGCGTCAATCATTTTATGCCAACAGATTATTTCCCTAAAAAGACTACTTATTATTAAAAGAAGTGGCTAAAATCGATAACCTCACTTGTCTTTTCTATATACAAGTAGTGACATTGTTTTTTAAAGAATTGCCCGGAATATTCCTTCTGTTTGCTCTTTCTCAGAAATTGCTTGTGCTTTGAAATATTTTTAAACATCTCTGCAAGAATAAATATTAATTTGCTTTGTTAACAATTAAATCCGTCATCAAACACATATTGTTTGAAATGTCCACTACTTTTGCATCATTGAAAAACGATATATATAAGAAAAATGGCCAAGTGTTTAGAGGACAGGCAGAGAAATCATCAAAATCACCACATATTTCTATGATTGTCGTTTATCAAACAAAACGGCATGTCGTTTTAAGATTGATTAGACCAAAAAAAAAAAAAAAAAAAAAAAAAAAAAACCTAATAACTTGTTCAAAACAAAAAATTTCTATACGAATACTTCTTGTCGGCACTCACCACCACCCACTCCTCCTCTGCTGTCATTTTCCCAAACCGTAGCGCCCCTGCTGCTCCGCCGCAGCTGCCACACGTCCTCCTCCTCTCCGCGCTGGAGTGAGAGTGAGTCAAAAAAGATTTTTTGCATTTTTAGTGGATGATAAATTTGGTGTTTTATTCTTCCGAAAGTTCTTTAGAAAGCTCCAAAAATCATGATTTAAAAAAAAAACAAAAAACAAAAAACAAAAACTTAAAATGGAAGATTCTCTCCAATAAAATTAGATTGAAATTATCGTTAGATTAAGATTAGGTCTCGTAAATTAAAATGTCAATCCAATATTATATTTGACTTTTAAAAATGTGAATTTTTTTTTTTTTAAATTACATACTTGATATGTTATTATATTTTCTATTACAACTCTAATGTTTAATGTCATATCTACTTTTTATTATAACGGTAAAGCTTTAAAACTTTACTTTTACTCTTAAATTATTTAAAAATAATAAAGCTGTAATAACTAATGCAAAAAATTGATCACCAGATAACAACAATCATTTTGGTAATTTTCTCTAAAAACTAGTTTATTAGCGCGTGCCCCGCACGTACAAGTTAAAATTGTTAAATTTTTTTTTCAAACATACTGAAGAAGAATATAAATTATTGTATCAGTTATATATTATAAAGAAAAGGTAATTTCATCAATTATTGTTCAAAATATGTTTTGAAGCAAATAAGAAAAACATAAAGAAAAATAGACGGATAAAAATGGGAATATAATTGAAAAATATATATTTTTTCATAGAAACAAAATTATAATATATGAAATTAACTAAAGTACATGTGAGAATAATATGATGTTTAAATAAGGGAATATTTGCAAAAACAAATTCAATAGGACAATTAGGAAAACGATTATTATAAAAGTCACATTCATGATAAAAGAGTATTTGAAGAGATAAGAAAAATTATCTGTGAGGGTATATTTGAAAAATAATTACATAATAGGGAAAAATAATTAAGGTATAAAAGATTAAAAATGAGTTAAGAAAAAAAAACGAAAAAAATAACACCCAAATGAACAGGAAAGCCAAAAAAACAACAACAACAGAGAGAGCTATAAACACCAAACGACAAAATGTAAGGAAAAAAAGGGAAGGGAAACACCAAAAAAAAAAAAAAGCAAGTAGGGCGGCGACGAAAGCGTGGACACGCGTCAAGTATAGAGAAGCTTTATATTGAGACTTTTATATATGTAAAGATAAAGATTAATATCTAACCTCGATACGTTAATTTGGTACTCTTAACCATGAAAATGCAAAAGAGAAAGAATTTTATATAAGAATTATTTTTATATACATCCCTTAAATTTTAAAACCATTCTTATTTTATCTCTTAAACTTAATAAACTCTCAATTTATCTTTTGAACTTTAAATTTATCTTACTCTACTCCTTATATCTGAATTTTTGTTAAAAAAAAAAGATAGAAAAATATGAGGATTAGTCTTATTAAGCTCATTCTGTTTGGATTTATGTTAAAAAGAAACAGAAAAAGACCAAATGCTTGCATTAAACTCACTTCATTCCATATATTTTTCACTGAAATTCTACATAAAAAATAAAGTGAGGCTAAATTTAAAGTTTAGGGGTAAAGTGAGGGCGGGTCTTAAAGTTTAGGAATATAAATGAGAATAATTTGAAAAAATTATCTTGTATAATTGCATTAAACTCACTTTCTTCTGTATGTTTTTAACTGAGAATTTTGATATAAAGAATAAAGTGAGGTTAAATTTAAAGTTCATAAGGTAAAGTGAAAGTAATCTTAAAATTTAGAGGTATTAATAAAATTAATCTAAAAAATAATTTTGTATATATTATTTATCTAATCTAATCTAATCAAACATATATAAAAGAGTCAATATTGCTCTTATCCTCTTCTTACATGTGTCAACCCATGGTTTTTTCTAGCATTTTTTTTTTTCATTTTTTCCCTTCCTATCTATGGTTACATTTATTCTTTCTTTTCTTTTTACAATTTTCATGTGCATGATGTTATTTCTCTTATTTACTTCAGACATGCTAAAATTGTTTTTTTTTTTCCCTTGTTTTTTTCACATCATTGGTATTCTTTTTAACATATTATTATTATTATTATTTTTGCTAATCATAGGATTTTCCTTGTTTTTGTCACATCATTGGTATTCTTTTTAACATAATAATAATAATAATATTATTATTATTATTATTTGCTAAACATAGGATCTCTATTATTTGATAATTAAAACAATATTCCATATTTTCAAAATAAAATTTTTTCCTCACTTTTTTTTTTCCAATTTTAATATGATCTTTATACATATTTGTTCTAAAAAATATATGTTACTTCTTACTTTTTCACTTATTTGAAGGGATGTTTGAGAGAGAAAAATGAATATAATACAAATTTTTAAAAAAATGGATTTGGATTTTAAATAAAATAAATATGTTGGATTTAAAATGGTGTGGCAAGCACATTATTAATTTGATTAATACAAGTTAAAATTATTATAGTGTATTTTTTTTATAATTAAAAAAAAACTTTAACACTTCTATTCTTTCTTTCTTAAAAATCTTTTTTTAAATTTTAATTTCTCTTTTCATTATTTCTTTTTATCAAATACAACATTCATAAATACTTTTTTTTTTATATCCTACTAAAATAATTTTTTAATGCTCTATTTGAATGACTTTCTCGTAAATCCACATCAAGACATTTTGAAAAATATATATTTTAATAATAACATGCTCTATTCTTTTAAATTGAGTGGTAATTTGATACACCATTTTTAAAAGAAAAATTCATTTTGAAACAACAATTTAAAATAAATTGGTGATTAGAATGAATTAAGTGTAATGTGGATTTCAAGATTTGAGTTTACAATAAAATGATCTTTTTTATTTGAAATAATATATCAAAACACACAATTATGTATTAAAATAAATTGATGTTTAAAACGAATAAGTGTAACATTGATTTTAAGATTTAGGTTTATAATAAAATGATCTTTTTTATTTGAAATAATATATCAAAACACATCATTAAATCTCGCCGGTGTGGAGTATGTGTTTCAACTGGTATAATATATATTACATTAAAAAAGATACATCAGACACGTGTAACAATCTTAGGTGCAAAGAGCCACCGGTGACATTGGTTATGTGACGGACGTGGGCCGTTTCTGCTAAAATCGTCGCGAAGAAAGTTACAAAGAGAAAGTGGACACTCAAATATAAATTGCAGAGATAGACTCTGAATGAATTCATTATTCAAACAAAGAAAAGAGAGAGAGAGAGATTTTTTTTTTCTTTTTTCTTTTTTAGAGAGAGTATACAAATATATATTGTGAAAATATACATATGATATAATCTTTCTCTCTCTCTCTTATTTTCTCTCTCTAAGAGCCTGTGATAAAGAGAGTACGTCAGGACTCTGTTACCAATACCCCTACCACCGCAGCTCCGATTCACCAACTCGGTCGTTCACAAAACCAAACCGATCCTCTCTCAATCTCACGAGTTGCGAAGACCCACTCAGTACCAGATTGTTTTTTATTTCAATTACGTCTGACCATGAAGAGGAGGGGTCCTTCCGGCGGCGACAAGGCCATCATCGGTGTTTGGCAGCGTGAGCTCGGCGAGCTCTCTGCCCGGAATTTCGCCCACCGCCTCGCCGCCTCCGAGGTCTTTTTTTTTTTTTTTTCCTCTGTTTGGTTATGGATTGTGGAAATTCAACAACTTAATTCCTGGTTTGGGTTATCTGGTTTCCTATTATCGCTGTGGAATTCTTGTTCTTGATTTAATGTAGTGTAGATCAGAAATTCCGCTTTTCTATTTGTTTTTGGACTTGTTTAATTGCGTTGGAAGGATCGCCATTGTTGCTTATATGTTAAGTTGTAGAATAATCAAATGGAAACCTAGTTTAGATGATTTCACATGTTTGTTCTATTTATGTGTGTGTGTGTGTATTTATTTATTTATATTAATATATTTGTAAATATAGCTTATGTAATAGCTTTAACAAAATCTCTTGGTATGCTGTGATTATCTATGATTCGGAAGCCTTTTAGGTATATGTTAATGTTTCCTTTGATATTTCAGGATCTTGTGCTTAGGCTTGATATGTACAGGAAGCTCGAAAGGCACAGAGGATGTGTAAACACTGTAAGCTTCAATGCAGATGGTGGCATTTTGGTGACGGGTTCCGATGATATGCGGGTTATACTCTGGGATTGGGAAATTGGGCAAGTGAAGCTGTCATTCCCATCAGGTCACGACAACAATGTTTTTCAAGCAAAAATTATGCCTTATTCAGATGATCGAAGCATCGTCACCTGTGCGGCTGATGGGCAGGTATTTTATTTGCTAACAAGCGGTGGCAGCATGGCATCGAACTTATTTGTTTCATTAGCATGTCGTCGCTGCTGTTAATAGTTTAACATGTTCTTGGATTTTTTTTATGTAACGTGTCGAAGCTTACTTTATTTGTCTCGTTATCTTCTGAAAACTGCAATGCTTTGAAAATGGGACACGGGTGATTAGTTCACCAAGTTAATACATAAAATGTGTTCAAAGGAATCTTAACCTTTATGCTGTATGGATTTCCAGGTCGTCTCTGCTTCTTGAATTGTATAATTTCATTTAATATTTATTAAAAAAAAAAACGAATAATTTAATATTCTAACTGGAGCATCTCCTTAATTTCAGGTAAGACATGCTCAGATTTTGGACCGTGGGGGAGTGGAAACTTCGCTACTGGCGACACATCAGGAACGTGCTCATAAGTTAGCTATTGAACCTGGGAGCCCTCATATATTTTACTCCTGTGGTGAAGATGGATTAGTCCAGCATGTGAGTTATAAATTTCCTCTTACTTGTTTTAAATATTGATTGGTCTGCAGTCTCTCTTAATCAGACAATTTAAGTACCCTCGTTTAGTTAGAGATGTCACCATTTTTACTTCACTTAGAAGCCTTACTAATGAGATGAGATATTGTCTCGATTAATTCGTTTCCTGGTCTTCTACTGTTACTCTCATCGAACAAAATTTTCCAAAACGGATAGCTGGTTGATTCGCAGCCTGGAAATGCCAACTGATGCTGCGAATCATAAATCATAAATCCTGTATTAAGTCTGGTTAAAAGGTGCCACTAATGATGCCTTACATATTATGGAGTGAAGTTTGCCTTTTTGTTTTTTATTGTTATTATTATCATCATCTTTTTTGTTGTCTGGGTTTTACAGCCATGTGACATGGGTCCTTATTGTAACAGTTTGATCTGAGAACCGGGACAGCCACAGAACTTTTCACTTGTGAACCAATTGGTGATAGGAGGAATTACATGCCAGTCATCCCATTGAATGCTATCACTATTGATCCAAGAAACCCAAATTTCTTTGCAATTGCAGGTTCTGATCAGTTCACCCGTCTTTATGATATCCGCAAGATTAGGTGGAGTGGATCATCCAATATGGGTCAACCTGCAAACTACTTCTGTCCTCCGCACTTGATTGATGATGAAAATGTTGGAATTACAGGCTTGGCCTTCTCAGAACAAAGCGAGCTTCTTGTCTCTTATAATAATGAGTTCATCTATCTTTTTACACGGGAAATGGGTTTGGGACCTAATCCAATTCCATCTTCTCCGGTGTCTTCGGGTAGTAATACAAGTGAAGTGGGAGGCGATCATCCATCTGGAGCATCTTCTTCAGCTATGGATGTTGATAAAAAGGTTGTTCCTCAGGGTTATAAAGGACATAGGAATTGTGAGACAGTGAAAGGTGTCAATTTCTTTGGGCCTAAATGTGAGTATGTGGTTAGCGGGTCTGACTGCGGCAGAATATTCATTTGGAAGAAAAAGGGTGGAGAGCTAACTCGTGTCATTGAGGGAGCAGATCGGTCTGTTGTGAATTGCATCGAGTCCCATCCTCATACTATGGTGCTTGCAAGCAGTGGAATTGACCATGATATCAAGATATGGACACCGAAGGCGCTGGAGAGAGCTAAACTGCCAAAAAATATTGAACTGGTACGTTATCTCATCTTGTGTGTTAGTCATTTAGAGGCAAAAGTGTACATCATGGTGAACTATAGAGTTCCATACATATTTTTCTTATGGATTTGAATGACATGGTATTTTAATTTGGTCCTTACTCTTCCTTCCATAATGCATACACCATGAGGTAGATGACTTTGTCGGTCAGACATGGCATTTTTTTTTGTTACGTCCCACTATTTTCCGGGGAAATGAAACAGAAGGGACCAGGATGGGAGGAAGGGGTGTGTTTGGAGCTACCCAATTTTGATGCCAAATTTCAGTGTTTTTGTTTTGTTTAATAGATAGGGTTTTTTTATTTTCATAAATTTAAATTCTGTTATTTTATCTTATTATTTATAAGGTGTTTAAAGCTAGGTAGAGATAGGAGTATAATACCCCTCGTTATTTATATATAGGGCAGCAGAGGAACTAATTCTCTGCTGTTGTTTGAAAGGTTCCGCCTAGACGACGAATTCATTGGTTTTCCTTTGGTGGTGACGATGACGATAGTGATGAATATTTTTATGATGACGATGACGATAGTGACGATTCTGATGTTGATGATTCTGATGATGATGATGATGATGAGTTTGAGTATGACGACGACGACGACGACAATGATGGTAGTAATAATGATAACGGCAATGATAATAATGACAACAGTGGTGGAGGCGATTGTAATGACCATAAAAATGACCATGATAATTCTGTTGAAGGTTATGAATGATGATTCTAATGGTGGATTCTGGTTTTGAACTTTCTGTGTCCAGCAGAAACCCAAGGCTAGGCGCTGGAAGTACCGTGACTCCTCATCACAGGATCTTATGTTGCAACTTTTTTCACTGCCAAGGCGGAGAACAAGTCGAGATGGAGGGAACTTGGCTGCGGGTCGGGAATTTTTCGAGCTGCTGTTTGCACTCAATGGCAGCAACGATGATTCCTCAGATGATGGAGATAACTCCAGTCCGTATGACTTGTAATTAGTTGAATGTCTCTGAGATGGGCCCTCGGAGGAAACAAATTATAGTAAATCGTACATAAATCTTTCTTGGATTACTTTTTAACTGGCATAAGCCTTTGAATTAGATCTTGCGAGTTATAATGGGTTATGATTATCTTAATTAGTTTTTTTTTTTTTTTTTTTTTTTCCCTCTTGTTAATTCATTTGGTTGTATAGAGATGTGCCATTATCCTTGCTCATTGGCATATGATCGGAGTGCAAGCGCATGAATATATTTACATGTCGTTTACTGAAATAAACGACAGGAAACTTTGAAATCTAACGACATGGCGTTTATCTATCAAAAACATGTCGCATCTCATTCCAACCGGCAGCAGATTATCAGAAACGACAATTCAAATTTTGGAATCAGACAGCATGATGGCCATTTATGTAACTAAGCAAATCTGTTTTAAAACTAATGTTTCTTCTTAATATTTTAAGATATGGTAAAATTTAAAAAAAAAATCATAAAAGAAGAAGTTTTACATATTTTGAGATAAAAATCTTATGATAAAAGATTCAAATATAGTTTGGAATTTTATTTTGATTTAAGCAATATTGGCACCATGAAATATTAATCTACGCAATGCACAAGTATGTTTGGTAATAAAAATATGTTATTTAGCTACAAAACATTGGATTTTTTATTTTAAAAAAATACATGACTATCGATGTTTACAAATTTTTAAATTTTCTGATATTTTCCTACCATACCTTTAGATTTCTTTGATATTACCTGAAATTTTATAAAAATAAATGACAACCTCACCAACATCCTCACTAACATCGATATTTCTTTTATATTCATTAAAATTTCTCAGAGATTTTCAGAGCTTAAAAATTCTGAAATTTCAGATAAAATGAATTTTTGAGCAAATTTTATTCTAAAAAACAAAGCGTTGTTTTCTTACCTAAACCTATGAACATATAACATACTAAAAAAATAGAAAATGAAACGACAGTAAACTTTGGAGGAAAAAGATTTTGTCGTTTTTTGACAAGCAACATATATCCCCATGGTTCATTTGGGTCCCTATCAAATGGGCTTATACAAAACGACGAGCCCAATGCTCAGATTCTGCGGCCGGCAATTCTCCTCCGATATTTTTTCTCCTTTCCAAGTTCCCAAGACCATCTATTACAACTGAAACTAACCTTCACCGCCAAGGCTAGCGAGTCGGAGTCGAACGGACTCACCGAGTCATTTCAATTCATCTTCATCTTCGTCCGAGTCTGATCGATTCTTCATCTTCCTCCCATGGATTCCCTCGTGACCTCGTGCTCTTCTCCAATCACCTCCTCCTCCTCCTCCTCTTCCTCTCTTCCCATTTTCTTCCCCAGAAGGTTCCTCCCCTCAAGACCTCTTCTCTTCTCTCTCGCCTCCAAAAGTACGTGCTTCAATTTCTTTTCTTTTTTTTTCCTCATAATTTTCTTTTCAATTTATCATTTTGTACTTTTTCGCTGGATTTTGCTTGCTGCTATAACGTCGAAATCGAAAGTTTTGAAATTTGAAAGAAATCGGTTGAGTTTCAAAAGATCATGAATTTTTCTTAGATTTTATTATTATTATTTTTTAATTTTTTGGAATTAGGTAACGACAGTGAAGCCGATCCTGAGTCTGCATCGAAGGACATAAAAGGTGTTCCGATTCCCAGAAATCGCAACCTTTCCCTCTCTCCCCTCTCAAAGGTGTTCTCTCTTTATCCTTTTGATTTCCGAGAAATTTAGCTAATTTTCAGAAAAGAACCTTTTTTTTTTTTTTGGAAGAAATTTCAGAAATTTAGAGAGGGAGGTTTAGTTGGTCAAATGTTTGACTTCGATTATGGTTTGTTCTTTGTTGAAGAATGATACAGGCCTGAAATTAGTCATATAGTTTCAATTTTAGTCTCTCTGATTCTCAAATAATGGAGATTTTTCATGTGTATGTTTGATCTTCACTGATTGAGAAGTTAAATTTAGTGCTTCAATTTCCTTTTGGTTTCCTTTTTTCTCAGAGTAACCAATTATCAATATGTATAGGTTGTAACCAAAATCAGTGGCAAAGTGAATGTATGTTCTTTACAAAATTGTGTGTGTCAGGATGCGGCAATGGGATTGGCGCTGAGCGCAGCTGCTGGAAGAGGGTGGACAACGGGTTCAGGGATGGAAGGCCCCCCTGTTCCTGATGGGAGTGAGGCCAGATCAAGCACTGAGAATGTCTCGACTTTTCCATGGTCTCTCTTCACCAAATCACCTCGCCGTCGAATGCTTGTGGCTTTCACCTGTAACATCTGCGGCCAGCGGACAACACGGGCTATCAACCCCCATGCTTACACCGATGGCACAGTCTTTGTGCAGGTAAATAGTTTGCAGTGTCAACTGGGAATTTTTTGAATTGAGCATGGAGTAGAAGATTGCTTTTCATGAACCCTAATATGATCACATTTCGTGGAAATCCTACCGCAGGGTACAAAAACGAAGTACCCTGCAAATGGTTCTCATTATGAATTGTAATATTTTAATCATATACTATATATTATTTTGCATACTGTTTTATCCTTGTATGATATCATTAAAAACCGCATGGTATCAAATGGGCAGGCCTATTTTTTGTCTAATGCAAGCAGTATTAGTAAGTTCCCATCGTTACAATTGTGGATCGTGTTGAACTGTCTCTTGAAAGACATGGGTTCTGATGGAAATCGTTGTTCGTTTTGGTTTTGTAGTGTTGCGGATGCAGTGCTTTTCATAAGCTCGTGGATAACTTGAACCTGTTTCATGAGATGAACTGCTACGTGAACCCGAGTTTTAGTTACAGAGGTAATGGCTGGGAAGACATGAATTTCAAATACATGGACATAGAAGACGATGACAACATATTTCCCATTCAATGAGGTGCATTGCTACTGGACTTGTATATTCTGTACTGGCATATTGGATCTTTAGCTCAGATTTTCGTGTAAGTACCCAAAGAGAGGTATCTCATAGGAACCCATTTATAGATATTCATATTTGATCTGGATTTTAGTAAGGGTTATATGATAAAAATGTTGAACTCTCTAGTTATAGAAACTTTTCATGATTCTCTATGGTCCTTATTTGTACTTATCATTCTCTAACAATGTGACATACATACATACATATATATATATATATATATATTATATACACAAAACAAAGCTTGGATACAGCAATTGGGTATGGAAGTGGAAATTTTCTTCTTCTGCATAAGAACTCTGAGTAGATCTGATTCTTACTTTTTCTTTGCGTTTAGATAATTCATTTCCTGATTACTAATCTTCGACGTTGTCGTTGTTGTTGGTTATCGAACTTGAGACACGAGGGACGTTTTTAATCATAGTACTTTGAATGAAGGCAATCATCTGCACAAAGAAAATGTGATATTGTCTAGTAAATGCATGAGGAAAGAAAAAACTGAATAAAGATATTAAAATAAGAAAAACAATACAATCTTCAGACTGTATAAAACTCCTACCATGGCAAACGCAACGCACATGATACTGAAACCAGGGAAATCAAACGGTGCTCTTTCAGATAAGAACAAAGCTGGAATGAGAAAACAATTACTCTGAAGAGTGAGTGAGAATTCTATGATATGATACGGAAAAATACCTTACTGGTAGAGTTATGTTTTGAACCGTCACGTCTGTGTCAAGTTATTTTATTTTTTAATTGTTATTTTAATGTGATTTTAGCTCAATATAATACTCAGAAAGTTTCAAAAAAAAAAAAAAAAGGACAGTTGCACGAGTTTTCCCACGTACCTGTCAAAGGACTAAAAATGAAAGGAGAAATGATGGTGGCAAAAGAACTTATCCCTGAAAGACATCCTAGAGCCTTCCCCTGATAGGAATTTTACTCATTAATGTAAGTAAACTCATATTTACATAAACGAAAATAAATAAATAAATAAAAAGGCAACGAGCTTTCATTAGGATGTAAAGATATTCAACAATAAATTTCTTGGAGTAAAACTACCTGCTCACCGGGCCCCACTTGTTTAGATGCAATGCTACGTACCTGATGAGGAAGCCATTAAAAAATTTCCATGAAAAAAACTGCATTATTCAATCTAGGTAGCGAAGCTGTTGACAACATATATTTATAGAAGCAAGAAGACCTACGGTTGGGTATGCAAAAATAGAGAAAAGGGTGAGCACTGACATGGCATAAGGTACCTGCACATATTTTAAAAGGCTTCTTTAGTTTACACACACACACACACATATATATATACATACACACATATAATAATTAATTCATTAGTAGTAGTGGACAATGATACCAAAATAAATAGGCTTATAATAGACTGGGTTTAAGGAGATTACCCAAGCTGCCCATGATATGCTGTAAACAAATGTCTGGATCAAAATCAAGGTTAATTATAGTCAGCATTAATTGGGTTTCACTCAACATGTTAAAGAATAAAATGGGCAGATTCTACAATAAAGTGCCCATCAATTGGTTCAATAAGATCATTGATCGTGATCGTATGATTTAAATCAGACGATACATATTAGAAAAGGTTAGATATCGTAAGAATTTTTTTGGACAACACAATTACACTAGGGAAACTCTATTGTGGAATCTCCAAATCGAAATAGTGATGAGATGAAGGCACGTACATGTATACATGCCACGAAAAGCCCTATAGAAAGCAACTTTTCCTCTCCTACAATAGGTACAAGCAGGGGCAGGAAAAGCAACTGCAGAATGTAATAGAAATCATCAAAACATTGCTATAATATACATTTATATGTATATATAATGTACAATATATATCCTACCTGTGAAATGGCTCCTGCAACCCCAACGATTAGCATTAGATCAGCAAACTGGTCTTTGTTGAAGTGAAAACGAGCCTTTAAGAAATACTGCATCATGAGATAAGTAATTCTCAGTTAAACACTTTTTTCTTGATGACATACCTACTAGAATAGTGAAAATATGTTATATTGATCTGTTATTAATTCATCCGTTGATAAGTTCCTCAAGCTCCAAGGCAGAACTGTACCAGTAATGAAGCCTGAAACCCGCCCTCCGCGAGACTATTGAAGAAGGAAACCGTTGCTGCCTGTGAAAATGTTTTGCTGCAACAGAGAGTTTTACAAGACTTAGGGTCCATTTGGATCATAGGTTCAAATCTGCATTTCAAACAGTAAATCCAAATTATTTTGAGAGAAAGCACTGTAGGAAAACGTTTGAAAAGTGGGTTTAATACGGGGTGTCAAATAGGAGTTTAGCTAACAGAAACGTGATATCTAATCTCTGTGGGACTTTCTCAACCTAAACTAGAATATCGAACTCTAAAACAGAAGTAGGACCTGCTCTTGAGCAAGCAAAAAATGTCCTTCAGCGTTGGAAACTTCTTAGAAACCTGTGTCCTTTTCGGCGCCTCGCCGCTCTTCTCAACATCCTGTCCGCTTTTCAAGATAGGCTGCCTCAAACCATCTTCAACGGGCAAGCTTTCCTCAAGGAAAACTCTCATATACACGGCTGCAGTCATGGATGTCAATGCAGCAACCTGAACACATTGTAAGTACCATGTTAATAATGACAAGACGATAAATTTTTCAGTGAGGATACTATGAGATGTATTATATAAGATAATTTTAATTGAATAGCGACATAGTTATATACATTTTCATATTTAATGTGTCCCACTCACATTAACGCGGCTCTGCAAATTACATGACCCTTATCAGAATCTAACTATGATATATATATATATATATATATGTGGGTGTGTGCAGGAAAGCCAAACATTTTTATCAAGGGGACTAATACTATGTAATGGATAATTAAAGGATATTGTGAGGAAGTTTTCATTTTTAGTGGGGGCTATTATGAACTTTTCTTCAAAATTGTAGGGTATTTTTTGAAAAAAGAAAAGTTGAGGGGGATTTCCTTAAGTAACTACGTCTCTGTGTGTGTGTGTGTGTGTCTAGCATTGAGGAGAAAACTAGAGATAAAAAGGCTTGTTAGTTTGCTAGGAAAATACCTGAAATGTTGAATCAGTGGAGAGGAAACGAGCAGCAAAAGTACCACAGATCCAGGCTGCTGAAAGAACACCGGACATGATTCCAAATGCTGATGCTCGCCCTTGCTCTGATATGTGGTCAGCCTACAAGAAAAAGAAAAAAGGGGGAAAAAAATGAATATATGGCTGTTCAACTAGTTAGAAATTGCAATTTTATATACCTGCATAGTAATCTGAATTATAGAATTAGCATGCGAATATGTGATTGGTTAAAAACTGCGGTAACAAACGTAGTTTGACATTAAACGAGAGGAGTAGAAGTGATAATTACCACATATGCAAGAGCAAGACAGTTGGCACCGCCGTCGCAAACCATGGCAGTTAGAGTCCTCATCACGCAATACGCGTAAAAGAAATTGGTTGTCCTGTCATACGCTATTATTACTGCCAAAATATATATATATATAAATTAATTAATTAGTTAAATAAATCAAAAAGAAAAGGAAAAAAATAATTAAAAAAAAGGTGTATAGCAGTGCTGCTGAAAGTGATTGATCAAATAGAGCAATCAAATCGATTAATACTAGCCTTTTCTCTTTAAAAAAAAAAAAGGTGGACAAAAAAATGCTTAGTCAATTGATAATAAAGTACTAGTGATTTGCTTTTTAAAAGAAATTTAATGGAGTGAAAGCCAGAGGAATGCTTTTAAGTTACCATAATCACATCACATTACACTACCAGCACTGGTATTGTTGTTATTATTAGGAGAATTTCGGATAGAGTTACTTTATTCTTATTGATATTCCAATTTAACAAAATCTGATAATCTGATAAGAACCTCCAATGAAAAAGTGTATCGTGTTTTTCATTACATTGTATCTATATTTTGGAAGGCGTGAATACACACACACACACACACACACACATTGATAAAGAGCACTAGTAGGATTATTGCTCACAAGAAAACGAGCACTAATTAGTAAAATGACAGGGTTGCCCAATACCATCTTCAAAGGCTTATAAAAAGGGTGCATAGTACATTATTACATATGCCCCCACAAGGGCACTTTCACGCACCCACAAATTTTATAAGCAATAATAATAATAATAATAATAAGTATTTAAAGTATTAATAAGTATTTAAAGTATTTAAAGTATTTCAATTAATAAGTATTTAAAGTATTAATATATCAATTAATTACATCTATTAATAAAATATTAATTGATATTTAAAAAGTTATTATTAGAATTTGTGTATACAATACTATTTAATAATAATAATAATAATAATAATCTATTGTTACGTTATAAAACTCGTAGTCCCACCTGCAATTTTTTTTTAATTTTTAATTGTTTTTTATTTTTATTTTATTTTATCCATCTATTTTGCACGTTGTTCAAGAATATTCATTACAATGATAATGATGAAGAAAGACGAATAAGTGGAATGAGGAATACCAAGAGGAATAATGTTGAGTGTCAATGGAAGTGTGAGGAGAGATTTTCTGCCATACTTGTCCGACAGGTTCCCAATAATGGGCGTCATCACCACCATTCCCAGTCCTATGATCTGCATGTAGATTTGTATCCGAATATTATATTGTTTTTCCTTTAAATAAATGAAAGAGAAAAATTAGTATAATAGTAACTTCTAGCACATAGCGACTAAGTGGGACTCACTAAAATGTTCCATCTCTCACCAAATCCTCAGCTAAAAAATTTGTAATTTGTTCTCAAAAAAAAAAAAAAAAAAAAAAACCCACCAAACAGTGGTTCAAATAAAACTAAAAATACAAGCTCCCTAAGGCTAAATATCTATGAAAATATAAATCAGACCGACTAAAATCCAAAGGATGAAACCCCAAAGTTTGAAGGTATCTTGTTAAGAGCTTGCATGTTATACAGAAAAGGTATTTTCAAATATCACTAGCTTTAAATATTTTTTATGTCAAATTTTTATAATTATAAGAATTATAATAACATTCATGATACTGCAATATAATAATTATTTCTGTTTGTTATAATAATTACTTTTGAATTTCTGTGAATATAATAATTATACGTGATAATTACAATTAATTACGTGAAAAAGAAGTAAAAGAAAATAATCGAAACAAGCAACTATTTATTCTACTTTTTATGTGTTAATTTCACTCTTTCTATAACTTCATTATCAGGATATGAAGACAAATATGTTTTAATAAATAGTAAATCACATAAAAATGATATATTTGTTTTTTAAATTCGAAATAAGGGGATTCGAACTCTACGCTTTGATAGAATTAAGTTTGATATATCGCTAAACTATATTTGCAATTACACATAAAAACCATATCAAATAATAGAAATATTTGGAATATTTTTTTCGTACTAGAGATACAAAAGTAAGGAACTTTCCTACACGATGGGTTAACATCAAGGAGCTAACCTGTCCATTCTTTTTTCAATTCAGTTTTTCTTCCATTTTTATTTATTTATTTATTTTTATTACGAAGAGTTTATTCTTCTTTTTACTTTCTTCTTGAAAAGAAGTGGTGTTCTTGCAATACTATTTTATCTTTTAATATCCAAAACCGACAGAATTTGCTCTTGCTTCTTCTAAAATGACAGCATTTAATTCAATTGTTTTGTTTTGTCATAGAGAAAAAAAAAAAAAAAAAAAAAGTGAAAGAGAAGAGGAACTAAAAACTCATAAGTGGCATGTGGATAAATTGGAAAGAAAAAAAAGAAAAAAAAACTCTCAAGAAATATGGCAATCTCTTGGTTATGCTTCATCTTTTGGTGCAAAATCCATAATCAAAGGTTTCTTTGCCATCGTACATATATTATCCTTAATTTTTATGCCCCAAATATCTTGCAAAAATATGAAGGAATGACCGTTTGTCCATATTATTTGGAGGGACCATTAATTTTTGTCGAGAATTTAGGTATTTGAAGCAAGAGATAATTTGGAGGGACTAATAGGGACGGGAATATTTGGATGGTAGTTACCCGTGAATATCCAATTTGGTAGGTTTGAATGTCGGGTATGCATGTGTACTAAATTAGAATGAAATGTTATACAAAAATGAAGGAAAAAATAAAGAAAAATATTAAAACGTATAAGAGATTGATTTAGTATTTATTTATCAGTGTTTTTCTTAACTTCTAAAAGCATGTAATTACTAGATAAAATTTATTAATGACATATAAGTAATTATTTCAATTAAAAAGAAAACAAGAGTTGATAAATAATATGTGGTAATTAAGGATTAATGTTTTTCCCTTTTCTCACTCATTGAGTTCCATTGAGTTAGCATTCCTCATATTGGAAGTTAGCACATAAATAGATATGGAAAAAGAAAACATCCATCCCTATCCCTATTCCTTTTTCTTTCTTTCTTTCTTTTTTATTTTTTTATTTTTCAATAATAACAAGTAAACCTGCCCATTAAAATTGGATTAAAAACTATTATGGCCTATGTATTTCTAAGCACCGTAAGCTGTTTGAAACGTACTACTTCAGGTTTTTTTTTTTTTTTTTTTTTTTAAACGTCTAGAAGTGCTTGAATAATATTTTAAAAAAATGGAGTTGTAGACATAGTTTAACGGTAATTTCATACCTAATTCTATCATGAGGTATTGAGTTTGAAACCCCGTACACCTATTTTCAAAAACAAAAATCTAAAAAACTTTTACCTTCTACTACAGGTTATAGTGAAAGTCATAAAATATTATAAAAACTATAATATTTGAATAAATCTTTAAGATTTATAATAAAGCGTTAATAAAATTATTACTTCTTTAGAATCATTATCTAGCATTTTTATTGTTTATTAATTAGTTTAAATATGATTTTTCATCCTATTAAGTTCTCTTAAAAATATGATTTCACTCACACATTTTACCAAAAATTAAAATCATAAACAAAACAACATCATGGACTCTATGTCTGATTAGGACTAGATATAAGTTACTCATGCAACCACGAGAAAATTATAAGATTAAAGCAACAAAGCAGTAAAAAGTACGAACAAACTAAGAATTTTTTTTTTTTTTTTTTTTTCCATTCTTCTAATTATTATTGCAACTCTTAGTCAGCAAAAATTTTTTTTAAACAAAGGGCAAAAAAAAAAAACAATTTTTTCTTTTTAGAATAAAGAACCTGCAACTTTAATTAAGACATATAATTAGCGTTTAAGACTTACTTTATTAAGGTTTATGAAAGGTACATATCCTTCAAAGTTCAATCCTCTAAACTCCATTAAATTCCCCAAAAGAAAACTGAAATGGGCAAATGGTTTCTTCACCAAACTTTTGAGTACTCTCCATCACTTTAAAAGAACAAAAGAACTCATATTTTCAACCAAAAAAAGTCCTATAAAAATTACAATACTCCCACAAACACTGAAAAAGAAAAAAGAAAAAAGAAAAAGAAAAAAAAAACCACTAAACTTAAACCGGCCGAGAGAAGATGACTATAAACGAGATGGAGTTTGTAGGGGGGGAAAAAACATAAAACCTCATAAAAAGCCGAAGAAGAAGTTTGACATGATCATGAAAAGAAGAAAAAGGAAGAAGATGAAGAAGAAATATTAAAATAAAAAAATTAAATTCAAATAATAAATAAATATGTGTATAAAATATATACATATACATATACATATACATATATATATATATATATATAAACGTACCGCTTGTTGAAAACCAGTGAGATAAATGGCAAAAGAACACTCATCACGACCAGGGCAGAGAGCAGACATGGTTACATCTGTAATGGCAGGAGCCACAGTGGAGCTTCCGAAGAAGTAAAGGAACATCGTCACAAACAGGTGACTCAGAACTCTTAGCTTCTCCATATTTTGATACATAATAGATATATTTCTTATGATCTTTTTTCTTAATTCCTGTATTATTTCACTACTTTCAGAGGAAAAAAAGAGAAACGAAATTCAAGCAGACCAAGTACTTTTAAGTTTAGTATTCACAAACTTGTAAGTTGTGTAAAGTCCTCTTATTCTTCTTTTTTCTTCAGAAGGAAACCGCTTTATGACTTTAAGATATTTTGCGGATCCCTCCGAATCGTTATATTTTGCTTTATAATTATCCGGCCCCTCTCTTTTACTTTAATTGCTCTTTTGAGCTCTTTTTCTAGAGAGTTGGATTGGGGGTCAAATTGTGACGTACCCTGATAATGACTGTATGGGATGCCTGTATCTTTACACGGCATTTCGGACAAGTTCTTATATTCGGAGTACTGCGTTTGGACTAATTTAAACGCAAGACTTCATCCACGAAGATAATAACTGGAGTTAGAATTTTATTGGTTGGAATATAAATATGTTTTGTTAAAATCTGAATTGAAAATGAATTTTGATATAGAAAATGGGTGTGTGGCTGTGGTAGAGTCCCTTTTAGGGGCTCTACCGGTAGAGTCATTTTTTGGACTGTTAAGATTTAATCGAACGGTTTTAAATTTTGATGGTATATCATATTATTATACACCTTACCCTACATAATCTTTCCCATCCAAAGTCTACTCCGTCACCGGCGATCTTTCCGACACCGGCGACCACCTCCGGCCACCTGCCGCCGGCGATTTTCTCTCTCTTCTCTTCTCCTCTCTCCCGCGGCGACCACCTCCGGCGACCCCACCGCCGGCGGCCGCCGGCCACCCCCCTCTCTTTCCTCTTCCCCTTTCTCTCTCTTCTCTCTCTTCCCTTTCTCTCTCTTCTCCTCTCTCCTCTCTCCTCCTCTCCCGACGCCCCCCACCCTCGGCCACCAGCCCCCAGCCCCCAGCCCCCGGTGGCCCAGGTCCCCCGGCCTCCCCCCCAGCCCCCAGGTCCCCCGGCCTCCCAGCCCCCCCCCCCCCCGAGGACCACCCCAGGCGCGCGTGGACGCCACTGCGAAAAAAGCGTGGACGCCGGCGCGCCTGGGGTGGTCTCGGGGGGGGGGGGGGGCTGGGAGGCCGGGGGACCTGGGGGGGAGGCCGGGGGACCTGGGCCACCGGGGGCTGGGGGCTGGTGGCCGAGGGTGGGGGGCGTCGGGAGAGAGGAGAGAGGAGAGAGGGAGAAGAGAGAGAAAGGGAAAGAGAGAGAAGAGAGAAAGGGGAAGAGGAAGAGAGGGGGGTGGCCGGCGGCCGCCGGGGGACCTGGGCCACCGGGGGCTGGGGGCTGGTGGCCGAGGGTGGGGGGCGTCGGGAGAGAGGAGAGAGGAGAGAGGAGAAGAGAGAGAATGGGAAGAGAGAGAAGATAGAGAAAGGGGAAGAGGAAAGAGAGGGGGGTGGCCGGCGGCCGCCGGGGGACCTGGGCCACCGGGGGCTGGGGGCTGGTGGCCGAGGGTGGGGGGCGTCGGGAGAGAGGAGAGAGGAGAGAGGAGAGAGGAGAAGAGAGAGAAAGGGAAGAGAGAGAAGAGAGAGAAAGGGGAAGAGGAAAGAGAGGGGGGGTGGCCGGCGGCCGCCGGCGGTGGGGTCGCCGGAGGTGGTCGCCGCGGGAGAGAGGAGAAGAAAAGAGAGAGAAAATTCGGCGATAGGTGGCCGGAGGTGGTCGCCGGCGTCGGTCGCCGGCGGCGGGAAGATCGCCGGTTTTGGATGGGAAAGATTATGTAGAACAAGGTGTATGATAATATGATACACCATCAACATTTGAACCGTCCGATTAAATCTTAACGGTCCAAAAAGTGTCTCTACCGTAAGTTGTGGTAGAGCCCATAAAAGGGGCTCTACCACAGATTTACCCTAAGTATGAAATTAGAAATTTATTCAGAAAAAAATATAATGTGAATTTTCTTTCATTTCTTCTTGATGAAATATAAAACTATTGTTGGCACATCTCTTAATAGATTAAGTTTTTGGGATGAATTGGTAAACTAACACTCCTGTGATTTTGTGTGATTTTAAAAAAAATCATATTTTAACTTAAAATAAGAAAGTTATTAACCTTTTAAATTTAATTATTTTGATAAGGAAATAAAGAGAAACTTATATATATATATATTAGATATATTTAAGAGTTTTAGAATTAAGCTGAAAATTTTCAATTGGAACCAATATTTCAAAAGACCCCTTAAACTTTCTATTCTATTTGAGTCTTTTGGTGAGAGGGTTAGCTTGTGGGTTATTTTCATTTTTCACCTGCCCACTCCTTTTTAGATCAACAATAAACGCAAAACAGTGATGTTTCGTCGCTTCTAAGTTATCATTTGTTCTTGTGTGATTAAGGACATCAGTATTTGACAGTCCACTAAATATATATGTGTGCGAATAACACTCTAGCAGGTTTTTCTCACTAAATAGAGAAAGCACGTAAATGTGAGCTCCTCTGTCAAATTTCCTCAACATCTCAATCAATAACTATATTTGATATCATTTTTTAACTTTAAAGAAATTGGGTTAGTTTAGATATCTAATTTAAGCGTTTGCATTTTAAATGCATTCAACACGTAATTCCTATGGTGACTGAGCATTGAATTAACTTGAATATGCAAATTAATTTAATGAGGGTTATTTTTAAGGTTTCAAGCCCATTTTATGAAGTATTGAAGGTAGATTTAATTATTAGAGTAATTGACCTAAAAAGTCCATGAACTATTTCGAATGTGACGGTTTGGTCTCTATTCTTCTTCTTTTTTTTTTGGCCAAGATAACCCAAACTCTTATTTTTTGGCCATTACAGTCATTTCCGTCAAACTCCGTTAAATTTCTAATGGAATCTTGTTGAAATGGACTTTTTTTTGTATTAAAAAATCTTAAATGCCTTCAAATCTCCCAAAAAGTCCCTCTCTCTCCCCTCCCCCCTTCCCCCCTCCCATCTCTCTCCTCTTGTTGTTCTGATTCATAATTAAAACCAGACCACTAAAAAATGGAGCCTCTATGCCCCAAACTTGGCCTCAAAGTCAAACCATCCCACTTCTCGCCCAAATCGATGGTGCCCATTTTGTCTCTCTCACATTCGCATCGGTTTTCTGAGATCAAATCGTTGTTTTGAGCTTTAATCGGAGGCTTTCTTCCTCTTCTTCTAATTTGTAGCGCTCTCGGAGAAGTGATGTCTCTTTCGAAGAAGAGTCCGAGGTTAAGGAACAGCTGAGATCGATTGGAAAATGAATCTTCGGATACGCTGCTATGTCGGGTTCTCGCCTCCCCCCCCCCCCCCCCCCCCCCCGAGTTCACGAAATCTGGGTTTGGTTCGCCCCCTTCCCCCTATGTTGTCCCCCCTCCTAAAGCCGAGCCCCCCCGCCGAGCTTGCCCTGCCCCCTTCACGAAATCTAGGTCCCCCCCACCCCTCAGGTGTTCTCACTGAGCCCAGCGCCTCTTTCACCCCATGCGTTGTCTTTGAGCCCCCCCCCCCCCGCCGGTTCCTCGCCGATCTTGACCTTCCCCCCTAGATCAGGGCTTTTGATTTAAGGGGGAGGAGAGAAATAGACCAGATCTGAGCTTTTGATGCAAGGGGGAGGAGAGAGAACGAGAAATAAATTTTTTTAAAATTTTTTTAAAATTAATTATTGTTAAGTTACTAAAACTCCATTTTAAATTAAATTACATGCATTGCACATGACTCATTCCGTTAGGAATTAAACGGACTTGGACGGAAATGACTGGGATGGCCAAAAAAATTGGAGTTTAGGGTTATCTTGGCAAAAAAAAAAAAGAACAATAAGGACCAGACCATCATCTTTAAAAAAGTTCAGGGACTATTTAAGCCAATTACTCTAATTATAATTTTGGTATGTTTAGAAGACACATTCATTTTATATTATATCCTAGTATAATGCAAGGTGTCTTTAGGTATCTCATATATTTTATTTTAACATGAGTATATTTAAATAGAACATTCACTCATTTTACTATTCATCGTTGATTTTTTTTTCCTATTTACTTTTACCAATCACATCACATACTCTTTTTCCCTTACCAACGTGCATTAGAATGATTATTCAAATGTAAACAACTCAAACACATATTATATTAAAATACAATATATAAGTAAAACATTCAAACACATGCAGTATTTTATATACTACATTTGAATACATGATAAAATAAATGTGTCCTCTAAATAGATCATTAATGTAGAATCCCAAATCTAAGTTCAAGTTAATTTGCACTCATTTTCCAAACTACGTATTTAGATTAGTATTCTACCATAGGATCACCAAGAAAAAAAAAACTCGGTGATAAATACTTTTAAATAGATAATTTTTTAAAAATTGAGTATCATTTAGTTTTATTATAATTTAATATTATTTGAAATACTTATATATACAGAAATATGATTCTACTAATGTGATTGTTTTCATCTACTTTTATTACAAATGACGAACATGTTCCTCTGTAACGTGAACCCGGGTTATCGTTAGGTTTCCCACGTACGAATAATGATCTCCAAAATTTTCCAAACTACAAAAAAAGAGGACAAAATCGTTTCCATCTTTTCATATAGGGGTTAAAATTATTGGGACCCGTGATATTACAACATTCTTTATTAACAATTGTTGGCCCTATGCAGAACTTTGGGGCAATGTGATGTCTAATCTTTTTGTTTATTTTCTGATTTTTTTTCTCTAGGTTAAACAAATAGATCGTAATTGCGGTTTTATGTTTAGTCATAAGTTAAAATAGCTCTATTTGAATCCATATTCTCCCACTTATAAGCTAAAAAGGAGAACAATTTTATTTTCATTAATCGAGGAGCACGCATTACAAAACCATCGTTCGTTTGCTTGGCATCTCAAGCTTTAAAAGAACCTTGACTGTCGCTTTTTAAGAATGTATTTGGTTGAAAGGAGAGATGTGTTAAATGAGCTTAGGTAAAATTTATCTACAAAAACTAACTCAAAGGGAGAGTGAGTCCAATTCCTGTATAAACATCACAACCTCATAACTTAATTAGTGATGTGAAATAAATTCATAATCCAACACCGTTGCTCACGCATAGTATGCCATGCAAATGGGCATGGGCTCCAATTTGTAAAATTAGACTCTGATATCATGTTAAAAGGGCTTAGGTAGAATTCATCTCCAAAAACTTACTCAAGAGGAGAGGGAGCTCAATCCTCTCATATAAACATCACATCAACGTGACAAATTCACAATCTAACAAGATGAAAGGAGGGAGGAGTGGAGGGAGAGAGATAGAAAGAGAGGTCCAATCCACTCTTTGATAGGAAGATTGAGAAGAGGGGTAAAGGGAAATAGTCTCTCTAAAAAAATTGCATCATTCTTTTATTTAAAGAATGCAAACTATCCATCATACTTATACTCAACGGGACGATTTCACCCCTAAAAAACTTTAGCAACAAATTTTATAGAAGAACAATATAATAATTAGATTCATAAATAACTATCATATATACTTTTTGACTCTCTTTTTCTTCACATTTTTCATCCCTTCAGTTAGAGTTAGAATTTAGCTGTAAACCACCCAACCCGAATTACTATAATATTATTTGGAATTTTTTAATGTGTATTTACATTCAAATTTCATGATATGGTATAGCAACTCACACCTGCAACTCATGTGCCCTTTGCGTTTGTTTTCCCTTGTTATCATCTTGGGCTTTGCTTTTATGGGCTTCCATTAGGAAATTACCAAATAACCACCTTTTATTCATCCATACACGAACTCCTCTATTTTAACCAACTTAATATAAATTTTAGTTTTATTTTTATACCATATTAGTCTAGTATCAAATTTTATATCATGTTGATCTAATAATCTTTAAATTTGTGTCATTCAGACGTTTCCTCTATTCCTGGCCTCAGCCCGAGTCCAATCATAACACTAGACACAATCAAAAGCAAAAATGCAATTGCTGTTGCAATTTAGAGAAAAAATTTAAGCCTAATTCCATATCAAATTGATAAAAATGAATTATCAGTCCTCGAAGTTGTTATGCAATCTCATTAACACTAATTCACGTTTATTAAAAAAGTACCCCTTGTTTTTGCCACTTTCTTTTGATACATGAGTTATTGAAAATTTTCTTATTAAATCTATTACAGTAAGTAAGCCAACAGATTACTAAACTATACGACAATAAAAGTGATAATAGAGATATAAAGGTTTGTGATCCCACCAATTAAAAGTCCAATCCTTTAAAGTCTCGAATTTAACAAAGTATTAGAGTCGAAAAGATTCAAATGACAATAATTCATTTACTCTAAGATTGATAGCCAAAAGAGCTACCATCTTACGGGAGTGTGTTAAGTATTAAAAGAAACCCAAATTTCACATCATAAAATTATAAAAACAATAAGGAGAAAGAAGTAAATAGTAGTTTTCAAAAAACAATTGAAGTAAACAATAAGTTTTTAAAATATTCAGAGTAAATAGTAGTAAATAAAAAATATACCAAGTAAATGAAAAATTTACTTGACGCAAATTAATCATTTACTTCAAATATTTTAGAACTTTGTTGTTTACTTCAATTGTTTTCATAAAATGCTATTTACGACAATTTTCCAAAATAGTAATAGACAAATAAAGTTATTTGATCACTTCACTTAAAATGTTGACATTTTAATACAAAAGTCCAATCTCTTATAAGTCTCAAAAGTAAACTAGTAGTTTTAAGGAATGAAAAAGAAAACCAATTTCTTTATACACATAGCTAAAGTAAGCTACCGGTATACTTTTTAATAAATTTCAATGGTTTAAAAGTGGGGGGAATATGATATTATACACCCAAGTACAGAATCACAGTAAATTACTTGTCAAGTTTGAGTAAACCAGCTTTTTAAACAAGAAATGCTTGACAAAAACACTTAATTAAAGTAAACCACCAGTCAACTTTTAAGTAAACCGGTATTTTACTTTTCCGTCTTGATGTAAGTGGTAATTTTGTGATTCATCCCATCTGTGGGAAGAGATCCACAATCATTTTTTGTTTTACTTTGCCTTGTGAAAAAGTTACTCGATCAATAACTTGGATATAAGAAAAACAAATATGATTGTAAATTACTCCTATATATAATAGCACTTATAAAGTCCAATTATTTACACTTACCAAGAACAATATTTCACCTAAGAAAAAGACGATTTCGCTTTTAGCTTATACCATCAGAAAATTAGGTAAGTAATTTCTGAAAAGATTATATGCTGTCGCTTTTTTTTTTTTCCCCCCCAAAAATGGTGTTTTCCAAATCCTCCCACTATTCTTCTAACTCACCCTATAATTTGCGCGTCTAACTAAAAAGAATACACAACATATATATAGAGGTACTATTACTAAACAAAGCACCTATATTGAAGAGGAATATTGTGATCCTAACACACATATATTTACACACACACATATATATATATATATGTGTGTGTGTGTGTGTGTAATAGCTGCTGACCAACTTCCCTCAAAGCATAGATATATGGAAAGTTAGTTGCTGAACCGACTTCAAGATGCAGGTAGCAAAAGACAGTAATTGAAATGAGGATAAATACAGTTCTCATATAGCCGCCATGCATTCTTTGTTATTCATATTAGTAAACTTATTAATAAAGAGAGCCTTTCTAGACGGCAGCCATGAAAAAACAAATATATATATATATATATATATATATTAGGAAGGTAATTAGTTAGGAGAAGAGCAATGAATTATTAGAAAGACAGGCTATTCACAGCTCATCCCGTTTGACATTCTTATTTATCAAACTCACCTACATTTTTTTTGGCCACCTATTTGTAACCTATTTTTAAAGCTTCATCACGCGTTATCTTTAAAGAATGTTTCGTCACTTCATGCCCATTAATCAAGCACCAACAGATATTATATACATTTTTTTTTTTATATAAGAAACACCACTTATAATTGCTAAGAATTAGTACCATAATTCTATAAAATTCAAAGATGAAAACGAACAATCACAAAACATGTACATTTTTCTACTGATTCCCTTCAATACATGTGAGGCTACGTCCGCTGCTGTAATTTATTATAATGATCAAGAAGTTTAAAAGAAAAATTACACATCCTCAAATCTCTTTTATGTTTTTTTTTTCCCCTTAATAACCTCTTTAATATTGAATCCAATGATGACGTCTCCCTATTTATAAATAAAAACAACCTATTAAAAAAAATATAACTTGTTAATACTTAAACCTTTCGAGACGATCCGCGTACTGTCTTTACGTAAGACCTTTCTATATAACACATTATTTAGGCTATAGTTTAACATTGATTACTTGTCATTCCTGTTTACTTTAGTTTCAAACACGTACGCGGTCGCTTTCATTTGTTCCAGCGCAAATATGGCTTCTGCATGTGATCCAGTCGGTGATGTTAATATAAAAACTTTTTTTTCTTCCGTTACACACCAAAAAATAAAATTACACAAATAATACAATCAAAGTCAATTGTTTAGTCGAAAATTCGTTAAAAAAAAATGCTGTAGATTGCCTTGCTTCAAGTTGTAAGCAAAGAAAACCGTCTGGAAAACAAGCCAACCACCAAGAATCTTTGATGGAGAGACATTTTTACCCCTAATGACTAGGCAAAATGGCACACGACATCAAACTCAACTACCTAGCTAGGTAAGGGGCAGAATGGAGAATTTGTTAAGATTCTTAGCTAAGTCAAATGCTATTAGTTTTGTGGTTGAATTTCAGGTCTAAATCACATGAAACCGTTAATTACGTGACATGACCTTTTAGAAATGCAATATTCACTATATAAACCTAGGTGATGTGATCATAAAATTGTACCATATTATTAACATATTGCATAGACATTAGATACGGATAGAAAACACCCAAAAAAAAAAAAAAAAATCCCAATGGAGCTCAAGTACTTCGGAGGATCAGGAAAGGCGTCGCCAAGGAGATCAGATCAGTTGCGGTCTTTTCGAGCTCGGAGCCAGACGAGGACCAGCAACACGAGATCAAGCAATAGTCTGTTTGACGCCATTGCGAAAGCGAACGGAGGAGGTCACGTCGTTTCGCAGACGGAGGAAGATGGAGTTGTGAGGATGAAGATTGTTGTAAAGAAGCAAGACTTGAAGCAAATGTTAGCAGCCATGGGAGGTTGCAATAATACTAATAATAATAATAATAATAAGGATGATAATAACAAGAAGCAAGCGAATTTGCCTCGTTTGTCAGTTGAACAACGGCTTAATCTTTTGCGGAAGAAGCACCTTTTGAGGGCCAATTTAGCAAAGCAGAACCGCAGGGGTTCATGGAGTCCTGTACTGCAGAGCATTCCTGAAGAAATTTGAGCAACCTGTTTTCATCTGTGTTTAATTAACTTTTTTTTTTTTTTGGGTCATGGTCTAATTTGTAAATTTGGTCTAAAGAACTCGGAAATAGAGGTGTTCTTTTCATTTCTGGGTATAATTTGTTCGACAATATTGTAATGTTGATACAGTAAGAATATACCCAATTATCATGTTTTCATTTACAAATGAAGGACGCTATAGCCCAATGACATAGAAGACTGAATAATAAAATTCTAAACTTTCGAACTTGTGTCCATATAAATTTCTCTTACTGAGGGTAATGAAGAATATAACAAATAATTTGTTATTCAGTAGAAAAGTACTAAATCTATCATTAATGGCACGCGTCAAGCTTTCTATTTATATATATGTGTGTGTTTAGATAATGCGACATGTTATACAAGCTCTCTTGGATCTTTAATGTGTTATATTTGATGCAAAACAGTTCAAGATCACTGATCGAAAGAAAGAGTGGAGATGACAAAAGAACAAGAGAGCAATTGTGAATTGTTTGGATAGGGTCATTTAATTGATAAGGTTTATTTATGGGCTACGGTATTATTTGTTATTCAATCTATCATTTATTATGTGTGTTTTTTAGTATCTAAACCATTACCACTTATATGGAAATAAAAAATATAAAAAAATAAAAAAAAAAGAAGCTAACATTAATAGTTGTAAGATAAGAGGATGAGAAGTGCTAAATTAGGCATAACATTCACCACCATACGTGACATTGTTAGCTCTCTCTGACCTTTTTCTTTTCAATTTTATAAATTTTAAGACGGAAGGATTTAAATTCTTCAATTATGATGAATCTAGATACGAAATTACCGTTTAAAACAAATTTACATAACTCTAGTTTCATTGTTTTGAATCATGCTCTTATTTCTAAATGTTAGCTCACATTGTTTTGTGAATTAAAGTCATATTTCAGGCAGATTGTTATCCTAAACTTTTTGGAAGGTAAAATCTAAAGGGATATTGAAGAACATGAAATTTAAGGAAAATTGATAAATAACAATAATGATTTCAGTTGCCTTTCTTTCTATTCATTTAAGGGGAGGATAAAAATTATAATATCACAAAAAATGTATATTAATCAAATTTAATATGATAATTTAAAACAAAATCTTATGCGTATATTTATACTATATTTCATCATCCAAATTTCATATAAAATTAAAATAGCCTTGTACACAATTGGATAAAAAAAAACCCTCAAAAAAGAGAGGAAAAACGCCTTTCTTTCTAGCAATTATGATTAATCTCTAATATGTTATTATTAACATGAAACATCCGATATAATAACAGTTTTGTTAAATATAAGTAAAAAATAATAATAAAGTACACACATTGATAATAAAATCTAAACTTATTATTGTAAGAAAAAGAATTCTCAAAATTTGAATTCTTATCAATGTATTCGACCGTGATTAATCTTTTCCGCACCCAAAAAAAAAAAAAAAAAAAAGAGAGAGAGAGAGAGATTAATTTTGACCGAGTAAAAAGAGTAATAAAAAAGAGTTGAAGAAAAGAAACGGGGCAAATTGTGAACCCAACTTAGCCAATGGGAGTTGCACCGGTGTCTCCTTCTATTGGCGCGTAATCGATAACCGTTCTTTCTGTTCTAGAAAAAGAACAAAGAAAAAGAGACATATCTCTCTCTTTCTCTCTCTGTTTTTTTTTTTTTCCTTTGTTTTATCTCTCCTCAGTTCTGACAGACTTGAGATGGAGGGGCAAAACGACACATCTCGCAGTGAAGAGGACGCGTGGCCTGATATTCAGAGACTCACTCCCCCGCCCTTTCTGACACATCATCACTTCCTCCTTTTTTCCGATTCTCGCCTCTTCTGCTTCTTCACAAGATGGTTTTAATTCTTCTTCTTCTTCTTCTTCTTCTTCCTTATAACTTGCTAGTTTTGTGATTAAATCCTCGTTTTCCCTTTTTGCTTTTCTTTGTTTTGTACTTTTTTTTGTCTTCCTTTTTTGCTGTACGATTTGTTTGACCCCTAGAAGAAAGGTAACGTTTTGGCTCTCTTGAATATTTGGTTGTTGTAGGATCTGTGGCTTTAATCTCTGTAGAATTTTACTCCATTCAAAAACACAACAAGACAGGAAAAAATTTAAAAAAAAAAAAAAAAAAAAGAAGTTAGGATTTTTCTTCTTCTTTTGGTTGTTTTGATGAGACCCACATTGACCCAGTTCTCTCTCTCTCTCTCTCTCTCTCTCTCTTTTTTTTTTTTTTTTTTAATATTAAAGTTGCTAAGAAAACCTGGAATGATGGATTGTGTTTCTTTCGACCGTTTATTTATTCCATAAATGTGTTTATATATGTGTGTGTGTGTGTGTGTGTGTATATATATATATATATATATTAGTTGTTGGCGCCTTGCTTGATAAGGAAAACCTGATCTTCCCTCACTTTGTTTTGTTAGGTCTTTAAATATATTGCCTTTATCTGGGCGTCGTTAATATTCTACTCATGATTTGCACTTTAATTGTTTAAATGAAACTTATTTCTCACTTTGAAGCTTACCCATTGCTGTAATTTTCTCTCCAAGTCTGAGAGAAATGATTTGTGATCTTACTTTTCTCCTTTATTTGCAATATTTTTAAGACATGGGTATTGCGTGCAGAAGCAGAGAAGCTCATTGACTAGGCAAACTTCTGCTCCAATGCCGGAGCACAACACTGCTGAGTATGTTCCTTTAGGGGAAGGATCTTCTCCTAAGCTGGAAAGGATTTATAAGGTCTCAGTTGTACCTCTTGTATTCTTGATCTTCTATGAGGTCTCAGGAGGGCCATTTGGGGTTGAGGACAGCGTCCAGGCTGCTGGTCCCCTCTTAGCCCTTCTCGGTTTTCTGGTTTTCGCGGTTATATGGAGCATTCCGGAGGCCTTGATCACCGCCGAAATGGCGACGATGTTTCCCGAGAACGGCGGATATGTTGTTTGGGTTTCATCAGCTTTGGGGCCTTATTGGGGCTTCCAGCAAGGTTGGATGAAATGGCTAAGTGGGGTCATTGACAATGCTCTATATCCAGTTCTATTCCTGGACTATCTCAAATCGGCGATTCCGGAGTTGGAAAGTGGTCTCTATAGAGTAATTGCAATACTGTTTTTGACTGCTGTTTTTACTTACTTGAACTATAGGGGATTGACTATAGTGGGTTGGGTTGCTATTTTGTTGGGGGTGTTTTCGCTGCTTCCTTTTGTATTCATGGGGTTCGTTGCGATTCCGAAACTAAAGCCTTCAAGATGGCTTGTGGTAGATCTGCAGAATGTGAATTGGGCATTGTACTTGAACGTTTTGTTCTGGAATCTAAACTACTGGGATTCAATTAGTACTCTGGCCGGGGAGGTAGAAAACCCGAGTAAAACGCTTCCAAAAGCTCTCTTTTACGCACTTATCTTGGTCCTGTCGGGATACATTTTTCCCCTTCTGATAGGAACAGGAGCTATCCCAGTTCATCGCGAGCTGTGGTCCGATGGTTATTTCTCAGACATAGCGAAAATGCTCGGTGGCATGTGGTTAAGATTTTGGGTGCAAGCAGCATCTGCTTTGTCAAACATGGGGATGTTTGTGGCAGAGATGAGTAGTGATGCGTATCAGCTTCAGGGGATGGCGTATCGCGGGATGCTTCCTGCATTTTTTGGCAAGAGGTCTCGATACGGAACTCCTCTTACGGGGATTCTATTTTCTGCATCCGGCGTGATTTTACTCTCCTGGTTGAGTTTCCAGGAGATAGTAGCTGCAGAGAACTATTTGTATTGTTTTGGGATGATTATGGAGTTCATAGCATTTGTGAAGTTAAGGATGAAATATCCGGCTGCAACTCGGCCTTATAAGATACCGGTTGGTACAGCCGGTGCGATTTTGTTATGTGTCCCTCCAACCCTGTTGATACTTGTGGTTTTAGCTCTTGCTTCGTCAAAGGTGGTGGTGTTAAGCTTGTTGGCTGTGATAATCGGGCTCGTCATGCAGCCTTGTATCAAGTACACCGAGAAGAAGAGATGGTTGAGATTCTCTGCGGAGACCGACCTTCCTGATATCGGCTTTGCAGATCACGAGTGCGATGAAGTTGAACCGTGAATGTTGGTAAGACGTTTTTGTACCAAGAAAACCTCAAACTTCTTAATTGCAATGCCAGCTTTTTTCTTTCATTTTTTCTTTTTCACTCATGCCTGCGGAGTCTTGTAGTATAACTAGAGAGGCTGAGAGAAGAGTTGAATCTCGTTCACAAATGGTGAGAAAGTGAGTTGCAAAGACTATGCAACCCCGGAAAGAGATTACGCAGGAGATGATGAAGGAAATCGACTTGAAGAAATACCAACAGAGAAATGATGTAATGCATTAATGCTTGCCGTGAGCTACAAGAAATGTTCTACTTGTTGTCTTGAAAAGCTTTTTAGTGTATTTCCTCGGTCAATTGAGTTCAAATGAATGACAGAAAACCACCCATGTTTTACCTTGTTGTCTCTTTACTTCTTGAAATGCTGATTTAATAATAAAAAAAAAAAGACTAGCTGGTTCGGGAATGATGTTTTTCACCTTAGTTCGTTATGCTACTGGCTAGTTTATTACCAAAAGTAGTTCTTGGAAAAAGAAAAACTAATATGCAGAATTATGTTGTATGGTGAAAAAAAAAAAAAAAAAAGGAAGAACAAGAAGAAGAAATTACGAGTTTTGGACTGGCAGATCAAGTTATAATCTTAAATCGTATCATAACTTTAAGAAAATTAATAACCAAATTCACAAAAATCTTATAGTTCATAAAAAAAATAAAAAAAGGAGAAAATTAGGTGAAAAATTATGTTTTGAATACCTAAAATTATCAACTTTAATGTTACAGTGAACATATATAAAAATGTGTTAAATTTATGATATTTTTGCCATCATGATTATGCAATTTGGGTTGAATTTGTGTAAAACTACTAGAGTAATTATTATTGCATAATATTTGTTTTGTGATTAATTATTGAAGTAAAATTATTTAAACTTTTTCATTATTTTATAATAATTCATTTGGTGATTTTTATTTTTTAAAGATCCGTCTCATATTTATTTTTTTAATTTTATAAACATTCATTTTTTTTACTAAAAAAAGGGGTCAGGGTTAGTACCATCACGTCCCAATAATCCCTTTGTTGTTGTTTTTTTTCCCCCCCTTAAAAGAAAAGGATCAAGGGTAGAGGGGTAGTACCGTTACGTCCCAATAATCCCTCCAATTGATAGAGTAGGGGTTCGAACCTTAAATCTCTGTCTTAGAGTTTTAAGGAGTGAATACAAGCCACTCCGACTATCCCTTTGAAGTTCATAAACATTCGTTTGAATAAACATTTGGATTAATTTTACGAATGCCCCTTGGACTATGTACCCTATTTCATTTTGCCCCCTATACTTTTAAAACCAGTCATTATGCCCCCTAAACTATATAAAACCACTTACTTTGCCCCCTCAGTCCACTTCCGTTTATAAACTTAACGAAATTGCTGACATGACATCTATCAAAGAATTAATCAAATATTTTTTTAAAAATATAAACCCATATTTTGAAAAAAAAAATATATATATATATATATTAATTAAAAACAAATTAATCTTAATGAAAAATCAAATAAAAGTTTAAAACAACTAAAAATGAGAATATATATATACATATATGTTTCACTCCCCCATCCTTTCTCACTCCGCCTCTCCCCCTCGAACGTCCTCCAACGCCCCTCATTTCGCAATCCAGCCCCGGCCAACCACACGCATGATCTAGCCTCTGCCGCCCCCTCCCGGCACGATCCAACCTCCGCCGCCTCCTCCCCAATGCGATCCAGCCTTCGGCGCCCCCCCTCCCTGCCGATTCAACCTTCGCCGCCAACTCCCTGTGTGATTTGTCCTTTGTTGCTACTTCACCCGCCCGATCCAACCTTTTCCACCATGGGTTCACCTTCTACGTTTTTGGGCATGGCTCTTTTTTTATTATTTTTTATATTACAAATAAAAGAAAGTTTGGAAATTTTTTCCTACATTTATTTTAGTTAATAATTGATATTATTTAGAGAATACTAAAATATTAATATATATTTTTTTTCAAAATATGGGTTTATATTTTTAGAAAATATTTGATTAATTCTTTAATGAATATCATGTCAGTAATTCTGTTAAACTTTAAGATGGAAGTGGACGGATAAGATAAAATGAGTGGTTTTATATAATTCAGGAAACATGATCTGTTTAAAAAATGTAGGAAGCAAAGTGAAATCGGGTATACAGTGTAGGGACATTCGTAACATTAAATACAATCTATGATTAGAACAAAGAACGTAAATAAAGAGACACAGCTCCTGCAAAAAAGGACTGGAACTTTTCTGTTGGTGAGTATCGGTACTGGCCTTGTATCAGCTCCAGAGTCTTGAAGAAAACGTACTAAAATGGCGCTTTGGATTCTCTCAGTGCCATACCTACCAAGAAGGGGCTTTTAATGGTTTCGACGACAGATAACATCTCTTTTCAACCTTTGACGGCCACTTCTCTACCACTTTTTAGTTCTTAGATCCTGAAACTGTTCAAAAATGGCCGTCGCATTATCTCATAGCTACCACTACTGCCACAACTCCATAACACCGATAAAGCTTTCGGAGAAACGGCTTGATGATTCCAGGCCGAGAAGTTCGAAGCAGATTCCAAGTTGTAGAAGAAAACCAAAGAATTCAATCGAAAAGCGCCGAGATTTGTCGCTCACGCAGGCTCTTCAGAATCATATCCATTCTGGGCAAATGAGGGACGCTCTGGAAATCTTCGAGAAAATTAACTCTTCCGAGACGTTTATTTGGAATCTTATGATTAGAGGGTTTGCGGATAATGGGTTGTTTTTGCATGCCATTGATTTTTATCACAGAATGGAAAGAGAAGGAATCCAAGCGGATAACTTTACCTATCCATTTGTGACCAAGGCTTGTGGTGCGTCGTTGTCGATGGCCGAAGGCCAGAAGATCCATGGCAAGTTGTTTAAGGTTGGGTTGGGTTCAGATGTTTGTGTCTTTAACTCGCTTGTCTCTATGTATGCGAAGCTTGGTTGTATGGAGTGTGCAGGCAAGGTGTTTGATGAAATGCCTGTCAAGGATCTAGTTTCTTGGAATTCCTTGGTTAGTGGATATGCCGCTGTCGGGGATGGTAGAAACTCGTTAGCCTGTTTGTTGGACTTGCAAGCGTTTGGAATGAAGCCTGATTGGTTCAGCATGATTGGCGCGCTGAAAGCTTGTTCTGTAGAGTGTTTTACCCAGAGTGGGAGAGAAGTTCATTGCCAGGTTCTCAAATGTGGGTTTGAGTCAGATCTCATGGTTCAGACTTCGCTACTTGACATGTATAGCAAGTGTGGTAGGGTGGATTATGCGGAGAGATTGTTTCATGATATTTCTCGGAAAAATATTGTGGTTTGGAATGCTATGATCGGAGGGTATGTTCTGAATTCGCAACCTCTGAAGTCATTTGCTTTCTTGAAAAGGATGCAAGAGGAGGATAATTTGAGTCCTGATGTTATTTCGATCATAAACTTTCTCCCCGCATGTGCACAGTTAGGAGCCTTCTTGGATGGTAAATCTGCTCATGGATATGCCATTAGAAAAGTCCCTCATATTGTGTTGGAAACTTCTTTTATTGATTTTTATGGAGCTTTCGGAAAGCCAAAATTGGCAGAATATATATTTGGCCATATGGAAGAAAAAAGCTTGGTAACATGGAATTCCATGATTGCTGCATACGCACAAAATGAACAGAATAAGGAAGCATTAGACCTATTTCTAGAACTTTTGACGAAGCCGCTGCAACCAGATGCTATTACAATAGCAAGCGTCTTACCCGCATATTCTGAAGCGGCGTCACTTAAAGAAGGGAAGCAAATTCATGGTTATATCTCAAAGTCAGAACACCGTTCGAATACATATATCTTGAATTCACTTGTCTACATGTATGCAAAGTGCGGCGAAGTAGAGACTGCTCGAGAAATTTTTGACCGGATATTGGTTAGGGATGTCAGTTCATGGAACTCTGTCATTATGGCTCATGCCATTCATGGGTTCGGAAGGAAATCGATCGAATTGTTCTCAGAGATGAGAGATGAGGGCATCAAACCCAACTACAGCACCTTTGTTTCCTTGTTAACATCTTGCAGCACGTCTGGCTTGGTCGACAAGGGTTGGGAATTTTTTAACTCAATGAAAAAAGACTACGACATTGATCCTGGGATAGAGCATTATGGTTGTATCCTCGACATCATTGGTCGAACAGGTGACCTTGACCGAGCCAAGAATTTTGTCGAGGAAATGCCATTGGCACCCACAGGCCGGATCTGGGGATCATTACTGACAGCTAGTAGAAACCATAGAAATATTGAGCTCGCTGAATTTGCCGCACAACACATTTTTGATTTGGAACATGATAACACGGGGTGTTATGTGTTGCTTTCTAATTTGTACGCCGAGGCTGAAAGGTGGGGCGACATGGAACGGATAAAATCGCTCATGAAACAAAGAGGACTAGAGAAAACTGTTGGATGGAGCTTGGTTGAGAATACTACTTCATGTAAGCCTCACAGGTTCATCAATCAAGATAAGTCACACGTTGAAACTAACATGATCTATGATGTGTTGAGTATACTCTCGAGGAAGATAGCGGAAGAGAAAAATGTTCGTGGAATGACCGAGTTCAGGCCGCTAGATTCGCCCGCGAATCACGGTGTAAGATTGGCAATCTGTTTCGGGTTGATCTCCACAAAAGTTGGAAGCCCTGTTCTTGTGAGGAAAAACACAAGAATTTGTGAAGATTGCCATAGTGCTGTAAAGAAGATTTCAAAGATTACCAAGAGAGAGATAGTAGTAGGAGAGCCCAAAGTTTTCCACCATTTCATAAATGGGAATTGTTCATGTGGTGATTATTGGTAAAATAAAATAAAATCATGTAGAGTTTAACATTTTACGCGTAGATGGATGTAAATTTTGTGAGAATTTTCTGGTCAGAGATGTTGGTCAAACATCGTCGTCAAGAAGGTTATAGATATTAGACGTCATTAAATTATCAGAAACAACAATTAAGAAATCAATTAAATAGTGAATGTTTCTAGAGAATCCTTCAAATAATATCCTATTCGTGGAAGTGACAAAAACCTTGGGATTTTGGATAATCTCGTGACAAAAAACATTGGGATTTGGATAATCTCTATTTGTGGATAATATCATACCCATAGCCCATTAAATGAGTTGGCCTTTCACCTTATTTTTTCATAGCATTCAATCAATTATTAGAACATGCATCTTTACACCGACACAACTAACCCCACCACGAACAGATCTCCACACTCACGATACTTGAGTACCCAAAAAATATCAAAATAATTACATATTAAAAAAAAAAAAAAAAAAAAAACCTTGAATTAAAAGCCTGATGTTGAAAGAACTACTGCCCACCGAATTCACACCATCGAGTCTACTTTAATACACAATTGACCCGTAAATACACAATCGACCCATAAGATCAAATTTTTGAAGCTGTTTTGTTGATTTTATTGAGTTGAGTTTTGAAATTATATTTGATCGAAAATAAATTATTTGAAATTTAAAGTATAAAAACTTAAAATATCTTGAGAATTAGATAAAACAAGGCAAAAAAAAAAAAAAAAACTTCAAACAGTTTAGGGTAATATAGTGAGAGTTGATTTTATATACGCTAAAGTGACATTCATTTGTCTAATGTCTAATGACTTTTGAAAATTAGGCGTCTCCAATACTTGACATCTGTATTGACCTTTTTTTTTTTGGCCATTCAATTGAAAAGAAAAAATATTATTTTTGTGGGTTCCCTCTTGTAAATATTCGAGAAGCTACACTTTTTTTTTTTGGCCGTAAAATAAAGAAATGAAATTTTCTATGATTAACAAATTTGTACTCGTGTCATATGTAGCTTCAATTTTCAGTTTCTTTTGAAAACATCAGTTTTTCTGATTTATTAAGGTTTTTTGCTTCTCCTTTGGTTTTGTGTAAATCGTATTATCTTCAAGAATACATGGATAATATTTAGCGTCTTCTTTTTCTTTTTTTTTTTTCTTTTTTCTTTTTTTTCCTGATCTCTGACTGTTCTGTTAAATTTATTTAAAAATTGTATTGATTGTATCATCTTAAGGATTTGGAAGCTATTCTACTAATGATTGTATCAGTTTTTTTTTTTTTTTAATAATAACATATACCTTCATTCTCTCTATTAAAAAAAAAGGAAAAATTATAACAAATAGTATATTTTATCGGTTAATTTGAAGTTTATATCAGTTTTTTTAAAAGATGATAAATTATAACATATATTTTGTAACAACTCATGTTTTTTTTGTATGATATTGTCCGCTTTGGACCTTAGATCGCACAATTTTGTTCTTGGGTTTAACCCAAAAAGGTCTCATACCATTAAGAAATTATCTTTTTACTTATAAACCATGACATATCTATTATCAAGTGAGTGAGACTGCATATCTTACTTTTTTCTTTGTAGGATTGATGGGTGTCACATATTTATAGGTAAATCCATAGATAAATCCTTGGATTTTTTTAAACAAGTCACATATTTATGATTAACTTTTAGTAATAGAAACATGTGCACAATTTCATATTATAGAGAGAGAGGAGTCCAAAAGTTCACTTTCAAACAAATACATATTTTCAAAACTCAATTCATTTCTAATCAAAACATTTTTAAAACTTCAACTTCAGTTAATGATCCAAACGGATTTATAGTAAATAAACATTTTAATGAAGCTAAATGAAGTAATAATAAATAGTTAAAGTAAGTAATAGTAACTAACAAATTTATTAAGTAAATAATACATTACTTACTTACATAACAAATTTATTAGATTCAAAAATTTTAAAAATATATTATTTACTTTAATTATTTATTATAATTATTTCTTTCTTCCTTATTTCAATCATCAAGATATTTACATTCGAATGGTTATTCAAATTCAGTTTTGGCTTCAAAACATATGTTTGGAGGGTGGAAAAAAAAAACCATTACCATCTATTTTTGCTCAATCTAAATTTTCTCCATTGTCTCCGTTCTAATCTTTTAAATAACTATTTTTAAAATATATCCAAATACACTTTCAAATGTTTTTATTCAAAATGATTTTGGTGAATAGTTAATATTTTTCATTTAAACGTTGTGATTATTGTATTCAACGATATTTTTCCATACATCCTCAAGAGAGAATGAACAAACCTAACAAAAAGTCAAATCGGCTTTCCACCAATCACGTGTTCACTGTTTTAATAAATACACTTGCTGACACGATCGCAACATTCCATGTTTATTTTTCTCCAAAAAAAAAAAAAAAAAAAAAAGAAGAAGAATCTATGTAAAAAAGAAGAATCGCAACATTCCCCACCCCCCCCCCCCCCCCCCCCCCCCCCCCCCCCCGCCTCTTTTTTTTTTTTTCTCTCTCTCTTTCTTTTTTACAAGTAAAAAAAAGAATTGTAAAAAAAAAAGAAAAAGAATTCATCTTAAAAAATTAAAAAAAAAAAAAAGAGAATCTCTATTTACAGTGTGTACATCTACCAGTCAATGCCCCAAATTCCAAAAATGCCCCTGCCCTCTCTCTCTCTCTCTCTCTCTCTCTCTCAGTCAACTTTATCGTCGTCTTCGTCTTCCTCATCTTCATCCTCCTCCTCACTGTCTCTTCTTCTATCCAATACCAACTCCCCAAACACCTCCTTCACCGTCCGCCATACGACGTCGTATAACCACCCCACGCAACCATACTCGCCGCCGTGACAGAAGCACATCGCCTTGAGCTTCCCGATGAGCCCTCCTTTGTCGCCGAACGACGTCGTCGGAGTGGACATCGGCTGGAGATACGCCATGGCCGCGTGCTTCACCAGCGGGTTCCTGATCGGAATCTCGTGCCAGCTAGACGACGGCGTCGGCGACATCGGCGACGCCGACGCCGACGGCAGTATGTCCTTGAGGCTCGTGTACTCGACCGATGACGACTGCACCGCCGTCATCTCGAGGTCCTGAATCCAAAACCGCGGCGAGTAGAATCCGTTCTGAGGAGGTGAAAACCTCGGCGATTGTGAGCCGGATTTCGGCGGCAAAAAAAACTCCATCGTCGGATCCTTAAATTCCGTGGCTTCCATGGACGCCAAAGAATATGTGTTTCTGGAGATGAAGAAATAAGGAAGCAAATTTCCTTAATTTCCTTTGAAGGACGAACATGGAAGATTTTCTCGGGAAAGAGAGAGAGAGAGAGAGAGAGATTAGGAGGAAGAAAATTGGATTTTTGAGGGCTGTATTTATGAAGGTGGTGGTAATTTTGGTTTCTTGTGAAGCACAGAGTGTTTGTAAACAGAGGAAGGCAAATTTTGACGTATACACTAATTTGTTTTTGTTTTCATTTTTATTTTGACAATATTTGTGGTTTTTTTTAATAATTTATTAATTTTGGAATATTGTCTATCAAAATGGTCCGCGAATTTTGCAGGTAAACACGTGGAACAGAATCCAAAGACTTTGGCTATTTATTTTTTGTCATTATTGATAGAATTATTTTTTATGATTATAAATAATTAATATGAATGTATATGTATATTATTCATTTGTAAATAATGTCGACGTTTCTTCAGGGGTCGTGATTTTGATTTGATGATCATGTTCATAAAGCATATCTTATTATGCACCATACGGCATTAATAAAAAAAATTTTTAAAAAAATCCTCTCTCTCCCTTTATTTGTATGCATTATAGAATAACTTATATGACTTGCACATCATTTAAAAAAAAAAAAAAGAGCTAAATTGAAGAATAATCAGATATATTGTTTAAAATGAACTATCAAATTTGCCTCAACGTTGAAAGTCCTTCTATCGAGTATTTTTAAAGTGAATTTCGACTTTGTCTAACTCATTTCCTTCTCACTTACTTAAATTAAAAATAAAAATAAATAGGTAAAAAGTATCATAGACCTAAATGGAACTCATTTTCTTCTCTCTTACATTCTGTAATTAAAGTTAGAAAAGACATTTAGAAAATGCTTCTACTTTATAACCTTCCTATTGCCATCTGACGAAAATTAAAACACACACACACACACACATATATATATATATATATATATATTTTAGTTTAAACTTTAGAACACCATGCATATTCATTTTATGATTAAAAGGAGAAAAGGTAAAGGTTAGGAAGATTTGCAATGAGCTATGAGACAAAGGTAGGCTCCTCTCCATGAATGGAATTTTAAATAGTCCCACAAGTGAAAATTCAAATATATTATTCTTTTAATAACTAAATTCAAAGATTATTTTTTGTTGACTTTTCAGATAAAAAAAAAAAAAGAGTTGAAAAGGTTTGGTTCTAAGTTCTAATAAAAAAAAAGTTTTGCTGAGAGAGTACTCATAACCATGCGATGCTTTGAAGTGGGTCTTATTTGGCATTTGGGCTCTGCCACTTAAGATTCCAAATTTTTAGGTAGCTACAAGGCCTTGGGTCACTTTGGAGGATCCACATTTTGGGACATATTTGCCATCTTGTTGCTTCAAAATTCCTTTTGTCTCTATACATGCACTATTGAGGCCCCATCACAATTTGTCTAGTCATTCTAAACGCATAGCAAACCCTTTATTCATTTATTTATTTTTTCAGTATAATCGTAAAACTAGCTTTTGTTTATGAAAATTCTACAGAAGTATATGAAAATATCCTACCGTCGAAGCTAAGTTTTGTTAATTTTGCATACCTTTTATATTAATATGATTTTAATCAGATTTAATGTTGATATGGTAAGAATATTTAATAACGGAAACAAGATTCAAGACTATTGTGTAATTGAGGTAGACAGCAAACGTTTATCGTACATTGATTTTACCTTGTGTTGGGATTGATTGACTGGTGAAGGCACATGTAGGCTAAATTAATAAACTTAACTTGTTGCCACAGCGCACAAGCTGTACTCTACCAACTAATAATAAAAACAACCAATAATTCCACGTGGCAAACACCCATTTGACAAGCAAAAACAAAGTTAAAAAATAATAATAATAATCCCTTGTTTAAAAAACTTACCTCTTTGAATTTTTTTAGGTATCAAATTCTCTCTCTACTCTCGTAGTTGAAACGGACATTACAACGCTTCTTGTCTATATAGCATCGCTGTCCCTTTTGGCCTTTCTTTCATAACCCAAACCAACAAGTAAACAAACATGTATAAAAATAAACATCACAAAACTCTTTTGTTTTGACACCTAGAGATCAAATTGGTACACAAAAATGGATGCTCAAAGCAGCAACACCAACCAAAAAATCTGCTCATCAAGAAAAAATCCCACACTTCAGACACTATTCGCTCTCGAATCCGTATCGGAGTCCGACAAGATCCTCTCTCTAATCTCTCATTGCACAATCACCTTCACCTTCACCGATCCATCGGAATCGCCTTCTCAGCAAGAGCTCAAACGCCAAAGCCTCGTTGACCTATTGTGCATCATAAAGGCCTCAAAAAAGCCACTCCAACATGATCAAGTTTTGTCTCCTCTCATGGCCATGATCTTGGCCAACATTTTCCGTCCGCTTCCACCGCCTACCAACCCCTCATTGGTCACCATAGACACCGAATTCCCCGAAGAGGAAGACCCCGTCTCGAAGCTCTCGAGAATGTGGTCACATCTTCAATTAGTCTACGAGCTCCTCTTGAGAGTAATCATAAACACCGAAACAAAAAGACTAAGTCCTTACATTGATCACCACTTCCTTGTGAGCCTGCTCTCGCTTTTCCAATCCGAAGACCCCCGGGAGCGGGAGAGCTTAAAGAACGTATACCACCGGGTATACTCGCGGTTTACCCTGCACCGATCCTTCATGAGGAAGTCGATGAACGACGTGCTCCTGAACTTCGTGTTCGAGACCGATCAGAGGCACAGCGGGATCGCGGAGTTGCTCGAGATATGGGGAAGCATAATCAACGGGTTCACGGTGCCGCTGAAAGAAGAGCACAAGCTGTTCCTGATGAGGGTGCTAATTCCGCTGCACAAGACGAAGGGAATGCAGGGTTACCACAGGCAGTTGGCGTATTGTGTGTCGCAGTTTGTGCAGAAGGAGCCGATGCTTGGAGGGGTCGTAGTGAGGGGTATTTTGAAGTATTGGCCTGTCAGCAATTGCCAAAAGGAGATTTTACTTATTGGGGAATTGGAGGAGCTTGTTGAGAATATCGACACTGATCAGTATAGGAAGTTGGCCCTGCCTTTGTGTGCTCAGATTACTAGGTGCTTGAACAGTTGGAACTCCCAGGTAAACTCCTTGACATATATATATATATATATATATATATTGACAATTACATAGTTCTATTATGTTGAAGCTAGGGGCGGAGTTAGAAATTTATTTTAGTGGGGGTGTTTGAGAAGTTTTAATTTTAATGAATTTATGTGAGAATTTTAATTTTTAATAAGGGCAAATCAGCAAAATTATGAACTTTGTTTTTATAGAATTAGTTTTAGCGGGGATTATGTGAAAATATTTATTTTTAATTAGGGTAAAGTAGGGACTGCATGAGTTTTTTTTTATATTATTTTTTTAATGGGTGTAAACTATAAAAATTATATATAATTTTTGGGATAAAATAAAAAAAAACAAAAAACAAAAAATTTAGGAAGGGCTGTAACCCCACTCACCCCTTAAATCCGCCACTGGTTGAGGCTAACTTCTTTTATTATGTTTGACAATTTCTGTTGTGCTACTTCAAGTGGTCCTTTTTGATTAAAAACAATATATATTGTACATGGTTGGATACCGTGAGGAAATTTTTTGGATTTTACTTTTACAGTTGCTTTATTAGGTAGTGTATGATTTAAATCGTAAGATTGAGATCAATGGTCTCTATATGATTAGGTAATCTTGTTATAGAATTTCTTTAAAAAAAAAAAAAAAAAAAGTTTTGAAGCACAATAATAATTGATGAAATGTCAACTTGAGATTAGAGTCAAGAAATTATTAGAAATCACCTACGAAACCCTCTCCCAAGTTCTTAAAGATATCAATTTGCCTCCATTTCTTAAAGTTCTTTTGAAGGCCTAGTAGTGAATGGAGGAACTACCACTAGGCAAACTAAATGCTATTTGAACTCTCTAGAACCCCCCTTTCCTTATTATTATTATTTTTTCCCTCCCCAATTTTCTCTACTTAATATCTGAAATATATAACAAATATAATGGCGTGGATTTTAGGTAGCTGAGAGGGCACTCTATGTGTGGAACAACGAACACTTTGTGAAAATGGCGTCAATGGCACTGGAAGAAGTGTTTCCGGTCGTGGTCGAGGGCATGGAACGGAACCTCAAGTGGCATTGGAGCAAAAGCGTCTGCCAACTGACCGCAAACGTGAAGGTGATGTTGGAAGAAATGGATCAAATTTTGTACACCAAATGCCTTGAAGAGATCAACCACAGGGAGTCCGTGGCTCGCCAGGCCGAGATCAAGAGGAAGGAGACATGGGACAGAATAGAAATGGCTGCAGCCAAGAACCATCGCTTCATGCAACAAAAACAACCATCTTATATTTGTGTCTAGAAATCAACATTTATAATAATATAAAAAGGAGCCTAAAAATCGAATCTTTATTGGATTTTGGTGTTTTTTTTTTTTTTAAGTATTTTTGGGATCATTTGTTTAGGGAGGAAATTTTTGCAACAAAATACAGTTGTTTCTCATCTGAAACCAGCAGGGCATCATGCCACAAAGCCAACATATGTATCTATATGTGTATACATGTTTCATGCATTTATATATGTATAGGTGTAAGTGTGTGTATGATGTATGTAATGTGTTAATGTAGTATTCAAATTGATTAGCCACTAGAGACATAACTTGTCGTTCCAATTGTTGGTTTTGAGAAAGTAGAGAAGAATGTAAGGACAACACAAAGGTCAAATTTCAATAAGCAAAAATTCTTACCATCTTTCTACGAAGATGAAGAGAAACAAGGCAGGTCAAAATATAAAAAATTAAAAATAAATAAAGAATAAAGAATAAAATTTCTTGCCGGCCATTAAGACAGTTGGAGTGAGAAACACTACGCCCGTTAGAACTTAAAAATTGGGCAACATATGAGTTGGAATGAGACGTTTTGGAAAGATATTTTTAGACATTTTTTAAAAATATTTATATATTTTTAAGGCTATAGACGTCATAGACATATTTTTTTGGTGAATAAGGCTATAGACATATTGACACAATAACACATGGCACTTTGATTTAAAATATATGGAGAGATTCTGAAGTACAAATTGACAAAGTAAAATTATTTATTAGGGAGTGAGTTTTGGAAAAAGAAGAGGATAATAAGAGAGAAAACTTCAATAAAAAGGTAAAGGTTAGCAAGATTGACAATTTACTCCAACATCAAAGGAAAATAGGGAAAAAGAAAAAGAAAAAAAAAAAGAAGATTAGTAAAATAGTGAGATCATAAATAATTCTTTTTCTTTAATTTCAGTTATACTCTTTCCAAGTAATTTCACATTTAATATGAAACAACAAAAGGTAGATTACTTTTCCTATTTTCTCATAATACCAAACAAATACCCAAAAAGAAAAAAAACTATATCTTTATCTTTATATATATATATATATATATATAAGCACTCAACATGCACCTCCTATATTAACTAACTTATTACTAATTTTTACGTCAACCAAGGATCAAATCTTAGGGGGTGTTTGGTGTGTAAGTTTGAGTTAAGATTTGTAAGTTTAAATAGTAAATTTTTTTGAATTTTTTTGAATTTTCAGAAAAGACAAACAACTTTTTGGGGAAAAAGACAAAAACATGATGAAAAAAGTACAATTTAGTTTAAACCGAACCTGTTGCCAAACAAGGCCTTAGACTTATGACTCCTAAATCCCAAACTTCCTCTCCCTCATCATTGAGGTCCCACTTCTCTCTAGTTTTTTAATTTTAATTTTATCTTTTTAGATCTTTTTGTATCATATGATATGAGTAGTGAACATTTTATAATAGCATATTTTTGTTGTATCATATTCCAACAAAAATAGCATAAGACGGGTTCGATAGATTAGACACTACTCACTAGACAGTCGTTTTTTCTTTTTCATTTTTACTATTTACCTTTGGCGGTCTAGAAAACATTGTCGCTTGCTGTCTCTTTAAACCTTCACTTAGAAAGAGTCTTGGCGCTGTACAGCCGTTCTTCAACGTTGTACGACAACAATCCTTCCTTAATTATCTGGGTAACTCACTTTTTCTTCAGTTTGTTTTTGTTGAGCAAAATCAGGAGATACAGCCTATTCGGTATTTGTTTCTGAAATATATTTACTGTTCCATTCCCTTTTCTTTTCTTTGCTTTTTTATTTATTATTTTCTTTTATTTTCTCGTTGCTCTTAGTTTTGTACCCTCTTTCTTCTCTGTCACTGTAGGTAAAGCTTAGGCCTTTAACCCAAAGATGGTCGTAATTTCTCAGTCCTCCGCAATTTCTTCAGGTTCCTAATCTCCTTCTCTCTCTCTCTAATTTATTTATTTATTTTATCTTTGTTAAATTCCTTTTACCGTTTCCACAGGTTTGATTCAGGCAAAACTACCATTCCAGAGTCGGAGATACAGCAGCAGAAAATTCAATATTTTCAATGGCGTCAAAGCAGTAGTACCATCTGGAAAAGTAAGCTTACTTTCCTTTTTTTTTTTTTTTTGTTTCTTCCTTGAGGAGTCGAATTTATCATCTTCATACGATACTCAATCTTTGGAATAATGGGTTTCTTTTCTTTTCTTTTTTCTTTTTTTTAATTTCTTTTATGGTGGTAGATTTTAAGAGGCGGTATCCGAAAATCTTGTGTGTCCGGATTTGGAACTAATTGTGCTGTTCGCATGGGAAGGGATTCTTATCAGTCCAGCTTTGACGATGACTTGCCTCAGGAACCTTTTCCTCTTACTCTTGTTAAAGAATTAATTTGGTATTTCTTTGTTTACTTTCCCTTTTGTTCTCATGCCAAAAATAAAAAATAAAAAAAATAAAAAAATCACAGTTTGTGGAATTGCATTAGAATGATACAAACTTAATTTTTTTTCTGAAAAGTTAAAGATCAGAAGACTGACTTATGGGTTCTGATGTTTGAATTGTACATCATAGGGGGATAAGATCTCTGTTCGTTTTTCTGGTTGAGCAACCTAGTCAGCTTAAGTACGTAGAGTGGCCAGACTTCTCTAGCACGGTATGCATTCACAACCGTGTGTTCGTTCATTAAGATACGCATTGAATTGCTGAGTTTTAAGCTAAAAAATGTTCTTCGTATTACTTGTTAATTGGCAGATGTGTGAAACAAGCTAAATTTCATTGTTGAATTTGGGCTAGTTGAGTGGATAAACTTTCATTTGTTTCTCTTTAACCATTTTGATGCAGCTGAGGACCGCTACTCTCACTCTTGTTCTTATGGCTCTGCTGATTGTGGCACTTACGTCAATCGACTCTGCCCTCAGCTATCTGTTGGCTTTACTTCTAAGGAGAACCCTGTAACCGAATTCACAGATAGAACTATGATGATCCAACTCAGGTGTTGGGTACTGTTTTCCGCTTCCTGCATCATGCGATGCCCAGTAATGGCCGTTTCTTTAAGTAACAATGGTGCATCACGCGATGAGCACCATAGATTCAAGAGTTGTAATAAACCGTTTGTTGGGTCACTGACTTTGACAGCTACATGTTTCAAGCTTAGGATAGGAATTTTATGTTATTTAAAGTTTCAAGAGTGAAATTGTGAGATTGTTGAGGTCTTTTCTCACAAAGCAAATTATGGCGAAGATGTATATACTAGTGTTCCAACCTAAGCATATCGAAATTGTCAAACGTGATTGCATTTCGGAACCGGAGTATGTGTTTTTCTTGTTTAGCTGAAGGACGGCTTCTAAATAGATGTATGAATCTTGTAATGGTTCATTACAGAGGTTGCCTAAAGAATTGAATCCGAGACCGCAAGCTGTATGGGTATGATCATTAGACCTGACTGCTCAACCAGCCCTCGGTCAGGCGGCGGCACTCAATTTCAGATGAACGAACCTTTGCAGTTTGCATGAGAAAAGCTGCATAAACGAGGTTGACCGAAAAATTGTTGAGCACCAGCATGTAGAAAGTAATCAAGCATGGAAGCTAACTAGAAAAATTATGGTTAGTGAAAAAGAGAAGCTAAATTGAATCCAAACAAAAGGCATTTTTCAACCAATACATCAAAAGGTTAGGCTACAAATTATTTTATTGTTCACACTCCCACAGCCGCTTAATGCAGCAAGAATATTACTGTATGCCATTCTTAAAAATAAAGGCTATACTTCCTTGAAATTTAACTATATATGAAACATCTGGGAAAGAAAAAAATTGAATCCATAATTCAAAAAACCCTTGTACAAAATCTGTGGTATTAAGACACAAACCCTATCCACTAAAATGGCTAAATTATGAAAAAATTCAAACCTAAAAAAAATGATGATGATTCCATCCCACATTTGAATGAGACATCTTCATTATAAAATTTAAAAAAAAAAAATGACGACTCCAAATAACTGTCTTGACTGTTTCTTTGCCTCCAAATACAAGACTCCAAGAACAAAAACACCCTCAAAGCTTGGAAAGCCACACCCCCCCTGTACACCAACCTGTCCAAATACTTAGCTGCTTCATGCTCCATGAACCAATGGTAACATTTGAAGAGGTGCAAATGAATTCAAGCTTCGATTGTTTCGACAGCTTATTTTTCCCCACAAAATTTGAGCTTCGCTCGAAAGGATCATGACCACAATGTTACTCAACAATCACAAACTGATCAACAAAGTCGATCCAGACACAGCTCTGGCGAGCGCATAGAGAGCCAGCGGAAGAGAGCACCTTATGAGAAAAATATTAAACTTGATATTTTGATAGCCTCTCCTTTACCGAGGGATCCAAAGCAGACATACATTGGTCCCATGCTCCATTCACAAGCATCTGCAAAATACATATTGGGAAGGAAAAGATGAATATTATCCAATTCTTTGCAAAGTTTTAGGGGCCATGTAGTGTAAAAATGTTTACGTTTTTCCTCTACTAGTAAAAGTGACAAGAATCTTTAACCAATTTAGAAAATCCAGTCTCAGAATATTTTAAGACCAAAAAGAAAAACTAACCTGCTTATACCCAAGTAACACCTGGCAAACTTCGTTATGGAGCTCCTCACTCTTTATTTCCTACGGCAAGATTTGGTAAAATTTCAGCTTTATCTAGAAGACATCACACATGCAAGATCTAAACACAGCTGTTGTCATACTTACATGCCAACTTGCAATAGCTTGGCACATGGAAACAATTGAACTTAATGCTCCCGACGGATTTGCTCTAACCTGTACGTTTATGAACCCCGAAGCAGAGATGGTATAACCAGAATGATCCAAAAATAAAATGAATGCTTATTAATGAAGACACATACCATTGCACATAGACCTCGGAACGCATCCTCCTTTTCTATGTCATCACGTATCCTGCCACGGAATTTGTTGATGAGAGATTACAAACATATATAAAAGAAGCTAATATTGACGTCATAAAAACTTACATAGACAAAGCAGTGCACCACGCTTGCATGAAATGCTCCATATGGGGAGACACAAGCTCTGGACAAACCCATGCAAGCCTCCCAAGTGTAATTGCACTATTTTCAATAAGTGACTTGTTGAGCCCCTGAACAGCAATTACAGGTGCGTTTAAGAATGGTGCATAATCCTGAACACATTATTATTCGAAAAAATACAAGCAATCACCTCTGCATGGAGAATGGGGACTAAGCGTGAAATTACTGTGATTACAACTGGAGAAATTTCTTGATGAACCTGAAAATAAAAGTTGCTTATATGATAATTCCACCATGCAACGGGTCTAGCACAGTTAAAATTTTTATAGTTCTGGTTCATGGAAATGAGAAACTAATATGCAGCACAAAGCTACCAACCTAGCATAAACAACATGGAAATATCAAAGAAATCCATATAACACAATTTAAAAACTGCAAAAAACCTTTATCAATGGGCCAAGATCCTTGCAGTTAAAACAAGACAGGTAAATTTCAAAAAGATTGTTCGCATTTGAAGCCATAAAATGTAAATATCAGAAGCAAACTACAAAGTACATACCTTTACTGCTAGTTCTCCTATTGCCCAACATGCATTATTTGCAACCGAAACAGTTTCCTTGAGCTTAGGTGTGTTCTGTGCACAAGCATTTCATGTAAAGAGGAAGTACTCCAAAACCGCTACTTAGAACAATGCAATAAATTTCACATACCAGTTGCGTTGCTGCGGCATCAAGAAATTCAGATAAACGAGGCCGCAAATGAACAGGACAGACCTAGACAAATCATAAAGAACATGGGAAAGATATGAGAAGATGAAAAAGATGCTAACTTGCCTGACAAATTAAAAGCATCTAGTAAGAGTTACGAGCTTTGCCACTCAGACAGCTCCAAAACCATGTTGTTTCCTCACGAAATTTATTTGGTAAAATTTACCATATTCCGCCAGTTGGTCAAAGGATGGAAAAGAAACTTTATTACAAAGTTTGTGTGATCACTCTGTATATATGTTTTATGTCTTCAACTTACTCTTGCAAGGTCGCCAAGTAGAGCAAAGGCACTTTGTCTGACATCAGAAGCATCATCCGTGCAAGATTGCAAAAGCAGGTCTATCAAATTACTTTTTGAAACCTGAGGATTAAAAAAGTGCATAATAAGTGCGAAGTGCATAAATATTATCCTACGGATTTAAGTTCAACTAATCTAAAAATGTGAAACATCCAAAGTTCACACATAACAATATGACACCACGTCTAGTGCAAGTGACATAATGGACATTCCATCACCACCAATATGTAGAAAAATGGAGAACTGGATGCGTATTAAGTTCCAATAGTTCATAGATCACTGAAGGGACACTAAAACGTATAATGGATCAACCAAAATACGATGCCAGAACACTAATAATAAAACAAAAAAGGAGATATACGTATTTTACGACACTAAAAGGTATAATGGACCATCCAAATACGCTTAAAAAAAAAAAAGGGAGATATAAATATTTTGCATCATCTCCTCATCGAAGAATCAAGAGCATTTAAGCCAGGGGCCTTTTTGACTAATAAATATATGAATCTCAACATCTTATTCTTGACAAAGTAATATGGAGAAATGAGAATACCAAACTCTCTATCCCACTTCCAAGACCTTCTGCGAGTCCTGAGAGCAGATCAAGTGAGCATACAATAAACTCTTTGTCATACTGGACCCCAGCAGAAACAGGATCAACCTGCAACAGAAGTTCAAAGCAAAGTTTACAGACACTTGCTAGTTGTACCAATAGTTTATATAGTAAGACACAAAGAAACAAGCAGAACACCCAGCAGTTGTAATTCAGATATATTACATAGGCCTTACAATTATAAAAATGGAACTTACGGGATTTCAACAGTTGAGATGTGTACAATTGAATTATAAAGAGTCCATTTTACAGATTAGAAATAGCATATACAAATTAATAGCACATGAGGCGCACACTACTCTAAAGTGAAAATAAGTTGATCAAGTAATTAATTAATTAAAAAGGTGAAAAGATCTTCATTGAACCTTTGCCAATTGTTGGGTCTGAATGATGCTTATGCATCTCTGAAATACAGGCTCAGCGAATGAAGAGAATCCTGAACCCAATGCCTGAAAAGAGCAAAATAAATTAAAATTACGTCAGTTCATCTATAAGTTATAGTTTTCTTATTTTGGCTGCAAGTTCACCACTAACTTTGTTTTCCTTCCCTTTTAAGCAATATCCAGTTGTTAAAATTAAAAACATAGCAGGTATTCCATACCAAATTCAAAAGAAACATGCATTGGAGCACAAGTATTCGTAGTAATGACAATATGAAAACACCATAGCCATGCAAAAATAATGTCCTATTGGAGGTACCTTTTAGTGAAGAAATGCAGTACAAATGATTTCAAAAAGTAATTACCAGGAAAAAAAGTATCCGAGTTCTCCAAATACAAAGTCATCATAAGATCATAAATAAAAACTTCCCAAATCGCATTGACACCACAACAAATTCAAATGTTTATATCTAAATATTTCCTTGACCCCGTCTATAAATTACTTACAAGTATTCTGATGTAATAAAAATAGCTAATTTAGAAAACACTAAAGAGCAAAAGAGTAACATATACCTGTGATATAGATGTAAAGCACTCAAGCAGTGGGAAGAGGTCTTTGTCTGCATTCGAAAGTTGTTGCCACTTTGCGATTAATGGTGGCATCAGAATTTCAAGATAAGCAGGCTGAAAAGATTCATGAAGTCAATTAGAAGAGATAAGTAGTCGTCAGAGATGCAGCAGAAAATGCAACAAATTTTGCAGCTTCGCACGAACAATTTAAGAATACTGGAAAGCAATGCCAGTGGGATCTATTGGGGGAATAATCTTTGGCATATTGAAGATACCTGATTTAGCTCCCCACCAACTGCATCGGCTAGAGTTCCAATAGCATCATATACAATTCTGAGGTTCCGCCTCTAACATCAGAGATAACATGTCACAAAAGCAGAGACAGAGTCATACAATAATGCATAAACCAGGAGACATTCATCTCTCTGTGTATGAAGCAAAAAAAATCTAACTAAAAGAGACGAGGAAACAGTACAAAGGAAAATAATAAAGACATATGCGGTAGGTTAATGACCAGTATTGCACTGCATCTGGTCAGTAACAACATAAGATTCAAGAAAACGGATAAGGCCAAGAACAAAACCTGATATTTTCCAAATGCGCACATGAGGTGTTTCAAAATTATCTCCAACCTTGGTGCCAACTCTTCTGCAGCCTCCTGCAAATTAATAAAGACCAATTTAGATCTAAAAACTCTTTTCCACCTATAAAATTCTAGAACAGCATTGACGAAAGAATTGAACTTCATCGATAGGAAGAACCTCTTCAAGTGTAGCAAAAGCTGAACAAGCAGCTTCTTGAACCCGCTTGTTGGTATCTAATATTCTTCTTAAAAGGCCCATAAGAACCCTGTCAAATTGCTCATAACCTTGTTGATGTCCAACACCCTGAGAGAGAGGGAAAGATTTTTCAATTAAAAATCATCAATTATCACCATAAAAAATTTAAATTAAAAAAAATGCATGAACAAGAAAATGGAAATGACAGGTAATAGTACCTGAACAATGAACTTACTGAAGCGAGAAATAGTCCAGCAGGAAATACTCCGTATAAGAGGAAACTTGTCATCCAATAAAGGGATTAGAAATGCAATAATCTGCAGAAATATTAAAATAAAAAATAAAATAAAATAAAACTCAAGTCAATCTTTTAGCATAACAAATAAGCAAAGGAACCAAAAGAAGTATGTGGGATAGAGTTTTTATTTTTTTATGTTCCGACTGCAAAGGGAAGAAAACCAAAATCATCAGCTTTTGAAAGAAGACAATAGCTATTAACTCAACTTTTTCCGAAGAAAAGAGAGAGAAAGAAATAACTTTAATGTTGTCAATATAATGCACTAGTAATGCTCCAGTCGAATAGAGAGAAAACAGATATGCTATAGTTTAACCCAATAAATACCACGAATAATAGGGTTACAGTCTAAAAACTCCAAATACATTCTATTATAGAAAAAGAAGAGGGGGGACATAAAGCAAGCACGTCATTGAACCCAAAGTACTAAAAGGCTTTATTGACCAAATTGGTTTTTACAAATCTATAAATCTTTAAAATAGGAAAGAGACCTCAAAGTTCACCAGTAATATAAAGCTTAGGCTTAAAAGAAAAGGAGGAGAAGGAACACAAGGAAGAGAAGACTAAACACAACTAGAAGGAGAATTTCAGCAGCACTCTCCAAGTTATAATAGGCAGTTAAAAGTTACGGAACTCCTTAGTAGATGAAGTGTGAACCAAAAGGGAAGCCCAAACTGGACTCTATCCCATAAAAAGGTTTCATCTCAGACCTTATCTAAAAAATGTCGGGTGTTCATCTCTAGCCACTTCGCATCTTATCAACATAAAGAAATGAATAAATAATATATGTTTCAGAGCTTAATCAATCAAAAAGAAATGAGACAACAAAATATAACCTCGGTCAGATGTGGATAAAGACCACTAATGCAACCCTCAGCTACAGCACCAAGAGCCAAAACAGCAGCTTCTCTTTCTTTCCAAGCTTCATCACTGCTAGCAGACAAGTTGGTCTGCAGAGATTTGAAAAGTGAAAAGGCATTCGAAACAGGTTTTACTAGTTTGTCGTGCAAGTACTGCTCTATAACTGGCTACATTTGACCCAACTATAATATGACATTTAACAAGTGAAAAGAGGAAATAAAGTGAGAGATTAAGGAAAGGACGGTACATCTTATAAACAAATTTTCCTTTAATGCCAAATAAATCTGTTACCTGGAATAAAGGCATCAACGCTGGCAGAATCTCATCCCCAAACACATTTGAGAGGACGTCAAGAGCAGCTGCACTGCATTTGCGTAGATTCCAAACATTTACGATATCATCATCCTGTCATCGACCAAGTGTTAGTTAAGTAGCAACATGAAAAATAAAACGTCGGTTTAGTTTTCCCAAATTAACTCATCCAATAATCTGAAAAACAAAACAGGACGTGATTGTGTGGCACTATTGCGGCAGAATGATCAGCCATAAAATTAAAAAAGCAGTGAGGGAATAGATGACATCCAAACATACATCATCTTCAGCATTATCTGATCCATGAAGCCGTGATGAATGAAAACGAGGTTTAATATCCTGCAGGTGCAAAACAAAGGCAGCAGGGGAGACTTAATACATCAAGATTGTAATCTTAGAATACAAAAGTTTAACTAATACTAATGAACTCTGACAGAAAAACAACAAGTACCAACCTGATCGCGGTCTGGGACAGATTCATCCTCCTGCAAAAATAATTAATGTGATTCAAATATGAACAAAAACAACTTCCAATTTTTAATCACCTAAGCAATAATATAATCAGTAAAGTTGACCTCAGCATCAATAAGTGACTCATCATCATCAGCATAAACCATGTTTGACAGTAAAATCTACAAGAGTTAGAAGGTTATATTAGGAAAGCAATTTGAGAGTTTCTCACAAAAAAAAAAAAAAAGAGAAAGGAAGGAAGGAAGCAATTTGAGCTCTAGAATAAAAAAATGAGTATCTACAAAAGCATATGTTATACCGGAATTAGCCGTGGCAAGAACTCCCTTACGTTCTCTGGTGATAACTGAGCATCACAATATGCAGACCTGACAAGAAAATTCCCAAATTTTAGCTACTCGTAAAGACTAACAATACATATCTATAGGTTAAAGTTACAGTATTACCAGAATTCACAAGCTTCAAGAGCCACTTCATCATCAGTGTCCTTATTCACTTGAAGCATATACTCAATCACATTCCTCAGATGTGGCTGCAGAATAGAATAGAAAATCACCTCATCAAAAGGAGAAAGATTACGGTGAAATTAACGTTAACCCACCTTCTAATAGCTTAAGCTTTTGGGAGAAATTGTAAATTAACCATGTATCATCATGAAGGTCGGGGTACCCCTCTAATTGCATTTTCTAAATTAATTGTCATCATGCGTTGGGCCTTTAATTTTCTTCAAGCTTATTAATAATTTCCATGTATTAGGTTGTCCAATTGGTATTTGCCAACGTGGTTTCTCATTGTCCAGCCCACATGTGAGGAGTGTTAAAAAAACAAATTTAATGTTAGCCCACCTCCATATTGCTTAAGATTTTGGGAGAAGAAACGATAAATAAACAGAAAATAAATTATAAGCATATATATGACCTACAGTGATAAAGTTCAAAGGCACAACAAATAAGTGAATGCGCTGAATAGTTTCCAATGGATGTGACATCAAAAAGGCAGGCTACATCAACTAAAATGATGCATAAAAGGATGCCCCAAAAACATAAACATATATCGTATAAAAGACTTATGATACAGAAAAAACTTCCTACCTCCAAGAAAGATGGGCGCACTTCAATTAGCTGAACAAATGCTGAGCAAACCTGTTTAGTAGCGCATACCAAAGATAGATTAGAGTGTAAACAAGCTTATCAAACTTCTCCACCAGTAATTGATTTAATAATAAGACAAACACTATGATTTCCACCTCCGAATAATAAGGCATGTAACAACATTAGTAAGTTTCAACCGTTGTAACATTGTCCTTTCAAACAGATAAAATCCTAAAAGAAAAGGGAAATACAAAAAGCAATCCCTGGAAGAAAAAATTTACAGTAGTCGGTGGCATTTTATACAGCGTATTAAGCAAGGAATGTATTTCGATCTACTGATAACAAATAGAACCCCACGAAAACGTAGAACCATTTTATTCCTGAATAAGTAACGTACCTAAACCAGGAAAAAAAAAAAAAAAAAAAACCAAAATGGAATATCTTTAGCCAAAATAGGCAAATTGGTTACTAATAACTACACGACAAAAACTCGTATGCCTAAAAACAATAAAGAAACTAACCAATTTCCGCACTTCCGAGGCAGTGTCATTCGCGAGCACAAACAAACCTTGAAGATATTGATCCATGGACATATATAAAGCCTGCAATAAATTGGTTTACAGTATTCTCAACCCAAAGAAATGAATAAAATCAGGGGTTGGGGGAAGACTGACGACAATATCTTAAACAATATTCTTACCGCTGGCATCAACATAATGTATTGATTTACAGAACCCAAGGAAAGCTTTCTTAATGTGGAATGTGGTGACTGGAAAAACTGCGTGAAGAAGAGTATATTCAGAAAGCCAATTCCCAAAAAGAACAATATTAAAATAAGTTAAAAGAATTCTGTGAAGAAAATTTTATATGCTGAAAATTGACAACTGGTTCAAGAAACATATATAAAAAAGCAAATTAAAAAAATTGGAAAGAAAACAAAATAATAATAGTCACCTGAAATAATCTAGGAAGGAATACGTTGATGGGACGCTCAGCTAACCCAGGTACATCTGAATCAAGCACTTGAGGAATATCCTCGCAAATCTGCATTACACAACATTATCTATGCGTTATATGAGCTGATCAGTGTTTTGAAATGAAGATGAGCTTTAACCTCAATATTGTTTCAATATCTATTTTGTAGATGTTACATCACAATGAAGCAAAAATGGGATAAATGCCCCAAAACTAGACTAGATTCTACTGTGAATGGTGCCTTTCTTACAATTATGGGACTCCTGCAATTGGGGGGAATGGTATCAGCCTTTGGGACAAATGTTCCTATAGAAACTAGAAAGCAATTGGGCCCAAGATCAAGAAACTATTAAAAAAAAATTAAAAAAGGTAAATTTGTTTATAGGTCGTGGATTCCTCGTCAAGGCTCCCATTATATATACAAAAACAAAAAAAAAAGCTTTAAATCAGATTCTGTATCTCATTAAGGATTCTATAACGGCTACTTACGTATTACAACTAAATGTTTCCTCACTTCTGTAAAACTATGACACATCCATTGCGTATGCGTTACTGATGTGTCGTAAGCTATAACGGTTAATTACTTCAATAAATGCTTAATCACAGCCTTTGCACGAAAATCATTACCTTGGATAAAGCGTCCATAGCACCTTCCATGTGATTTAGATCATTGCTGTCTAAGCAACTCACAAGAGATTGCAACAACTCAGGCCATCCTGAAATTCCTCCTAGTTGAACAACGACACTTATAATCGTTCCAACTGTAGACCTGATGTGCTTATCTGCTGCTCCCAAGCAAGGCAACAACTCTGACTTTATGTATTGCTGGTATGCAGGAACCATGGATTTATATGCAGTCCGAAGGTTATTTTTCAAAAGCAGGCCTGCAGCTTGTCGAACCTCCACCGATTTGTTCTGCTTAAAGCACAAATATCAAACAAAATGTTACTAAACATTAAACACGATGTAAAAGCTATACTTGCAGACAGAGTAAAAGTAATCATGCTAATGTTAACCATTTTCTTCACTCACAATGAAGCAAAGTCTTTATGAGTTAAGCTGTCACCATAAAAGTTTATACTACAGAGTCAAATTTCTAACCACGTAAACGGCCGCATAAATAAGGGCATTGCATCCTAGGTGGATTCAGTGCCTGTTCCAATTGCAGTGACCTCAACTTTTAAAATTGCTCAAGTTAAATATGAATTACAAGAATTATAAATTTGGAATATAGATTAAATGCACCCGGAACCATTCAAATTCGATCAAGCATCCAGCGTTATTTGTGACATCCCAAAGCTCCCAGTCAAATAGTAAATCAAAATCAATTTCATCAGCTTGAGCTTCTTCTCAAAAGTGGATCGCACAAAATTGCCACTCGACCGTCCAAAACAGGATAATCGAATTAGTCGACACATAATGCAAATAAACCAAAACCTTTCCACTAACCCAGAAACCATAGGCAAATTCCAACTAATGAGACCATAATCCGGAGTAAGTTAAATTCCCCAATATTCAATTTACCAAGAAATAGGATCAATTCAACGCCAATTTTTTCCCTAGAAAACGCAAATTCCAAACGGAATCATTATCCGCCAATGCAACAAAGCCCTCAGATTCTCGAGAAAACAAAAATAGTCGCAGTAAAAACCTCACTTCCGCACCCTAGAAACTCCATAAGAATTCAAAATTTCGCAGCAAGGCATAAAAATCACATCAAACCGATATCAGAAATTTCAAGAATTTAAGTATTTGTCGGTAAAAGTCGAGAATCAGAGTACCTCGGCGCGAGCGAGAATGAAAGCGAGGTAATTGTTGAAATCGGGGAACTGAGAGTAGTGCTGAAGCTGCTGCCATATCTGGGACTTGTCAGCGGAAGAAGAGTAGTGAGAAATCTGCTGCTCCAAAAGCCCGCAGATCTCCGTGAATCCATCTTCTTTGGGTTGCCACTGGGCACTCGCCGCCATAGCTGCCAAGATTCCTTTTAAATATTGTGTGAGTGTGTGTTTGTGTGTGTGTATGTATATGTGTGTATAACCTTTATCTGTGATTGGAGGTAATAGGATTCGAAGGTTTTGACAGAGTTTTTGCGGCAGCGAGAAACCCAGAGAGAGAGAGAGAGTTTGGACAGGAGGCGAGAGGTTTTGGACTTTTGGTGGGCGAAGGAGAAGCGAAGAGGACGATCTCTCTCTCGTTAAATATTATAAACGAATTAAAAACACAACAAAATTTGTCCCAAAAAAAACCCAAGAAAAACACAACACGGAGACATTTTTTTTAATAAATAAAAAAATAGAATAATTATTAGTTTGCATTTCGTTTTAATTGTCAGATTTACCTTTTTAACAATTCAATACGTACACATCAATATATTTCATATTATTTTACAGTGTGTAATACAAAATTTTTAATTTCTATTAAGAAGTATATTTAACACTTAAAACTGTTATTTCTAGGGATATATATTTCAAAATTTGAGGATGAAAATTTACTTAATACTTTACTAAGCCTATATTTGAAATTACAATTGATTAGATTTTTGTTTTCTCCTGAAAAAATTAATAAAAATTATAATTAATTTTAAAAAAATCAACCAACCTCAATTTAAAAATTTCATCTCATCTCAAACTCAATCCAAATATCAAAACGAACCCTAAGTCAATAAAAAAATTATTAATTATGCGTACAACCATTTCTTACAAACAATTCGTATAGAAGAAATCTCCAAAACTTAGAAGAGATTAGGGAGATTTGAGGATTTTCTATTTCGTCGGTTGGGGGTGATCTCCAAACTTTTTGTGCTGTTGCCAAAGTGCCACTGTGATGCTCTAGGGACCAATTGATTCCAACATTTTTTTTTTTTTCATTTTTTAGTTGTTTTTTTAGTATAATTTATAGTTTTTGTTCACGTATATGTCAACTATTTTGAGTTGCTAGTTTTTAAAGATAGAATTCCGTCCAAAGTGTTAATTTGGACATTTGTATTTGTGTACAAATCATAGAGGGGAAAAGCCACATCACTTCACATTGAAATTGAGCTCCAATTCGCCAGAATAAAACCAAACTAAAAAAAAGAAAAACAACTGTATACAGTGCCTTTGATTAATTTTTATAAAAATAAGCGTGTTAAATATGCTAATAATTCACCATCGCCGCCAGCTTAATTGTATCATTTAATTCTCATTTGGATTATAGATTGATATCCATTAAAGCCAACATCCTTTAGGTGGGTTGGTAGGACATTCGTTCTCCTCACTGAATGTTTGGATTTGAATCGTCACCACCGTATTGGTTGGGATATATAGTCACCACCGTATTAACTGGGATATATAGGCAATCTACTTCGTGAGGAATCCACATATCACGCGGGGGATTATCCACCTCCCCAGAGTTATCTAAGCGTTTCAATCTCTACCTTTATAACCTATTTTTTTATTAAAAAAATGTCCATAATTTAAATAATAATTTTTCATTGTTATTTAAATAAAAAGGTCAAAACAAGATGCCAAACATGCTAGAAATTAAGGGATTGTTTGGTGTTTCATTTCATCTCCAACTAAACTGTACTTTTTTGGTTAGCTTTTTGTTTTTTTTTTTTTAAGTCAACAAAAATTCTAACTATCTTTTGAAAAGTCAACCAACTTCAACTTAATTTACGTTTAGTTTTTCGGTTAGAGATAAAATTTTTAAATTCGAGTTGGTTGACTTTACAAAAACTAATTATAAATTTCATTGACTTTTCAGAAAAAGACAAAAATGAAGGTGAAAAAAATATAATTTAATTAAAATTAAACTGAAATACTAACGAATACGTTAAAAATTTTAAGTTCAACGAATGATGTTATCATCTCCATCTTGTCAAAGTTACAAAACCTCAATACAAAGAACGCCCGTACTCTGGTTTTATTTCATACGATGTTTACTCTCTGATTCACTTATTTTAAGGTTTCAAAATAAACGTTTTTATCGAAAACTTGATCGCCAGTCATGAAGACACAGTAGGCACGGTTTTACTTTAGTGGGTGACAGCTATTCGCCACGGACGTGGAAAGAAGTAGTATCATTGCATTCCGTTACTGAATATATACTGAATAATATATTCACTTTAAAAAAATAAGAATATATACTAATTAATTTAGATATAATTTATTCATCATCTCAGTCATTTTCCACTCGATCTGAATATAGGCATTCAGCTGAATCAGCTCAATGATTAAACATGATTTAAATGTAAGATACGTACACTGAAAAGTATTACTCCAAGCATTGAAAAATAAAGATAAAAATGAGAGGCTTCATTTGGTTTTTCCTAAAGAAAAATATTTCACTTTTTTTTAGGAGATAAAAGAACAAATTCTTTAATAAAAGAAAATGCCCTATTTGTCTCTTTTTTCTCTTGGCAAAGATGCCACCGGTAATATACAAGATTTGCTAAGTTCATATAAGTGTGCTCCTTCTTTTCTTTTTTTCTTTTTTCTTTTTACATGAAAGAAAAGCATCCCATTCTCATTCTCTATAAAATAAATCCAAACCGAAAGGGCATGACCCACCTAAATGTTATAAAGATCCACCTCAAGGGTACGGGCAAATCAACCACATACATGGATGATTGAAGAAATAGAATAGAATGTGCTCAGAGGTCTTGGAAACCTCGTAGCGGAGCGAGAGGCGTTACAGAGCTGAAAACTTTCAAGTTTCAACGACCACGCCAAATTATTAGGGTGATAGTGATACCAAGATTTCAATTCCCCAATTGGACCTTCCATGCCAGAATATTAATCCTCAATCGGGCCAAGGACTAAGAACTCAATCCAACATCATCACATGTACAAACCTGAAACATATAGATTCTGAGAAAATGCTGGAACAAAGTACTACAATTAACACAAAAACGAAAAACATGTGATTTCTAGAAGAAAAGCAGTCAAAAATGGGCTGTTATTTCAGTAGAAGGTATAAGGTCACATGTATCTAAGGTACCATACGGTTCCTCTTGTTTTATAGTGCTTGTCAAGCACCTTGAACTAGAAATTGCAGGGACTTTTCTCCACTTAGAGAATAGAATTAAACGAACACGAGCCCGAATCAGAGTAAGACCAATAAGCATAATATCATCACTTTTTTACATTACCCAAATAAGGAATTCAGAAGACCGCATGCATGCCAATGCCACAAAGTGATATCCTTTTTATCTTCCTTGGGCGATGCTTTTACTTATCAGTTCTCTGCTTTTCTGCAGCCTGTTCAACAACAACGATCACAAATGATGCAAGTGCAAATAGAAATGAATATTGGACTAGACACGATAATAAGAAGAAAAAAAATATGTTGTTTCAAACATTTATTTCTTGGATTTAAATCTTTGTCAACGCAGTCCAAAGAAACGACCAGAACTTATGCCAAAACACTGGGAATCAAGCATGATTCACAAAGTCAAACCTTTTTCATTTTTTCAAGAATAGCATCCTCAAATGCTTGATAGCCAACTCCACCGACATAATCATCACCTTCGGCACACTTCTGGATGATTGGAACATCTGCCGCTCTAGCTGGTTGAAGAGGCAAAACTAGCAATGGGTTGGAAAGATCACCGCACAATGTGCCCGTAGCAGCAACCTACAAGACATAACACATAACATTAGTTACAAAATCACACACAAAGAAGTTCCAAAATTTAAGATAACAAAATCGTTATAAGAAAATAAACTCACCGCTGCATTTTTATTGGCCATTACAACAAGAGCTGAACCTCTCCTCTTGTTCTTCATAACAACATCTTCAACATCACCAAATCTTGAGAACACCTCTCGCAACCTCTCTGCTGTATAATCCTCGGCAACTTTCTCCCAAGATACCTTTAGTATCTTCTCCTTATCCAATTTTACACTACTAGTACTTTCACTCTCTTTACCATCTGACCCATTCTGAGTCTTTGGAACCGAAGCAGTGGCTGCTCCTTTATTTGCGTGCATCGCCCGTATCCTCGCAATCTCCTCCTTAAGCTTCTTAGCAATTCTCTCCTCTTCCGCTCGTTCTCTAGCAACAGGGTCGGGAGCAAAAGCGGCTCGTTCTCTTTCTTCAAGATCAGAAACCATCTTCCTTTTCTTGGAATCGCGTTCAGAGTGTCGGCGTTGCTGCTCTCGCTTAACCTTCAAAAGATCATCAAATAACTTTCTAGCTTTCTCATCCTTGAGTATCTCATAGGAGGTTTTGAGCCTCTGAAAATTCTCGTGGGCGTTCGGATCATCTCTCCTCTTGTCCGGGTGCAACTCCAAAGCCTTTATCCTATAAGCCTTTGATATCTCCTTCTCCGTAAGCTTGGCACCTTCTTCGCCAGAAGGTAACCCAAGAATGCTATAGTGATCCAACTCAATATCCATATCTGATACTGCAAATTAGAAGAATCTACACTAGTTCAGTATAAATGTCAACTCAATGACATTAAAAGAACAAAAAAGAAGACAGAACTAAATACATATTTGATTACAATATCAAAAAAATTTATGGAAAAAAAAAAAAAATGGTTAAAGGGCTATGATTTACCTCCCTCGGTCCAGATTATTACCACAGCAAGGAAGAAATATAGTAAAATCAACACTCTATAGCTCCCAAAAAAAAAAATTTGATTCTAAACTACTGTTAGATCCCACATCGGTTGTGGACAGTGCCAAGATCCTCTTTATATATGGGTCCAAACCTCATTTCTCAAGGTGCCTTTTGGAATGAGTTAGGGACTGTAATATGGTATCAGAGCCAAGGCCAATTTCCCCCGTTGTTGGGACCGGGTTTCCCCCGGCCCCCCCATGTTCCCACAGTTGTTTGGCTTTGTCCACGCTGTGCGTGAGGGGGTGTGTTAGATCCCACATCGGTTGTGGACAGTGCCAAGATCCTCTTTATATATGGGTCCAAACCTCATTTCACAAGGTGCCTTTTGGGATGAGTTAGGGATTGTAATAACTACTTCAGCAAATATGGCAAGAAAATGACAGTAAAAGAACAATTAAGTAGCCCGACCTATATGCATATTTGATTAAACTGTCCAAAAATATGTAGCCCATGAATTGATTCCTAAGCTTTGAAGCTTGATCAATTTAGAGAGAATCATCATGTGAAATTTGTTGTTTTCCTTTAACTTTCCCAAACGAATTCTGCAACTGAATTCCAGCGATAACAATTAACGACTTCTTTCTAAGCCCCCCTAGTTTCATACAGAATATGTATATATAAGTATATATGCATGTATAACATAGTTACGCAGCAATAATCCAATTTCAAAAGGGCTCAACTTTTCTTGTAAAAAGAAAACGGAATATCGGAATTATATATTATGCAGATAAAGCAAATTCGGGGGGGGGGGGGGGGGGGGGGGGGGGGAAAGCAAATTTAATTCCCAGTAAAGCAATCTGAGACAAAAACAACCCTAAGCAAATGCATTCGAAGAACGTGTTTCAAATTTAAAATTAAGAGAAAGGAATTCGGAGAACCAGTAGATAAAGCAGACAAAGTTACCAGGTGGTCACGACGGCGGAGAGATCGCAAGAGACGAGAATTCGTCGGAGTTGAGAGAGGGAAACTGAACCTCGGTCGTTGATGAAAAAGGGCTTTTAAAGGGGGGTTAGCCGGTTAGGGCAACTCCCTAATGCTAAATGGTTTAAATCAATAATTAGGAAATTTTCTTATATAGAATAATTAGGGATTTTTTTTAAGTAAATAAAATTAGGGGATTAGATCAATAGCTAATATTTGTTTTCTTTGTCCTTCAAAAAAAAATTGTTTTCTTTGGATATTTAGGTAATTATGTTAAAAAAACAACAGTTTTTTTTCTTTCCTCTCTCTTTTAAATCACTATTTTGCTTTATTTCTACCATATCTTTGATAACGTGTTCATTACACCTACAATCAAAATGAAAACTGAACATTTCGTGATTTAAAAATATCAAATCTCGTCTCAATCATCATTTGCCGGGGGTACTCCAAGATGTAAGTTCCTTGGCTTGGATTTCTAAAACAAATTATTTATAAATAAAAAAAATTAGAAGAAAAATTACTAAGATTTTTTAAAGATAAAAAAATGAATAAACACTTGGAAGAAATATCATATGTAAGTTTATGAGAGATATTCGGCATCAATTAGAAGAAAGTTTTGGTTGAAGTGGTGATTGATAGAGATGGCAGAGATCTTCTAAATTGACATTAAAGAAAAAGAATTCAACAAGTAAATCTCCAACTTATGGTTGTCGGCAATTGTTTATTCTTTTTTGAGTTATTTGAAAAATAATAAAAACGGTTTCTTGAAAACTGAAAAATTAAAGTTAAATCGACTTTATTCTTATTCTTGCGCAGAAGAAATGAATTTCTAGCATAATTATTGTACATAGAATTCTGAGGGTTTATTCTTGCGCAGAAAAAACGAATATCTTATATAATTATTGTATGTTGAAATCTATCTCTAATTTTAACCATTCTTAGAAGATACAAGTTAAACGGTTGAGTTAACTGGGTTCTTCTTAATTTAAACTATATCACAATTAATATTCTTAATCTAAACTAGATCAAAATTAATGCCAACGGTATAACTAATGATGCTCTTGGGATATGGATGGTGGCTTTTTTTCAAGTCTACCTGGATTTTATAAAAGGTTGCTTCGCCTGTGTTTGTAGAATTTTTTATGCTTTTGAGATATAATTAATAGGAATCCTTCACGTAGTGTTTCAGAGCATTTTTGTATCATCTAATTCAGTATTTTTGATGTGGATTTTCATAAATTCGACTATTAATAATTTGATTCAGATGCTATAAAAATTGCTCTAATAATAAGAAAAAATAACAATTCATATCTTTTCTAAAGATTAAGTTGAAGACAAATCTTTTACTAAGAAAACGAAGTCAATAAATCTGTTGATATCTTTCAAGTGAAAAGAATATATATATATATATATATATTTTGTCTATCTATAACTATTTCTATAACTATATTAAAAGAGTAAAGTACTCTAAAAGCACTATTTAAAAATTTAGTCAAGTTATTTTATCTTTTTGTGATTATGTCTTTTTTTCTTGGTTTCTCTCTTTTTTTTTTTCCCCTTTAACTTTCTCTAAATTTGTCTTTTTTAATTCTCTTATTTTTTGTTTCCATAGAAATCTTTTCTTTTTTCTTTTTTTATTGATTTACTTTCTTCATTAAATTTGTCTTTTTTATTCTCTTATTTTTTGTTTCCATAGAAATCTTTTTTATGGATTTACCTTCTTCACCAAATTTATAGCTATAAAAATATATTTATATATATATTAACTTCAATTTTTTTAGTCAAAAAATATATTTTTTTTAACCAAAAGGGAAAAAATATAATATCATTGAAAACTTTGACTTTTATATTTTTAAAATAAATATTTAATACTTTTAATACACATGTGCTTCACACGTGCAAAGCATGTGATTTCAACTAGTTTATCAAAAAACAAAGACATTTTTTGCCGCTTCACTTTGAATACATAAATAAAACAATTTAATTCAATTTTTTTTTAACTCAAGGATGAGGAGATTCGAGTCGAGTCATGTAAAATGATATGTCTTTGTTATTTCAATGGTTGCTATTAGTAAAATGAGCAAAGACATGTCGTTTTTTGTGGAATTTAGCGGCTATTTTATTTCAATAGATGATAAACTGTTCGCTTTTTTTTTGGTCCATCTTTTGTTAATTCATATGACGACATGTAGTTTTCTCTCTGCACAATTTGCTGTCGTTTATGCCAGAAACGACATGTAGTTTGTCTATATAAAATTCGTTAGTGAAAAGGGCAATAAGCTACATTTCATTCAAAGCAAGCTCATCCAAAAGGAAAACAAAACCAATAGTGCAAAACTTTGTAGTCTGCAGAAAACTAGGAAATCTACTTTAGAACCACCGCAGCATTCCTCTGAGCCAAATATCTCTGCACATAATCATTAGGAAGAGATCTTATGGTTTTGAAGACCTCCGCACTTGCGTAGCGGAGATTCGTCCTCGGATCGGAGTAAGGTGCCTGCAAGTGTACATAAGAGTCTTGAGTAATTTCACGAAGGATATTAATACCAACTTACTCCACGTTGTTTAAACAATTATGGATTTGTTACTTGCAGAATAACAAGCAATGATAGCTGAATTCGTGAAACTTATGGTTCCGGCAAAAGAGTACTTGTTATGCTTCTAAGTTACTCGGCAGTCATCCGACAAGCAGACCAGAAACTAAGCTAACCGAGCTGGTTCCATACAAATTAGGTTGACATGGCATGAGTAGAGGAATCAATTTGGTCATTTCACCAATTTCCATGCTTGGAAGAGCAAAATGGAAATGGAATGCGAAATCAATTCTCTTTTGAACCCCCTTTATTACCCGGGAGCCAACAAAAAAATACATATATACTTGGCAGAAGAAGGGGTAAGAATCTAAAGAGAAAGCAGCCCTTGATCCAAACTAAATTCCTGCAAATTTGACGATCGAAATGAACCCAAACAACTACTACATCTCTAATCAGACACAAAACGCTAGAAATTGTGGCAGGAAAGGATATCACCAGTAACCAATCTTGGAAAGAAAGCCATACCTCATATCCTGTTATGTCACAAATTTTCTTGCAAGGATGCATAGAAGGCGGTGACTCGATGTTAACATCTGTAAAATAGATAGCAAAATCAATGACTTGAGACTTAAACAGCTTTGTATTAAAAAAAAACAAAAACAAAAACAAAAAACAAAAACAAAAAGAAGAAGAAGATGAATCAACTAATGGACCAATGGTTGGGCAATCTCAATTAGCGTTTCCAGAAAAATATCAAATTTGGTTTACATTCTTCAAACACCTTCCATTCTAAATTACCCCCATCTCCAATAGGAGACTTCTGTGGTAGGTTAGAAAAAAATCCATAAGAAATTTCTAAACCGTCAAGTCACATTAGAATTGTTTCACCTCAAGAACAGTATAACATTTTAATGAAACTTGATGAAAATTTAAAGATTAGAAACAATGCCGACCGGTAATTATTTCATTCACATTGTTATAACCCACAATCCACAAGGCTACATCATCTAAAGGGAGCGCATCCAAACCAAACAAAAACAACTTCTTCAACAAGATATTCCAAGTTCTTGAATCTTTCTCACTACTCCCTAAATCACACCACAAAAAAATTTTAGAAAATGTAAATAAGAAATGACATACAATTGGGTTCATCAGGTGGGTAATTCTGGAAATTCTCAGCTTGGATGATCTGCTTGAGATGTTTCCAGTGCCTGCCTCGGGACTGGCCTTTCGGATACTTCTCGTACATCTGGATTTTCTTGAAACTCAGGTGGTTCGGCAACACCAGCTCTGCTTGAATCACTTCTGGTTCCATCTTCTAATCTTCTTCCTCTCAACCTATTAGCCAAGCTTAAGGGCAAAGCCATCAACACAATTGCCTAAGGCCCCTTCTTATTAGAAAATCTTTATCTAATTCTCCAAAAAAAAAAGTCCCACAATACTGAAATTAATCATATTAATTAGGTTTTTCACACATAAAACCTTTTAATTAGGCCTCAGTTTGGTTCTTCAATTGGGAATTAACAAAATCATATGCATTATTGAAACCAAAACCCAACTTTTTACTTATCCAAAAACAAGTCTCACAATACTGAAATTAATCATATTAATTAGGTTTTTTTTTTTAAATAAACCTTTTAATTAGTTCTCAGTTTGGTTCTTTAACTGGGAATTACCAAAATGACATGCATTAAAATTAGAGAACTTTTAACAAGAAAATTCTGCGGGAAAAATCGACATGGAAAGAGAGATTTCATCACACTTAGAATTAAAATCGAGAAGGAAACACCAATTCCAATCGGGAAATATCAGACCAAGGTCATTCGAGAGAGCGAAAAAACCCTACCTCAAAATTTTAGCAACTCAAAAATTTCTCCTCGTTCGGAAAAATTTCGCTGCAGAATTTCGCCTTCTACTCCGTTGAAAGCTCGGTCGTGAAGCCAAGGAAAGAAAGCTTGAATTTTGCGTCCATGGAGAGAGAGAGAGAGTGAGTGTATTCGGCCGGAGAAAGAAGAAGATGACTTCAGAGAATGAACAATATCAAGTTGCGGGCACTTTTCCAAATTTCAAAAATTTTGAAGGTTAAAAGAAATTTTCAAAAAATTAAAGGGTTAAAATATAATTTTTACAACAATTTCTCAAATTTTGAGCCCCCAACTTGGAAATAACAAATATTTTAGATGCACAAGTCGACAGAGAAATGCTATCTTTTTCATTTACATGAAATAAAAAAATAATAAAAAATAAATAGGGAATAAATAGATTGTTAAACTTCATGGTTTCGTTGTTCGTTTTTGCTCAATTTCCTTCCACTGTCTTGTCGGTCACTCTGCTGGAAGAACTCTGATTTGTAAGTCCTTCTCACTTTTTTTTTTTTGCCTTCGAATTTCTCAAAAGAATGTTCGAAATCTGAGTCAACAGTTAAAACATTTTGATCAAATTATGAGTAGCTGCGATTTTCTTTTACTCGTTATTTTCCACCTTGCAATTGAATCTGATCGAATTCTTTCCTCTCGTTGCTTTTTTTTGAACTAATTTTTATATATATATTTATATTTTTTTAATTTTCAGTTGTGTAGTAATGAGAACTCAATAGTGAACAACAATGGAGAAAGAGGCTCAACGTTCCGTGTCTTTACGCACAAACCGTAGAGGCGAGCGTAGTAATCAAACCCCACATTCTAAAGGTAAGAACTTCTAGTTTTCTGCAGATTTGAAGAGAAAATGTGAAAGAAAATTTGATGTTTTATGTCTTCCATTCTCTTTTTTTGGTAATTTAGCGAGATGGGTTTTTGTATTTATATGATATATATATATATATATATAGATATATAATTTGGCACAAGAAATGTGACTAAACTAGCTAATGGGTTATGATAATAATGGTGGTGGCAGACGTTGAAGGGGGGATCTTGTCTCCGGCAAAGTTGCATCAGGATTATCCTCTGAAGATTGTCTGGAAGAAGGGCTTTATTAGGTTGTTTCTCGTCGGCGGAATCTTGTGGATGTTACTGATTCTGTTTGCATCGTTGTTTCATATCTGGTCTTGCCAATCTTCGATTTCGTTCCTCTCAGGTATCTTGTTCTTGAATGTTTTTTGCTGTTTCGAAACTTTTTTGTGTGTAACTTTGTAGGCAAAGGGAATAACCGGTATTGATCTTGCACGGTTTATCTAACAATAACTTTGAGAGGGAATAACATGAAAATTATGTTACATTTGTTTGAAGATATTGTTATGTAGAATAAATGACATTTAGACCCTCACTTCTACTGTGGGAGACAAATCTTAACTTTCATCCTTCCATTAGTTGTGGATAAGTGCCGACGAGTTATAGAGTGGTGATGCTTAAGTGAATAGCTCATGTAGGTTCTGAGGCCGGAAAGGTCGTAGGTTCAGTTTTCAAACTTAGTTTCTTTTTGTTTTGTTCAATGATTTTAGACGTACTTTGTGATCAAATTTGCAGCTATTTGTAACAAAGATAGCAAGGTTTTCACGATGTGGAGCACGATAGGACTTGTACCAAAACCACCACTGCAACACCGTAAGAACATGGCAATATTTTCTCATTCAAATATCTCTCTCTTTCTAGCTACTGTAAGTAATAGGTTGTGCTTTATTGTTTAGGCTGTCCAATTCCCGTCGCGGATGACCCTAAGAAAGTAGTCATTCCGAAGGGAAGAACTCCTGACAAAGTTATCAAAAATTTATCATTTGTTATGGAGGATGAGATTTCTAACAATGGATCTCAGAGTACTCCACTGTTCGGTGGACATAAATGCTGGAAGCAAAGAGAGGAGAGCTTCAGGCTAAAACCAACAATGAAGGTAAGATTGTTATCACATAGCTCACCCCTTTTTTGTGTTGCGTCAGTTGGTGCTTTAATTATTGTTTTGAATTGATAATAAAAGAGAATGGTACTTCCCTATTTATTGGACGTTGCTTTTGCGTTTCTCAATCAATTAGCTGATTGGGATGTATACTTTGTGTTTTCCCTTAGGTCCATTGTGGATTTATTAAAGGGGGTGGTGCCGAAATGTCTGCGGCAGATGTCAAATATGTGAAGAAATGCAGATTCGTGGTTGCATCTGGCATTTTTGACGGATATGATATTCCACATCAGCCGTCAAATCTAAGTCCCCGTTCTAAAAAGCTGTTCTGTTTTCTTATGGTGGTGGACGAGATATCTCTCAAGTTTATAAAGGAAAATGTTACCGTTACAGAGGACAAAGATGGGGGTCAATGGGTTGGCATTTGGCGTCTCATTCCACTGAAGCATCCACCTTATGATGAGCCAAGACGGAATGGGAAGGTTCCCAAGATATTAACCCATCGACTGTTCCCTGAAGCACAATACAGCATTTGGATTGATGGAAAAATGGAGCTTATGGTTGATCCGTTGCTAATTCTAGAAAGGTTAGACAATCTTTCCCACCCTATCTCTGTCGATTTTGTTTCTAGGAGGAGATAGCTAAATAATCTATTTTGGACTTGCAGGTACCTATGGCGTGGGAAGCACACATTTGCCATTGCTCAGCATAAGCATCACCGAAGTATATATGAAGAGGCTGATGCAAACAAGAGGAGGAAGAGGTATGCTCGACCTCTTCTTGATCTCCACATGAAAATCTACCATTACGAGGGAATGGAGCCATGGAGTCCAAAGAAGAAAACAGTTAGTGGTAAGAAAAGGAAATTACGTTGAGTTTTGCAATTTGTGTGGCTTTTTTCTTTTTTTTTTTTCATGGAACTGACGGGAATTCAAACAAATGCAGATGTTCCCGAAGGAGCTATCATCATACGGGAACATACTGCGATGAGTAATCTATTTAGCTGTTTGTGGTTCAACGAGGTCGACCTCTTCACTCCGAGAGACCAACTGAGTTTCGGTTATGTGGTGTACAGGCTAAAGGGCTTGTTTGAGTTCTTTATGTTTCCGAATTGCGAGTACAATTCCCTGTTTGTGTTGCATCCGCACATAAGGGAGCATTCTTCTCGAATAGAGTGGGTAACAAGTTGGGATCAGCTTAAGGGGAATGCTAAGATTTCGAACAAAGGTAAGGATTGGGACCAAGCTAGCGGGGGGTAAGGGAAATTTGGTAGAGAGCAGGGGAGGAATAGGCTTGTGGACTCCGTATCCCGGGAACCTGGATGCGGTTGTCCTGCCTTCTGTAGTAAGAACATCCAAAGCCGGCTGAGGTTCAATGTTTTCCATCTGGTTGTTCATGTTTAACTTTTTTTCTCGAGAATTTCTTCATTATTTCATCTGTCATCTCTGAGAAAAGAATGGAGATGTGCATTGTAAGTTAAGCCTATGTTTGGAATTACAGTTGAGTTAGTTTGAACTCAATTGTACTTTATCGCTGGTTTTTTGTTTTTTTCTGAAAAAGTCAACAAAAATTATAACTAATTTTTAAAAAGTCAACCTCAACCTCAATTTACAAATTTCATCTCATCTCAAACTCAACCCAAACACTAAATGAGCCCAAAGATGACGATGGAGAGACAGGCACGGAGTTGAGGAATCTCTGAAACTGGCAGCAACCTCTTCTGCATAACTAGAGATTTAAGGGTGAAGCGAATAAAGTTAAGAGGGGTATGAGTTTTTTTGGTATTGAAAAAAGGCAAAAACAACCTCTTATTTTTGTTTTAGGATTGAAAAAAGGCAGAATCATTTTATGACTGATGTTCATTTTGCGTAGTGATTGTAATTCCGAGGGCGGGTGGGCTGGCGGCGGAGTGAAATTTTTATTAAGGTGCCAGGTGATTATTGCTACAGAAATTCAGAGGGAAAAAATCGTGGGATTTGTGGAAAATAAATGTGTCAAGTGATAATATTGCAATCATAATTCATAAAGGAAAGAAAAACGTGGGATTTTGGAAATGAAGGCGTCAAGTGATTATTGCTTAATTCAAAAAGAAAAGAGAGGAAAAAAAATGTGAAATTTTGGAAGTATAGGTATCAAGTGATTGTTTCCTTCTCTGTTTTGGAGCTTCTGCCTAAGTTGCTTACGAAAATATCGGTGGAAACAACGTTACTCTAATTTTACAGAAATTTTAAAAATAATATCGATATCAGTGATAAAAAAAATTACGGAAATGATGAAAACTTACTTTAAAACATATTTTTAACATTTAATGATAGTATTAATATAAGATATTTCTATTGAAATAATTTTACATCCAAAAGAAATTTCGTTACCTCTTCATAATTGAAATTTGAAACGAAATTTCCGGCGATATTTGCATCCATGCTCTTAAGGCAACCATGGCAGTGATGGTCGGTGGCAGTTTATCTTTTACTAACATTTGTCGTTTTGGAATTACGTCTTACTAAACATGTCTCTCAGTAGATTACCTTTTCCACTGCGCTTTAAATTTTCTTAGCATTCATTTTGTAAACTGTTTGGAGTTGTTTGGGGGCAACTAAGTGCAAACACGAGGACGCTATGTGCCTTTCTATGTTAGCAGGGAGATTTTTGGCCATACCCATGCCAAGCTTATGGAATCACCTGCTCTTCTAACATAATTGACATCACAAAAAGCTCTCTAAACGGAGTGATGTTAGGAGAAACTAGGAATTACGGGTGACCAACACCGCATTCTAATAGAAAGTAATTCTTCCCATTGTTGAATTAGAGGTCGATCTCATGGTATGATACCTTCCGCTAGAGCTTACTTTCTATTAGTTGTAAAGTTGTCATGCTCAGCATCTGCGATAATCCTTAACGAACGTTGATGAAAAGACCGAAACCAAACATCTTGGAGCATCAAACATTTATTATAACATAACTATCCAGTAGAGTATGGAGACACTAGGAACCATAAAATAATCCTTTAAAACCAAAATGTCAAATTACAAGATGTAAATAATATGACCAAAGGGGCAGCACGGCATATATATGGCGACAAGGGCTCTACAAATCCCTTAAAGTTCCTGAAACTCCACGTACACGTTTAAAAAGCCAATACCCAAAACCAAACTGGGGTTGACACAAACAGACGAGAATAGAGAAATACAAAAATTACAGCATCTAAAATGTCCTCGCAGAAAGAATCTTGGTGTCAATTCGTCTAGCTGACACAGCTTTTCGGATATTCAACTGGACCATGGCCTCTTATTATTTATACCGGACAAAAGGGAGATTGCAATCTACTTGTGAAAAACAAATAAATTAATAAATTGAAGTGCTCGTCCACAGCTAATCAGGAAGCAGAATTGGGTCTATTTCATGATTTTACTCACTCCATCAGTTGGCTGCATCTCGGCTGTAGTACTGGTCAAGGGTCTTTGCAGGAATACGATGGAGAAGCTCTCGGGGGAATATGCGAAGCAGCGTCCAAGCCAAATCAAGCGACTGGAAGATGTTCCTTGTGTCATAGGCACCTTGAGTCACAAACTTCCTCTCAAATTTGTCCAAGAACTCCAGGTATAGCTGTGTTTTGAATCAAAGTTCAGGTCAATTTTGCAATTTTAAGGCCGCATTTGAAAGTAAGAAAGTAGTAGGAGAAAAAGGGAAATGAAAGTACCAGGTCCTCAGAAGAAAGTGCTTCTTCTCCGACCACAGCTTTCATTGCCTGGACATCCTTACCAATAGCATAATTTGCATATAGCTGAAATTCATAATAAGAAGTATTAGATGGCTTTAAGCAAAGAGTTTCGGGCCTAAAAGTGCAATACTATTACTACTTCATCAAACCTGGTTGGACACATCAGCATGATCCTTGCGGGTCATTCCCTCACCAATGGCACTCTGCAGTTATTACTAGAAGTTAGTAATCGTATCTTTCATATTTTTCATCCTATTCCAATCAAAATGTTCTCTCAATATAAATAGTCATGCAAGTATTGTATTTACCTTCATCAGACGAGATAGGGATGGCAGGACATTGATTGGTGGGATTATCTGCTCAATTCAAAGAAATCAACGAGTAAATACGCAAAATCATTAAATGGTGTTCTTAAACCTAATACCAGATTTTTTTTTTTACAAAACACAGATTTCTGAACGAATCAAGCACTACCATGAAATTTGATATGCAAATAAAAACTGAGTTAGCAATCAATTATAGAGACAAATAGGGTAAGGTTTCACATGGCTTAAATTTTACAACACGAGGTAGCACATATTGCCTGCAGTTTTGTTCATGACATGTCTATATTTACAAGACAGGCACATATATAATAATTACAAGTACTTAAACATTTAACAAACTTGCCTGTCTGTTGTTGAGTTGCCTGTCAATATATATCTGCCCCTCGGTAATATATCCAGTAAGATCAGGAGTGGGATGCGTAATATCTGACCAAAGAAGACATCAACCTCAGCCAATGTATGACCACAAAAGCAAAATTGAATCAACAGTGAGATAGTAAATCTGGAATGAGATTGCATACCATCATTAGGCATAGTCAAGATCGGAATCTGTGTGATGGAACCTTTTCGCCCTTCAATTCGTCCTGCACGCTCGTAGATTGTCGCAAGATCGGTATACATATACCCAGGATACCCACGCCTACCAGGCACTTCTTCCCTAGCAGCAGACACCTGCAGAAGTAATAAACGTTGTCACATAAACTGCTGTGCAATAGTGTTCTCAACAATCAGGGGACACTATCCAGAAAGAAAAGTGGAAGAAAAGCAAAACTTTGAGTTTGTCCTTTACAATTGCACCTCCTATCAGCTTGGAGCATATATATGAAATATTGACAGGTAATAGTACTATATCCTTTTTTACATTAAAAAAAATGCCGAAACTATCATGTAAAACACATGCCTTTTATTGTTTCCAGCACTTAGGTACACAGTCACAGTCCAAAACGGAGTGATGTTTTCATTACCTCACGAAGAGCGTCAGCATAAGAACTCATATCTGTAAGGATGACAAGAACGTGCTTCCCACATTCATAGGCCAAATACTCAGCAGTTGTAAGCGCAATACGAGGGGTGATAATACGTTCAATTGTAGGGTCATTTGCCTGTAGAAGAGCATTACAGGGAACGTGGCTTAGAATCAATCACATTTATGTAGTACATGACCAATAAGCAAGATAAATCCTGCATTTGTTGAATACAAATCCAATACTTGCGAACAGAAGCATCATAAACATTTCCATTAGTTGGTTTCGTGGTATACCAGATTCAGGAAAAGGGTAACTCTCTCCATGGAGCCGTTTTTCCTCAAAATCTCGTTTGAAAAACTGTGCTGTCTCCATGTTGACACCCATAGCAGCAAAAACAATAGCAAAGTTGTCCTCTTCGTGATCCTGTATATTCAAGGAATATTACAATAATTACCTGTTTGATAGTATATCTACAAATTAGGATGGTGCAGTTAACCATGCACCGATTCTTAATTTCTACTAATTGACAACAGTGCAATTTCAGAAAATTTCAGAAATATCTATGTATAAGTACCATAATCAAGTGTGGAATGATTTTGGACAAAATATGCCTACATTTATCACTGAAATATCTTATACATGTGTATAGTAGTAGAGTCGTCAAAAAGCATTTTTATTCATTATGGTATATTGTTGAAGGGTTCTAAAATGGTTATCTAACTTTTAGAAATTAATTCCAACTATACCTCAAGAAGATTTGGGGATTTCTCCAGCCGCTTGACCAAACCAGCCTGACGACAAATCTGAGCAGCAATTTCATTATGGGGAAGACCGGCAGCAGAGAAAAGTGGGATCTTTTGTCCTCTAGCAATGGAGTTCATCACATCAATGGTAGAAATCCCTGTCTGAATCATTTCTTCCGGATATGTTCTCTCACTAGGATTGATAGAACTCCCTAGGGGACGACAAATCGAAGTGAAATGTGTTACTAAAATATGGTGTGAAGTAATATATATCTCATTTGTCTACAATGTACTCACACTAACCACTCACCAGATATATCCAAGTAAGCTTCAGGCAAAATAGGGGGGCCATTGTCAATTGGTTTTCCAGAACCATTAAAAATGCGCCCAAGCATGTCCAATGAGACTGGAGTCTTTAAAACCTGCAAAAGATAGCCAGGACAAGAGTATAATCTGATACTTGTTATCCTCGCATGACAACACAATATACTACAGGAATAGGTTCTATACCTCCCCGGTAAATTGCACGGTGGTAAATTTATTGTCGATTCCAGACGTTCCTTCAAAAACCTTGGTAAAAATAAAGATGCATTCAGTGTTGACTATATCATAACAACACAGAGGGAAAAAAATAAACAGTTAAATTAAACTAAATGGTGCAATTAACATATGGTTAACTGAAACATATATCCTTAAAAATGATAAGTCTTCAGAACAAATTCACATGGTTGATGGTTCTACAATAAGAAGATCAAAGTTGTCCCAATTAATGATTATTTACTCATCCAAAAATGTCAAACAATGAAAAATGCTAACAGCAATACCTGAACAACAGCTTTGTCGCCATCAACTTCCAGGACTTGACCACGTCGAGCTGTTCCATCTCCCAAACGAATGTTAACAATCTCCTGATATTTTGGTCCCTGAAAAAATTAAAACAATAGTCTTCAGATTCTGAAACGAACAATCCTGATCAAGACGATTAAAAAGCTTCTGAATATGCCAATGGAAGCATGAGACAGACCCAAATACCATACCTTAACTTTTTCAAGGATAACCAAAGGTCCAGCAACACCGGAAACAGTTCTATATTCTGCAGTGCCAAAGGGTATAAAAATTATCAGCATCGGTCCACTAGCTGAGCTCATCTCACGTAATGCCTTTTTTTTTTTTTCTTTCTAAACGTGTGGCAATTATCCATCATTTATAATTCATTAAAGTTTCCACTATGATCCTCTTTTCCTGATCCTTTGAATTTGATCCATAAATCAATAAAAGGAGCTTTTCTTTTAAATAAATAAATAAAAAGTTTGAACTATGATCCATAAGCCAAAACCAGATACTCTCTATTAGTTCATAAAAAACCATTCCAAAATAGGTGGATCAGAGTTCGACTTACCTATGCCGACCTCCAAAGTTCCCTCGTCCAGGTCATGGTTGTTTTGTGCAATACCCATTTTTGTGCTTCACCAAGAAATCCTACTAAAATATATATATATATATATATATATATATATACTAATTCATTATATGAATCTAACAGATGCCATAAAGAACATATTCACGAACTCCAAACTGTTTAAAACCGGTTTATCCGACAACAATCCCTAGCAGACTCAAAACATAACGTCAAACTACTCAAACTAATTCAGAGACGATTTAGATCACACAAACAAAATGCTTTCTTTACAAAACAATCCAATTATAAGAATTTAGGAACATGAGAATATTGAATTTTTTATCCATTCGAACTTCAAAACTGAAGTAAACCCGAAAGATGTATCTTTTTCATAAACCCCAGCTTGTCCAAACACTTAAAGTAGAGTCAGAAACTTCCTAAACAGACCAATCAAAGCCGTAATTTTCCATTTCACAGTCACACGTGCTCCCAATTTTCTCGAGAATCGAACAGACCCCAACCCCAAAATCAAAAACCAAAAAAACAAAAACAAAAACAAAATTCAATCTCCGATAATCAGGAAAACTTAGAAATCACGGAAATCAGTGATCCAAACACTCTCCAAGAAAAAAAATTTGACTTTTGACTTCCGAAAAGCAGAAGCTTTTGATCAATTATCGGAACGATAACAGGCTTAAATCTAGCGAAACTGAGCTCTCCGATCGGACAGAATTCCGATCAGAGAAATCGAAACCCAAAGGAAATGAAACTGAGTGACGACGAAATTCGTATCGATCGGAAAAGCTTACCTTCTTCTTCTCGATCTGAAGAGGAACGCAGGGGAATAGAGAGAGGGACGCAGAAGCAGAGAGTGGAGGAATAAAAATAAGAATAAACAGAGATCCAAAATACATAAATAATTATCCAGCCAAAATATCTATATTTATAACGAAATTATTACTTATTGGTAAATTTGGAGGTGGTAAATTGGTAATTATGGTCTCTTCAAGAGAAAAGAGGTAATGATGATTTTTTTTTCCTTTGAAAAAAAAAAAAAAAAAAAGAGCAAATTTTGGATTGAATAAAAGACAATTATTTAAGAACGACAAAAGGCAGCTGTCTAATGTAGATACGTCCCGGTCTCTGTGGAGTCCACATTACGAAACTCTCCCCTAATGTGGCTGGTTTGCTAAATAAGAAAAATCTGCTAGCGTGGCAGAATATGATTCGTGGAAAATTCGGGCTCACGTCTAATGAGATGCTAACGGATGTAGAATATCTTAGCCAGTAACTTCCCCTTTCAATGGAAGTATAGCTGTAAATATAGGCCAGGTTAAGCGGGCTGACCCAAAGCCAACAATTTTTGGCTCTAGCAGGGGCCGGTCCGACCGTTACATGTCGGACCCATCCTCGACCCAATGTAATCATTAGGGTCGGGGTTGGGCCTAAGTTTTGAGCCTGACTTGACTTGCCCGCTTAGCCCTCTCAGTCGGGCCGTTCAAAGTCCAACCCGTTAACCCGCCTTTTTTTATAATATATTATATTGATGTATTTGTAAATTTTGTACTCTAAATCATTTTAAATATATAGTAATTTGTATTTTTTCATGCCATAGTAATTTATATTTTTTTTGAACTTGTAATTTTTTTTTGAAAAATATAGTAATAAATATTAATATTATATTATAATGATTAGAAATTTCATATAATATAAATACATATGGTATAATATTGACCTTTCATTTGAAAAAGAAATAACTGCTTTCTGCTCAAAGAATGCAACACAATTGATATAAGAATTTGAGAACTTATACCTCAACGATGATGTTCATGAGGCGAGTAGTGTAGGCAACTAGGCCTTTTTCTAATTATTAAGTACTTAAAGTATAATTATGTAATAATAATGTTGCATTCTTTTTCATGTATGAATATTGAAAATTTTACAATTACTTTCTTATCTTGTCTTATTTAGTTTTTTTTATCTTTTAACAAACGTTTTTTTAAAACTCATTTACCCGGTCTGAATTTAAGCCCACTGGACATTAGGGCCGGACCGGACTTATAATTTTAAAGTTCGAACGGGCCCAACCCCAGCCCGTCAATTGATCGGGCCGGGTTGGGTTTGGCCCGATTTTCCCTCTCCACCTGTTAGGTCTAGGTTCGGCCGCTCGAATTTACAAGCCTATATGGAAGCATTTAGATTGTGCCAGGTTTTGGTGTCGTCGACCGAACAGGACCGACGGGCCAAATTTTATACTTTGTCTAACGGTTTTTTTCTTGGCTAATTTACGAAAATAACCTTCTTTTTTTCAATTAAATAACCTAATTTTGACTTCGAAATTGAATTGAAAAATGTAATGTATTTTCATATTATATTTAAAATTTCTTTTTCAACGATGTTACTAAACTGGAAAATATTCTATTATAGTACTTAACAGGTCACCTTCATTTAGAGCCACACAAGTGACAACCTCATCAGAATTGGCATAAGTAGAGATGTAACTCTTGAGTATAAAATAAGTGATAAATAAATTTTTTAAAAAAGTGATTAATAAACGGTTAAATAAAATATAGAAAATTAAGTATTTTTTCATTTGTATCCTCAAATTATTTTGATTTCTCTTTTTACTTTTTCTCTAATTAAACCACTAAGACATGTTTGGTGAACCGTATTAGAATATTATATTGTACTATTTTACAATTACAAAATGTTTGGTAAGACTAATGTATTGAATAAATTATTACATAAAGTAAATTATTACAATCAATGTCATCTAATACAACACATTTCAATATATTATACAATATGATTTCATACAAGAGTCAAGGTTTGGGTCGAGGTCCAGGCTAGCCTAGGCCCAAGGTGTGATCTGTCGGGGCTCAAGGACGGGTCAACCCAGTCTAGGTCGGAGTCAATCAAGCTCAAGATCAGGGTCAAGGTCAGCTTGGAGATGGGTTGGGATTGACACAGATACGGTAACGTGATCGTGGTCGTGGTCGAGGTCGAGGTCGAGGTTGAGGTCAGCTCAGGTACAATGAAGGTGACAAGACTGGCCCGAGAATGGTGATGATATTGGGGTTGGCTCATTCCCAAGGTAAGGGTCACCACCTATGACTGGGGATGGGATTGGCACGGTCTCAACTCAGGGTCGTTGCATGTGATCGAGGTCGGGGTTGTCGTGGGCTAGCCCATAGTCCCAACCAACCTTAATGATGTACTGTTATAATGCTGCAAATATTATATTAGATTTTAAACATCTAATTATTTTATAAAACCAAATACCGTATTGTATTATAATAAAACACAACATATTATAATACAATACACCTTATACAATCTAATACGATACAGACTACCAAATACACTCTTTTCAGTATGAAAGAGAGAGTTGCTAAATACATGTCAAAATCCCTCATGCCAGCCAACGATCGCATTTATGATTGAGAAAATAAGGGCTCTCCATCTTAAAAATTTCTCAATTATAATCTTCTTAAAAACTAGTGGAGGAAATAATGTGGCTAACAAGCTATGAGAATTGACAATCAGTTTGAAATTTGGAGCAATGAGTGAAGCCCTTTATTGACCTTTATGCTCCAAATTATGATGTTTGGTGTCACATAGTACATTTTCAATTAATCAATTCAAAAAAAAAAAAAAAAAAAGGTAATGTCAATGGTACTAAATAATGTAAACAAATTTGGAATTATCTAATTTAATTTCCTCGTATTGTCACATTTTACTAAATTTTAGTTTTTTTACCTTGAATTCTAGGCAAATCTTAGGATTTTGGTGTTTTCTTAACCTCGCGCGAGTGAAAGAGAGAGTTAAAGACTTTTTGAGCATTTATAAAGGCACTTTATATTATGCCATGAAATGAGGGGTGCTTTTTGTTTTTTATTTTTAACGAAGAGTAAGGGATGCTTTTTAAGCATCAAAGGAAAAACAGGATAATAGACAAAGCTTTATATCTATATGATGTATATAACGTCGTTATCATGCAACAATAATTATTCAAGAGTCAAAACTTTTGTAAGTTGCTTTCAGAAATAACCTACCACAGAACTCCAACTCTGTTATTTTTTAACTCCATTTTTTTTTTAAGTGTCACAAATTCAGCAGCCCAAAGGGTTTTTTTTTTTTTTTTTTAAAGGTTAGTAATGTGATTCTGAACGTGGTTAGACTACATGAGAATTATTACTTTTGAGTAGTGCTACGGCCTGATTTTAAGCTTTTTTTTTTTTTTTACCAACTCATGCAACATGGATAATTGCTTATATAGTAACTTTTTTTGAGAATTATTACTTTTGAGTAGTGCTAGGGTGTTTGGTGAATGAGTTTGAGTTGAAAATTTTAAGTTTAAATAGTAATTTTTTTTGAATTTTTAGAAAAGACAAAAAACTTTTGTAGAAAAGACAAAAAACTTTTTCAGAAAAAAACAAAAACTGAGTTGAAAAATTTGAGTTTGAGTTAAAATGCCAAACTCCCCTAGTTTATTTCAAAATAAGATTTAAAGTTCAAAGTCTCATATTCAATTAAAAATGATAAACAAAACTTCCAAGACATATGAATTATCATCGTAACTTTTTAGTGTAAATTGATATCAAAGTTTTTTAAAACAATTACAAACAAAAAATTGAAGCTCACATATCATGATAATTTTAATATTAAAAAAGTTTAGATAAAATTAGAACTCTTAAATTACTCTCTTGATAAGGGGCATCTATATTGTACCTGCCCCAATATAGAAAAAAAGGCACTAAAATAATAACTAAAGCTGAAAAGTAGGTCCAAAGGGAAAGTTCTTTTCATATATATTCACACGAATCATGTTTTGTCTATTGTTTAAAGAAAAAAGTAAAAATCACAGGACTCGAGTGGGTGCTTTTCTTGTGGGGTAAAAGTGAAAAGTGACATAATAATGAACTATACAACAATAGAATTGCTAAGTTGATTTTTAATTTTTATTTTTGTGTAATTTTGATATCTATTTTTCTTAGTGATTATAAACTATTAATAACGTAGTTATAATAGTCCGTCAATTTTTGGACTTAATCGTCAGTGGGTATCACTTTTTAATGAAATTTATCAACAAATTTCGTCCAAAAAATATTTTAATAGTCTATGGTTATTCAAACTAAATGAGTAATTTACCCTAATAGTTAATAGAAGGGCGGCCTAAAGGAAATAATCGGAAAATGGAAGCTGGACTCGAACTTCGTTAAACCTTCGGTTGAGGCTGCGAAGAGCTTCAATGTGAGGCTCATCATCCTCTACAGGTATTATCTTAGCGAAGCTTCCTTCTTCAAGATAGTCCACAACGCGATTGGCTGCTTCAAGTCCCGTGACAAATGACTTTTCCTGCCAACCAAAAACAGTTCAAAACAGTACTTTCTCTTTAGTTTTTGTCAGTATTGATCCAAGTCATAAGAACGGCAAAATGGCTCGTAAGTCTTCAGAGAATTATGTCGTAAGGACATACAGTTATCGACCGTCAAATCATAGAAGGTTTAAAAAAAGTAAAGACAATTTAGTAAAAAACTTGCTAAAGGATTTGATGCTTCAGAACCATGTTTTACTAAAATCTTCCGGAGTTTTTGTTAAAAATCCTATCTAACCTGTGCCCACGAACCGTGCCGGTTTATGATCCAGTCTCCAGCCATGAATAAGTTTGGAAAAGATGTTGAGCCGCGCAACATGTACTTGTATGAACCTAAGAAAATGAAAAAGAAGAGGTAAAGAAAGGAAAGACACAAGTAATAGTACACACAATATGGTGCTACAACATCTTCAAAAAGGAGTTGATGGATAAAAAAATAAAAGGATCAACTTCAAAATCCCCCGCCGCCAAAAACTTGCCCCTAAAACTGTCGCCTACGGAGATTTTTTTTTTAAATGTATCATTTTAGTTTTGCAATATTGGCATCTCTTCTCCTAAGGCGTGACGATCATGTTGTTAAAATTTGCTTGGCAGACTTTATGTTGGCAACAAAATTTAAGAAAAATACCGGGAAAGAAGTGAGACAAGGAATTGGGAAATCTTTTAATCTCCTTTTCTGTAACTGCAGCATTCTCCAAGTCTTTGACACACTTCGAGAGGTACGAAATTGCCTTTGCAACTATAACCTCATCCTTCTGAGGCAACAACTCATTGGCATAGTACTGCAAAACAGTACATTTAAGAGAAGGAAGAGATAAGATAGTTCCTTTTTAAGCAAATTTGTCAAGCACATACATTTTTTCAAGAAAGGGGGTTTGAGGGGTTCGGGGTACTCACAAAATCAGCCTGTAACACTGTAACTGGATCATCTTTGTGCTCGTCATGAATCGCGTTCAAGTGAAAGAAAGTCCATCCAAACGAGTCATCGAATCCAGAACAAGCATTGCTTGCATACGGAATGCTAACCTGTTAAATGTGGCAGCAAAGAATTAGCTACGACCTTAGGAAAACAGTTTTGTTACCTGAGTTTTTACGAGGTCGGTGGATCTTTAATTTTATTCGAGTAACCGTGGGATGGAAAATGAGCAATCTTGTGAGTGAAACATTAATTGTACAAGCACAACATGAAAAAATTTGCTGATGTGCCCGAAACATATCAAAGGACCCCACACGTGGGGATAATTTGGAAAACGAAATTATGCGGATATGAACTAATGATCTCTGGCTCCGATACTTTATTATTTTACTAATTTTCGCACCAAAAGCTTAAGCGATTTGGAAGCGCATCAAAATGAGGTTTTATACTCTAACAAATCCTGTCTCGGCACACACAACTTTTATAAATTCTTTTCTAGTAGAGGAATTCCTTTGCTTTCACTGACCTTCTTATCAAGCCAAAGTTTGACAGTGAGTACGTCGATGCTATCCAAGTTGAGAACCTTGAGGAACTCCTCTCTTGTACATAGCACTGCACTATACATAATTCCAACGTCAACTCTGGTCGAATGAAGAATTGGAAGAAGAGGGTCGACTAAAGAGGTCTCTACCGACTGTTCTGGTGTCAGTCTCCCGACAACATAGAAATTACGAGTGAAAACTACAGTACATCTTTGAATACACCATGCAACCTAAATTGCAACCACTAGATAATGAAAAGAAATGGTCTCATCCATTGACAAGAAAGAGGTCAGCTATTTTAGCTAAGACAATATAAACGGCTCAAATCCTTTCTTTTCGCCCTCCAACGGCTGAAAGTAGGCTACATGGCACAACTGTGAAATAATGACTGAAGAAAGTGAAAAATACTCTACCGTGAAATAACATACCTGTTTTTGATAAGATCTTGAAGTGTGGAGATTCCAACAGCCAGAATAACTGCATCAGCATTATATGTCTCTCTGCCACAAGTTACTGATGAAACACAACCTGTCTCCTTATCGACAGAGAAACCGGTAACTTTCCTTCCCTCGATAAATTCACAACCTTTAGTCTTCATGGAGTCTATCCATGGCTCGAAAATTTTTTCTCTGACAGTTCCGCGACACCACAGGACATTGAAATCTTTCTGTGTCCACCAGAAAAAAAAAACAAAAAGACCATAAAGAAAAACACAAGAAAAGAAACCTGCTCAGCAATAGCACAAAAACTAGAGTCCTTTTTTTTTTATTTATTCATCTTGGATTTCCTGTTAAGTACATAGGAATTGGCAATCGGTTAGTTCGGTGGTTGGTTAGTTGTTGCTACTGACTAGTAGTTTGTTGAGTAGTTAGTTAGCAGTTTGTTAGTCAAGATTAATAGTCTAAATAAGGTTTAGTAGCTAACAAGTATTATGGTCGGATTAGAAGGGGATTGAGGGGAAAGGTCTTGCAGATTCCAGGCAAGGGGAGAGTGAGCAGTCTCTTGAAGTATCGCTGTTCTAGGTTTCTTTAGCATCTGCCATAGGCCTATTTTCTTCATAAAAATGATTCAGTTCTTCAGTTTCTTGTGCAACAATGTGTGAGTTTGTATTAATTTCTTCTGGTTCACATCATAAGTATAGCGAAAGCCGTATTTTCAGTTGGTTTTTGTCCGTTGTTGAAAAGACAACTTTACTAAATAACTTTCAATCCAAGGAACAAAACTTGGCAACAATGGATACAATTCTAGCCAAAGAGCGATTTGACAAGAAAGCACGAATGTCTCTCATGTGTCACTGTCAATGTCTAATCCAAATAGGCTCCACTTCTAGAAAGGAATCAAATCCATAAATTATCGAACCTGGTGAGCAAGGATGTAGTATAGCATTCCCAGAGTTGCGGCAGCACTAGATTGCTCTGGTGGAGCAAACAGACCAACTTGAAGCAATGGACCAATGACATTCTTATACAGCCTTTCAGAGCAGCCAAACCACTTGAAAAGCTCCCTTGCAGTAACTGCCATCAAATTATCTCTAGATAAGAGGCTTCGAAAACTAATCCTTCCGTTCATTTGACACAATCAAATTCATGTAACTAGTAATCATGTGACAATGAAAATGGACACCAGCAATAGAAATCGTTACTCGGATCATATTTTCTCCATGCCATATCTGTGTTGTCGAAGTCGATTGCTGTGAACGGGAAAAAAAAGAATACCCCTTAGAAAGGGCAAACTCCTCTGCTCTACACAAAGAAGGGTAAATAAAGGTGGTGATTAGGTACTATAGTTCAGATTTAAGGCAGAACTTTTACCTGCAGCCATTAAGGGAAGTGTTGTAAATCTATCAGCAAATGGGAGCTGAAAAAACTGCACAACATTTAAAGATCATCGATTAACACAAAACTACATAAGCTTTTAATTTGCAGCGGAAATATAAGCAACGAAGCATAAGGAGGCGAACAAAACAAACTTGGGTATAGAATAAGGTGCCTAAGGGACTTGGCAACTGAGGCAGGTCTTGGAATGTCGGAAACTCAACCTGCGGATTTAATCAGTTCAGTGAGCAAATTTAGAATCCTCAAACTCAATCCTGGCAACATTCTTTTACGGACTGAATAATTTCTTGTAAAGCAAACTACCGGCATTGAAAGACAATAGAAAGCTTATTTGCCTTTCAAAAGTATTGAAACTAGCTTTTCATTACCTCCAATCCCTCTTCGGAATATTGGGCAGATTTTGTCCAGCTGGTGAAGGGTTTGATGCCCAGCTCGTCGACAAGGCTAAAGATGTTCTTGTAGGGATACCAATATCCTAACAAAAATGCGGACTTTGCAAAATTTATAAACTTAATGGAAGAAAACTCTGATCAGTTCACTACTCCTTTATCAATAACACAAGTGGAGATATAACTCTATACGACCGATGGCCAACTAAATCAGAACGATGCCTATAAAACATGGGTGATATTATTATTATATAGCAAATCCATGTTCTTCACGAGTAACAAAACACAAAAGAAAGCAACCAATATATCCAAAATTGTGAAATATTAGTAAAGTAATTAGCTTCTTCATTATTAGGAAAGTTAGTTTTAATATTAGGAAAATTATTATTTTATATGTAATTATCTTTATTATGAATTTTGTATTTATGTTAGTTTAAGATATGTATTGATTTTAGGTGATTTGTTTGTATTAGGAAACTTATCCGATTGTGTATATTATAACTTGTATTTATACGAGAGTTCATTCATAATACTTCTCACTAATGAATTCACTGTTCTTAGTTCTTGAACATAATATCTACTTTTATTACTATTATTATTTTTCTTATTTATTATTCTAATATTCATTACCTCGATTACCAACATCTTCCGGTCCACCAAAACCGTCATCTCCACCAAGAACCGTGACATCGAATCCCTGAAAATGATTTCAAACAACTTGAATGTCACAAACTAAAAATTGCAATCACAAAAGTTCCAACACAGTAACCTCCTATCTTAGATTTATACTTAAATGAATTGGAGAATATTAATACTCATGACGACCACCATAGCACACGTCACGAGTTGTGATACTCAGGACCTCCATATTATGTTAGTTTACCGATTTATTCTAACTGTGGCACGTTTCCTTAGTTGTTGGGAGCAAATAAAAAATTACTAATTTTCTTTTAAAAAAAAAAAAAAGGGAAAGAAAAAAGATCAAGTTGAGAGGAAATGGACCAAGGTGATCAGTTAGGGTGGGGGAGTATTGGAGAAGACCTGGTTGCAGAGATGATGAGCAGCACCGAGGCCAGCCCAGCCAGAGCCTACGACAACCACCTTCTTCTTCTTCTTGTTCGGGCTCTCTCCTAAATTGTTGTCGTTTGACGAATGATTTTCAGCCGAGCAGCGAAACCCACTTCTGTATCTGCTAGAGAAACAACGTCGTTTGGTCTGTGGGACTGACACTACTGTGAGGCTCCAACTAGCCAACGACATCATTCGGCTTAACGGCTATCTGTAGTAAGTCTTTCTCCCTTGATATCGCTTTTCCTCTGCAAGCTTTTAGCTTACGGAGTCAGACCAATAAATAAATTATGTGATTCAGGTGATATTTTTAAAAAAAAAATTTAATACGGATTAATAAATAGGATCATTTTGTATCTTTTTAAACAATTAAAAAAGCTTTTAATCATCAAAAATTAATGATTAAATTGTAATTTTTATAAAATAATTAGGAGCCAAATGGCAATTTACTCAACAACAAGAACAAAAGATTTTTTTTCTTTTATCCTTTTGTGGTTTGGTTGTCGTTTCTTTGCAAGTGTTTTGGTGCGGTTGGGAACTGCTGGTCGTGAAAGGGGCACGTCGATGGCTTGTTTCTCCAATGAGTGAAAATGGCTCTCTGTCTGTATTAGGCGTCTCATACTCTTATCAAACGAATTTGGGCATTGATCTCATCCGTTCGATCATGAAACAGTTAGTTTAAGCATTGTCAGCCGCTCCATCTGTGTGATGGAAACGTTAAATGGAAAGCAAATCTTGGGAATAAAAGTTCAAAGATATTAAGAACCCGTTTAACGTAGTTTTTTCTTTTATTTTTAGCTAGTAGAATAAGATAAAAAATAGGGCTCTATATGGGTGAGTTCAGCGAGTGATGGGTGGGTAGTGGGCGAGTTGAAAGAAAATGATTTTTTCAAAATCCTGAACTAGCCCCACTCACCATGAAGGCAGGTTAGTGGCGGGTGGGGGCGTGCGGTGTGACTGATGGATAGAGAATTTCAAAAATAATTTTGTAATTTTTATATTCTCCTTTTATTTTTTTTTAATCGAAACAAGTTTGGAATTTCAATTCAATTGTCGAACCTATTATAATATTAAGCTTGGAGAGACGGAAAAAAAAAAGTAACATCAATTTTAATTGCAAACATAATATCTAAACAACAACAACAACAAGAATAATAATAATAAAATCCAAAAAACAAGTAAACTACTAGTAACTTTGTCAAAAAGTTTTATACTCTTATTGAAAAAAAAATATTATTAATTAAAAATGACGAGTGGGTGGATTGAACCCACAAGCCAAAAAGTGAAATCTACACCCGTCCAAAACAAACGGGTGATGATGTGGACCCGTTCAAACATGTGTTGGGGGGGGGGGGGGGGCAGATGGTTTGGGCATGTTCGCAAATTTCATGCACAACCCTGATAAATAAGAGCCGTGACTTCTCAGTAAGTGTTTGAACTTAATGAATTTTGGAGTTCAAACTGATCTTTAAAATTCTCTAATAAGTAATAAAAATGCTAAAACGAAATTTATAATGTCTAATTTAAATTTTGTTATAAGTTTTAAAGTCTACACAGAATAACTTTTACCAGAAGTCATCTTTTTTGACTTTGACTTTGACATGAAGTATTTTTAAAAATTGAAAGTTCTTTTAATAGATTATCGAAATACTTCCAAAAAATTACTTTTGGATCTAGAAAGTTCTGTCTAACAAGTCGTAACAAGAGAAGGAAAAAAAGCTAAATTTCAAAATAATAATAATAATAATAAAAGGGAGAGAGAACGAAAAAAAGAAAAAAAAAATAATAACGTTCTGACATATATATAATAATGATTTAATTTATACAAAAAGTAGAATGTATATGGAACTTTTTTTCCTTGGAAAGATGTACATGGAACTTTCAAGTGATTGAAATATAATATTACTACGCATTTAAAAATAAAAAAAATAAAAAAGCAATATATTACTACCAGTGTAAATTCTAATACAAACCTTTGGCAATAAAAGTAGTGTACTTTTGTAGAGAATTTTGTGTTTATATTGGGTTTAAACTTAAATACTTAAATCTTTATCAAATTAGTGAAATTATCATATTTTTTTTATTTGACATAATTTTGATATGATCTTTCAATCAACATTGTATCTTAATTACTAGTGTAAACTCTAATACAAACCTTTGGCAATAAAAGTAGTACTTTTGTAGATAATTTTGGTTTATCTTGGGTTTAAATATAAATAGTTAAAGGCTTGTTTGGTGAATCGGTTTAACTCAAACTAAAATGTATTTTTTCATCTCAGTTTTTATCTTTTTCTGAAAAGTCAATAAAAATTATAACTAGTTTTTAACAAATCAACCAACTCAAACTTAAAAATTTCAACTCAAAACCGTTTCACCAAACGGACCCTAAATCTTTATCAAGTTTAGTAAAATTATCATATTATTTTATTCAACATATTTTGATATGATTTTTCAAATCAAAATTATATCTTTTTTTCTATTAGTTTTTTTTTTCATATCCTATTATAAATTTATCCTTATGAAAGGCCCTTTTATTTCCTCCCTCAATTGGTTGAGTCTGGATTTTTTTTTTTCGTGCTAGATGAAGTTTGGATTATTTTTGCTCACGTAATTGAACTTCTTATTAGGAACAAGGCCATGAACTAAACCTACTCTCCGTTTGGTAAACCATTTTAAACTCAAATTTTTTATCTCAGTTTTTATTATTTTCTGAAAAGTCAACAAAAATTATAATTAGTTTTTAAAAAATCAACCAACTCAAATTTAAAAATTTTAACTCAAATTATAACACCGAACGGAGCCTTAGCATGCGTTTGATGTTAAGGTTTGAATTGTAGAATTTATGTTTGGATTGATTATATGTTTATCGAGGTATTTTAATTATTTGAGTTAAAAAAAATATAAAAACTCGAAATGTGCTTGGAAAAAAAAGTCAATATGGAGCTTGTTTCGTTCGTTTTAAATTATATGTAATTTTAAAAAAAATTATCTCATTTGAACTTATTTATGTAAAATTATGAACTTTTAAAATTTGAATTATAAAATTATATAAATAATAAAATTAAACATAAAAATTAAATTGTAATTATATGATTTAGATTATTGGTCTGAACGTATCCTTAATCTAGTTTGTTTGTCTTTCTTTTTCATCATTTACATGTTTACCACCTTAATCATTTTGATGGAAACATCTCATAATTGGAAGGGTACTTGCCTACTAGGTAGAGAATAGAGTCTAAGATTTAATTAATGAAACTATTGAGCTTGATCTACACTGCCAACAGTCCGAGGAAGAGAAACTCCAGCGACGATGTCGTGCGTGGTAGAGTAATTTCTCTGATGGCCAAGAGGGTGGTTGTTGTTGCCGTCGGACGTCGGAGATCTGAGGTCAAGCATCCTTGGAGAAGGGGAAGAAGAAATAGGCATTTGAGTTTTTCCTTTTGTTAATAAAAAGTTTATAAAGAGAAAAAAGTTTGACATCATTTAAATGGCCCCAAAAATAATAATTACGGATAATACTCCTTTATATTAGAGTTTTATCACAGTTACTTCCCTATATTCATATATATAGATATATATATTTTCATATTTTAAGTTTTTATATTTTTTTATTTCAAATTATCTATTTTTATTAAACTCATAATTTTAAAATTCAATACATTTTTAATTAATAAAACATCATTTCCAAATATTTGTCCAATGCATCCAAAATCATCCTACACAGTCGTGTAGTCTAGGACTATCTACATCTCATCCGGTTTTTTTTTTTTTTTTTTAAATACATTTTAAGATAAAATTTATTACGAAAATACAATATAAAAAAAAAAACCCGACAGCAGTGGCACACGCGCACACGCCCGCACGCTTCCCCAAAAATCAGCCTCACGTTTTCGTTCGCCTCTCCGACGGAAACAAACATGGCAGCCACTCTCTCTGTCGGGCCCAACCGTCTCTCCGGCGGTTCTTCTCTCCCCTCTCCGCCCTTCCGACGAACCGGACCGTTCCACATCCGCAGACCGGCCGACAAATTCGAGCCCTGGACCGGCTCAATCGCTCCTTCCCGGCTCGCATTTGCCAGGACGACGCCGCCCCCTGTCCGCGCCGGCTCCAGAGCCGACGACTCGGCGCCGTTCGAGATGTCGGTGGAGAACGCCTTGAAGCTCCTCGGAGTCTCCGAGAGCGCGTCGTTCGACGAAATACTTCGCGCCAAGAACTCGACAGTCGCCGCCTGTAAGGACGACCAGGAGGCAATTGCGCAGGTTCTTTTCCATTTTCCTTTCTCGCTCGCATTATTTTCTGCTCATTTCGCGTTTTGGTTTATGAAATTCTTGAGCTTTTGGTCTTCTGGAGCTGAAAATGGCGATGCTAGATTTGTTTCTTCATGTTCTTCTGTAATCATTTGAGTGTGTTTCTACTTAGACTGTTCTGAATTAGGAAGTTTTCACGAAATTAGTTGAGGATGTTGGAAAATAAAATGGATAAAACTATACAATTTTCGCTATAGTAGAAGAAATTTAAGTGTGTGTGTGTGTGGTTTTTTTTTTTTTTTTAATTATAATTTCTATCGAAATTTTGGAGGGTCTTGGTAAAAAAAGGAAATCAATTTAATGTTTTGATTCTTTTGATGTTATTTTTGCCGAAAAGTTGATTAGTCCACTTAAAAGTTCAAATTTTGATATGGGTACTGTGACCCAGGCAACGTGTAAAGGTGGATTAACTACTTATTTAGTCCTAGTTGTATTGGTAGAGGACCTCCAATGTTTGACAGTTTGAGCTTTTGAACTTAAAAAAGTATATTTAAGTAGCGGGAGTTTAAGCCCCCGTTTGGATCATATGATCGAACCCACAAATTTAAACTTTTTTGTACAGTGTTTTTTAAAATGGCCATAAACCTTGTTGTTGAAGAGATAAAGTATAGAAAACTTTGAGTGGTATGTTTTAATATTGCACACGAGTACAAACCATTTTATTCTAGTGGGTCTTAATTGGGACTGGTCTAGATCAATTATGGATTTGTTATTATATATTAAGAGCACCAGCATTATCTTGGCAATCTTTGTTTATCTTGATAAAACTTCTTTCGATAATTTTAATCTTCATATCATTGTCCTGTTAAATGTCATTTAGGTGGAGGCTGCATATGACATGTTGCTCATGCGGAGCTTAACTCAGAGACGAGCGGGAAAGGTTGTAAGTAGTAGTGTCCGCTATGCTGATGTTAAGCCTGTAAGTTCTCCTGGGAGTGGATCAATGCCTCAGTGGCTGCAATCTTCCGTGAAGAATTCACCAGTTTCAATTGAGACACCGTCAGGGGGTGACTTGGGCTTAAAGGCAGGTGTTTATGGAGCTTTGATGGTCTTAACTTACGTCAACGGAACTTCCACATCATCCGTGGTGCCATATGCTGGGGCTGATGTTCCTGGACTGATCTTGGCTGGTAGCTTTGGTGCTTCCTTGTACTTCATGACGAAAAAGAATGTCAAGCTAGGTAATAATTTACTTGTGTTTATTTCCATTCACATTAAGTATTAGGATTGAAGCTAACTTTGTCTCAAGAAATTAAGGATCCTAGCTTACTTTTTGAAGCCTCTTTTTGTTTTTACCTTTTCTATGTGTGCGCGTGCGGGGGCACGTGTGTGTCTCGTTGGTCCTTTTTCTCGTAATCAGTATCGAAAGAGAAGAGGCAAGGTAGAAAGGGATGGGAGATGATGAAAGAATTCTCAAGGAAGTGGGCATAAAAGTTGAAAGAAGTTGGACCTTTATGATTTATAGAACTGGGAGCGTGAATTGTGAAAAAATATTTGTTTCATCCTGAAATTATCTTATCTCAGATGTTAACTTCGCACTTCTCATCCGCAAGGAGTTTTATCATTGAAGAAATTCGAATCTTTTGGTTAAAGAATCTATCTTGTTGATTGTGTTATTTAACAAGGCCTCATTTGAGGACACGTCTGAAGACGGTGTTTTGGAGGCTCGGATTTTGGAGTTGAGATAAGTTTTGGAAACGTGGGTTTGAGGTAAAAACTTTTGGAAAAAAAGTTGTTTTAGAGTTTTGTGTTTAGTGGAAGAATAATTAGAAAAAGAGATATTTTGGAATGCGTGTTTTGTTGATTTTTTACATTAAAAAAAATTGAAATGGTAAATTTTTGGAAAGACTTTTGGAAATCTAAAGTTTCCAAAAGTCTCTCCAAACGGGGTTTGCAAACCTGACGGTGTTGTACCGTCTGGAAAAGTTTCTCCAAACGCCCCCTAAATATCTAATGGTTTTGGTATTGATACAAATAACATATTATATTTTCTGATAAATTCTTTTGGAAATACTGTTCAGATCCCGGTAAACTTGGGGGGAGATAACTTGCTATTCTGATCTGAGGTTAACACAGAAGAGGCCCTTTTCTACCCCCAAAAGAGAAAAGAAAAACTAAGAAGAAGACTTCGGAAAGAATTTCAACAACGAAAAGGCTTATTCTCTGTTCACTTTTGCAGGGAAGGCTACTATAATAACCATAGGAGGACTTGTTGCTGGTGCAGTCGTGGGGTCAGCAGTTGAGAACTGGTTGCAGGTAGACGTCGTTCCGTTTCTTGGTCTGCATTCCCCTGCTGCTGTAGTAAGCGAAGTTATACTCATCTCTCAATTCTTAGTGTCCCTGTACTTGAGGTAGAGCTAAGAAAATGTGATTTTCACTCAACTGTGAAATCTGTAATTATGCATTTGCATGGTCATACCCCAAAGCTTTTTTCTTAGTAGGATGTGTATCATTGCATATTGTACAAAAATGCACGATTGAAACTAGTAGAACTTTGATCATTTAAAAAATTTTCGCATAAATTTACAGACGTGTAAAAACTTGTATCCTTAGCTTAAGCTTGGTGGTTTTTTTTCCCTTCTTCTTTCCTGCTTTTTAGGGAAGTATCAACCCATTGTAACTTCTGCGGTCTCTGACTCTAATTCTTCTTCGTTAATACTGTTCTCTCCCCTTCTAACATCTATGCAATTATCATTCAAAACCTAAAGATACAACGATTTATTGTTTATTTTCTTCCTCTTTTGCTGGAAAAAGATACAAAAATCTTGCTTCACCAACGTGGAGAATTCGGTGGTGGAGCATGAAAAAAAAATACCTTAAGAGCACTCCAGTCCGGTAGGGTTTGTTTTTTTTAATTCTCAATCATATATTATTGAAAAATGCTAGGGACATCAACTTTAAACTCAACTTTGAATACCAACTTATGTGACATACGAATTATCATGTATTAACAAACTTCGAATGATGCTGAACCTTTGAGCAATAGTTATGGCAAACTTGAGTCGGCCACCAAAGTGCCTGCTGATATCCTAAGCCTGCATGCCCTTGGGCCTATAGTGATGACTTTTGTTGGCTGTATGTATATCCTCCAAAATTCAACCAATATTTTTCAGCTACCCAGATCCTTATACGTAATACAGAGTATTATTACTTTTAATGTTCCACCAACGGTGACGATTCTTTACAGGTTCTCAAGAAACCCAAGTCGAGACCGTAGAAATAGCCCTATTAGTATTATTATTTTTATTTTTATTTTTTGAGTTGAAGTAAGATAAGAGTATGATGTGAAGAAATCAAAACGGACCAGAAGAAAAAATGGAGTGTCCGTTAAGGAGACTTAAAAACGTCAGTGTTTGTTGGGTTTAGTCACTTCACATGACGCCTTTGCAGTGGGGAACGATGTCCAGTGGCACTTCAAGAATCGAGAGTTTGTCACAGACATAGTGGGCTGTTTTTCATTTTTCTGCACAAACTGCACCACTTGTCATTTCTTTGTCCGTACTGATGGAATTATTACTCTGCCCCTGCCTCTTTCTATGGCCCATAGGTTGTTTTCAAGGCAAGTAGGCATCACCTGGCTTTTCAGGCGATTCGGTAGGACGCTCGTCCTTCCTGTATCTAATTTGAGTTGAATTCGAGCCGCTACCACACATTAATTAGAGTATATGACGAAAATATATAACATATACTATGCGGAGCCACCTTTGGATTACCTTTACTTTTAGCAAAAATTTAAAAAAGAGATCTCATACTAACTAAATTGAATAAATTAAATGATTGCAAAACTGATTTACTAATTATCTACCAGAAGGAGAACCTAACCCGTATTACCCAATAGAATTCTTGCCCTAGAGATCCTGATAAATCTTGTGCAACAAAATTGTGGGCAACCATAACTGTCTAGATAACAGTCACAATTCGTGGCTACAAATATTCCAAAAGACTAGCCCAGTTGGAACAAATGTGTCTCAGCGAGCTGCTTTGACACATGTATATACAAGTCCACAAGACAATAATTCATAAAAACCCAATTCATATCCTAAGATATGCGATACAAGTACCCCCCATGTCATCTGCTGCTATTTTGTTCAACCTTTGAGTCTTCTATGTATGATAGATTTCCGGCTTTCTCGGCGTTCTTGCTGCAATTCACAAGGTCATTGTACATGTTTTGAGATGCCTTGGAGAATTCTACCAAGGACTCGAAAACTGTACAAAACCCGGTCTGGAATCCGTTCAGTGTGATCCTTTGAGTTTCTTGCATGCTGTTGTGGTGTTTTTCCTTCTCAACGTCCAGCTTTGTTCTGTACATGTCCAGATGATCTTTCTTCTCGGTTAAGTACTCGTTCTGATTCTGATGTTCTGCAGCATCGGATTCTTTGTATTCGATGAGTCTGGATTCGAGAAACCTGCTCTCTGTCTTCTGGAATGCAAGGGTTCTTCTGTCAAGTTCTTTAGCTAGGCCGTCAACTTTCCTCTTTTGTAGCTGTTCCTCCCCTTGCTGAACCCACAGAGCCTTCACATCTTTCGCAAAGCTTTTCATCGCAAAGGCCACTGACTTTACTGGTAATTTCTCCATGGAAGCTAACCAGTCATGGCAAATCATAAGCAATGGTGGGCCATTGACTCGACATGATACCGGAGAGCCCTTGCCTCTAGAGTAGACCTCAACTTCAGGAACTATAAACTTGGTTAACCAACCATGAAGAGCTTTAACATACGCTTTCTGTGCTGCAACATAATCAATAAAGCGGGCACGCCAGTTATGAAGCTCGGCCTGAAGCTGCAACGTTGCAAGCCGGTGAGATTCGTTGCAGAATTTTCCAAATGTGGGGCACGTGAAAGTTTTCACTTCAAACATAATCCTGTTCTGTGTTTCATGCGCTTCCAACATTATCTTCCATGTTCGCGTTAAACTGCACAACATAATAGAAAAATCAAACAAGGGAAATTCAGAAACCAAACCAATAGCAATGTATTTTCAACTTTTCTTGTTCTCTCTATTCACTTCCATACCCTTTCAATAGCTCAACAATTTGAGGCTGCAACTCTTCATCTCTTAGTTTTTCAATCCTCCTTGAGATCGATTCAGCACTCCTGATTGCAACCAGGATTTGGGCATACAAATCTTTGACTGCAGCTCTGGTTTTGCCCATGACAAGTTCATCATCTCCTCTAATATCCTGGTTTCTCAAGCGTGAACATTTTTTCTCATAAAGTTTTCTTGTGCTATCTCCAGCCTATGAACAAGGCAAGGCACTATTAAATAACGTCTAAAGATAACACCGGAAATATTCTATCAAACATTATAGTAGCCACCTTCCTGATGGGATGTTTGTGCTAAACTTACCTTGACTTCTTCATAGAGCTTCTTCTCCCAAGCGTATAGCCTTCCCAGCGTAAGCGAGTGGCTCCCAGAATTCATTCCTCCATAATCATCGAAAAGTTCATTCTTAAATTCTGTCCATGTTAAAGAACTCTTGGAGCTTGACGCAACGAGACTCTTACACAATGAGGGCTTAGAAGAAATGGATCGATGCCATGCTATAGACTGGATGAGTTTTGTTGAGTTCTCTGCAAATAGAACGATGGAAGAATCATTTATGCAGATTAACATGACAAGTGAATATTTGACCCACCATGAAAAAAGCAGGAGACACGAGTTCATAATATTGTTCATTTATTTAAGCGAAAAAAGGATGCCCGGTAATCCTTGTACTGTTTTACAACGATTTTAATCAGATTTTTGATAAAACGAATTGATGGCAGATGTATGGGGAGATAATTTTGGAATCACATTGGTGGAATAAGAATTTTTTAACTCTTCCTCATATATATATATATATATATATATAAACAACAATGCAAAAAGCACAATACAGGAGATTTTTGTGCAAAAGCCAACAGAAAAAAACTTGGAACTTTGTAAAGGAAGGCCCTATGCTGGTAGACTGTAGATTCTACGAGACATACTGAAGAAAATGAAAGGGAAGAAGAGAGAATCCACAATATTTCTGAACTTGAACCGGTAATATGTAACAGACTGGAAGTTAAAAACCAAGTCTAGGAGAAGTTCTTGGAAATTGAAAAACCGCATCTAACATATTCACCACCACCATTTCAGATCAACTTATTTGCAACTGATAAAAGGGTACCAAAAAAAAAAAAAAACAAAAAACCGAACAAAGATTCAGAAAACCCACCTCTAATCTCTTCAAGACCAGACTGCATTTGCACCATGTTAGCCTCCAACATCCTGGACACATCCTTCCCAGAATCATAAGCCTTAACAAAATAGTCCTCAATATCATTCAAAGCCTCCAAGAGTTCCCTCCCTTCAACTGGCGTGTCAATGACCGTTAAGCCTTTCTGCTGCTCAACCTGACTCACACTAGTCTCATCGACCTTCATCACTTCACCATTAGCTTCACTCTCTCTCCTTTTCTCTCTCACTTTCTCTCTCCTCTCTTCTTCTTTTTCTTCTTCTTCTTCTTCTTCTTCTTCATCCACAACCACCTTCTTGTTGTTGTTGTCTTCCTCTTCCAGCTCCGGAATCCCTTCCTCTTCCCTCACGGCTCTCAGGTCCTCCTCCTCAAAGTTGTTCCTCCTGTAACTGCTTATAACCTCAGGTCTGGTCATGGTCTCAAATGGGTTGAAGAAATCCCACCCGAAATCCCTCTGTGGCGACGGCATTGGAGGTGGGATTTGCATGTAAAAGTACCCACATGGCTGCTGTTGTGTGTGGGAATGAAACTTTTCATCTCTCACCTTTTCCTGTTTCTCTCTTTCTTGTTGTTCATGTTCTTGACTTTGTTGTTGTTGTTGTTCTTCTTCCTCCTCTTCTCTCTCTTCTTCGGAGGAGTCCGAGGAGGAAGATGCTGCTGAAGAACCGCACGAGTCCCGACAATCAACGGCTTCACAGGTTGACTCTGAGGGCATTTGTTGGAGGAACATGGGGTTGTTTATCATGACAGTTTGGGTTTCATCACTTGGTGAGAAAGAAGAAGGAGAAGTAGAAGAGCAAGGTGGTGGGAAGGTGATGAGGAAAGGCTGAGGAGGAGAGGAATGGCGAGCCACAAAGAGCTTTATGGCGGCTGAAACTGCAAAAAGAGCTTGGGAGTATCTCCAATGTGCCTCTGCAAGAGCGTATCTTCTCTCCACCGCAAGCTTTAGCTGGTTTTTCCTCTCTCTGCAGATGGACACTACTTCTTCTTCCTCTAGCTTTGATGCTACACATCCCATCTCTTCCTAAAGTTGCACTTTTTTTTTTTTCCTCCTCCTCTTGCTTTTGAAAAAATGGGGCTTGGTTGATAGAATAAGTGAAAAGGTGGTGTCTTTTTTCCTCTTTGTCTTTTTTTGTTTGTTTATGGAGGAATATCCCTATTGGGGTTGTGCCCAAATGAGGAAATGTTGGTGTTGAAAGTGAGGTTTGGTTTGGTATGGTTTGGTTTTTTTTTTTTTTTTTTTTTTTTTTTTTTTTTTTAAAGAGTAGGAAATGTAGCTATCTGAGAAGTTATAGAGCAACAAAAAATGTCATCTTCTCTTCTGGTTAATAACAAGAAGAAGAGAAGGGCTTCTGCAGCTAGGAAACTCCTGAAACCCATTTTCATCATCAAACTTTTCAAAGAGCTTGGCTTTACAAACACCGGAGAGACAGACTTTGCAGAGGTGATATGCTAGAGCAGAAAGGCATTCCTTTCCTTTCCTTTCCTTTCCTTTCTCTTTCCTCTTGTATTTCAGAAAGAAAATACTCTTTTCTTTTTTGCTGTAGTAGGACCATTCAACAGAGAAGAGGATTTAGTGGAGATTCTGTTTCCTCATAAACCATCACTGTGTTGAGATGAAGTTAGAGAGAGAGAGAGAGCAAGTAGAGGACAGAGAGAAGACCAGGTAAAACCATAGGTGGGTAAGCAAGTAGGGGCTCGAGAAAGAGAGAGGAGAGAGAGAGAGAGAGAGTGTTTTTTTTTTTTTTTTTTGCTCTGAGAGAGTGTTTCTGTGTTTTGGTTACTGTACTAAAAATGTTGGTGTTCATTCAACAAGGGGAAGACCATTTTTTTTTAAATTTAATTTTTTCCTCTCCCTCCATGAAAGAGAGAAAAGAAAAAAGAAAAGAGAAAATAATAAAAAGGGTTTGTTTGTGATGAATATTAAATAAAATTTAAGAGAATATTTTAGGGAGGGTAAAGACAGTTGTGCAGCGTAGTTAGTAAAAAGAGGAGTCAAACTTAATAAAATTACCGGTATAAAAGATGGTCACAACAACTGCAGGTAAAACCAGCAAGGCTTTGTCGTTTCCCTTGTGGCCTTCTTGTTTTTTAACTGTTTTTTTTTTTTTTTTTTTGCTGGAAGTTTTTTAACTGTTCTTTATTCTTTGATTATTATATTATTTTATAATATGTTATATATTTTTTTTTCTTTTTTTTTTTATGATATATATTTTTTTAAAACTAGACTAGAAAGAACTACTAATAATGAGAGTATAATTATGTTTCATGCCAAAAAATCAGCTTCTGAGTTCTGTTAGGGAGTTAAGCATGGGTTTTAAGCAAAACCACAAAAGGTCAGAAGTGTCAATTTCTTTACCATGAAAGACAAATTTATCCCCTTAGAACATGTTTTTTTCCTAGAGATGAAAAAAAATTTGGTTGAAAATGGCAACTTGATTTTGCAAGGATTTTGGTTTATGTGGTTTGGCATATAAAAAAGAAGGTTCTTTTTGTGGTTCATTTATGAATCAGGTATAGCCATTGGCCATTTGAGTGCTCTTTGCAGGTTTTTCACATGAGTACTCATCTTTAAATGAACTAAACAATGAAAGTAACAGAAGAACAAGAAGACAAAAAAATACTCATTTGAAAAACTTTATTACTATACTTCATATTTCTCTTCTTTTGACTTTGCCTAACATAAACTCAAATTTACACCAAGTTATAAGAAAACTATATCTATACGGGAAGCTCTCCTGTGCAACACTCTTAAACGGCACTTATAATTTTTCTGTATAATATTATAACAATTAGTTGATTTTAATGTAATATTTTTTGGTGATATTTATCATTTTTATTAAATATTATAATAATCCATATTACAATATTTAAAAATTTAAAATGATATATATATCAACTAAAGTTATAAAATCTAAGAGCAGAATATTACAATTGCTGTTCATATTTTGCTATTGGGCAGAAGACCATAACCTTTTAAGAGGATTATTATTTGCCCTAAGAAAATTTCTCCCAAACTAAAACTGTCAAGTGTCGAAAACCAAAGCCTTCTAATTTGTGCCTCCTATGAACCAAAATATTTTTTGTTTGCTTTCTTATCAAAAATATATTTTTTGGTTAATCAACCCAAACAAAAAAATAAAATAAAATAAAAAAGGGAAAAAAAAACCCATGAGCCTGCCCAAGTAGTAACATTGGGAGACGTGCCTTTGTAAGAAAAGCAAATTTTTAATGGGGAAAAAATGACAATTAGGTGGAACAAAATAAGGGTTTTCTATGTGGGTTAGCGGGGGAATATGCCCTGCAGAGACTGACAAGCAAAGAGGAAAAAAGTTGAGTCTTTCTCACACGCCTCGTAACTCCCTACTTCCTCTCTTTTCCACATTTTATTTTATTTTATTTATTTTGTTATTCATTGAGATTTTTAAGGACTCTTCCATGAAAAAAAGAAAAAAAGAAAGAAAGCAGAACCCTCCATTGATTGCACGTTGCAGGCCACGGCTTGTTCCAACGCAAAAAAGATCTGCAGATGGTTCCTATAACCATGACCATTGCAAAGCACCCATAGATACGAAGTGAAATACCCTTATGCATTAGTCAATATGATGGTGATAATTTAAACCCAAACATTTAACGGAAAGAACGAACGTTCTACTAACCCACCTAGGAAACGTTCGCAGCGACCTTATCTGTTTAGTTGGTGAGAAGTTACCGAAATACTTGACCACCTTTGGCATGGCTGAACCATTTAAAAGTGCTACTTTGATTGTTGCATTGGAATGTTCTCTTATGCCCAAATCTGTAAATAAAAGAACAAAAAAGAAGTATTTCTAAATAGTGGCGTAGCCTTTTAAAGCCAGCTGGTACTTGTTCAAGTATATATTTTTTCTTCCTTGAATTTAACTCCTTTTTTTCAAGACCGAATTAGTTATTTTCAAAGTCAGCCCGTAGCCCATGTCAGAAATTATTCTTGTTATATGCAAAGTAGAACATCATGAAAAGCGTAGTAAATAAACAACGATGGAGCTTTCTTTCTCCCAACTTTTGATGTATATTAAATTCAATCAAAATCATATTAAAATCAGGTGATATATAAAATTGATAAAAACTTAATATTAATTAAAAATGAAAATTTTCAATACAGTATATTTTTTAAATCTTATAATAGAATTTTACAATAACTAAAGAAATAGTAAACTGTAACACAAAAATTCTATTATTGTGATCAGTAACGTAACGGAGTCAATCTATTTTTTAGTTGAGACGTCAATCTATTTTTTAGTTGAGACGTATATTAAAATGTAAAAAAAAAAAAATATTGAAGAAAGAGATAATCAAATTTTCGCACGGTAAAATGATAAAAATATTAAAATTTTTAGATGTCCAATTAAAAATATAAAAATAAAAATAAAAACTCACTGACAAAGAAATCCTACTCATTCATAGATGGTTCTGCTGTCCATCGTAGCAAAAGGCAATAGTAAAACTAAAACCCTTTTCCCACGTCTTAAAAGTTAAAAAAAAAAATATATATATATATATATATATTTGCTGATATACTTTGACAAATTACATCTTTAAAACTCCCGCAGAATAGGCTTCTTGTAGTGTTAGGGACTCTTGTCCAAAGTTGAAGCGACGGGTGAATAAATTTTAACTTTAGTCCGTGGTTTATAGGGAGTAGTTGGATACTTGGATCCTTCAAACCCAACACCAACACCCCTTTTTTTTTTCATCCACAGTAAACATACAGCAAAAAGGGTCGGACACACATTTATGACATGTTTGTTGAGAAATTAGAATCAATTTCATGTTTATTTATCTTTTTTTATTATGAAATGGGAGCAGAATTGTAAAAGGTCCACATTAATTTGAGATTGAATGAGAAGGTTAACAATCTTAAACCCCCCACCAGATTAGCACTCTCACTCTTGATAACAAAATTTAATTACTACTTTATTCCCAATTTTACTTTATTGTTTAAGGATCGAAAAGAAAAAAAGAAGAAAACGAAAAAAGATTCAACTTTTTTTTTTTTTTCCAAATCTTTTCCTTCTAATGCATTCTTCTCTTTTCAAATGTGTCGTTTTGTTTTAGTTGTGCAAATTTGTTACAACATTTTTTTCTTTCGAAATAAAACTTGTGTAGCAAAAAAGTTCAATTATTCACTAAAACAAAATATTTATCTCAATTTTTAACTTTTTTTATTTAAAAAATAATCTTAGTAATATAATAATAGATTTCAGAAAAAAAAAAAAGAAAAAGAAAAAAGAGAGAGTTCAATATTTACAAAATCAAATAATTTATCTCATTTTTTAATTTTTTATTTCAAAAATAGTCTTAACATTATAATTTACTTGTTTAAATTGAAAATAAAAATAACTGAAAAGAATATATAAGTAAATTGACAACAACAACTGATCTGAGTTTTCATCTAAATAAACACATAAATAAGACTGATTTGACTTCGATTCTTGAAATTCAAATAAACAGCCTTGTAACTAGGAATCCTATCAATTCTGATTATCAGTAATGTAAACATGTCTTTAATACTTCTCTGTTCTCAGATCATAATGACATATACTAGTCACTTCACTTGTACTAAAAATCAGTGTAACCTTGAAGCAACACGACACAACCTCATCAGAAAAACCGGAGACTGTCAATTTCGGACACGACTGAATAAAGAGGCTTAAATGATCTGTTTGATTTTTCGGTCCATTTTTTATGTTTGTTAGTTGATTGTTATGAACATTTCGAAAACGTGTGTTTTTGTTATTGTTGGTTACACCATTCACGTACTTGAGTGAGTTGTAATAAGTAGTCAATTGATGTTAACTTCAACTTTTAATATATATATATATATATATATTTCAATTTTGCAAAAATCATGTTTGATTGGGTCATAAACAGATCGATAAACACATTTATTTACCATGTCGTGTTCGGGATTAAACTAATATTATATATCACAACTGTTGGTTTCAAACATTACACTGATAAAATCATATGCTGATAAGAAGATATCCGAGTCTATTACCACTGCAACAACAAAATAATTAAAATTAAAATTAAAAAAAAGGGGGGGGTGCCGAGGAAACGACTACTATTACTGTCACCTTAAAGTTCTCTTTCTCGGGCTACAAGGCAAGTATTAGTTTTTCCAGTTAAAAAAAAAAAAAAAAAAAAAAAAGTAACAGTTTACAATAAAGAATTTGAAGGCCTGCTCATCTTTTTTTTTTTTTTTTTTTTTTTTTTTATAATATCTCTTTTTGAAGCTACCTGGGTATTCACACAAGAGAATAATACAACAGATTGGGTTCAAGAGATAACACAGCCTAATCAGAATTTCAGGTATTGCCAGCTTCAGTTGGCGTACCGCAAGGGGCTAGAGTGTTGGGAGGCAGGTGGATTCCGCCCCCTCTTACCGATATATTAGGGAACTTGGCAGCAGAGCTTGCCCTGCTCACGTGATTCGAGTCCAGAAACACGACAATCACGGTTATGTCATCGTGGAAATGTCGCCGTACACCCCGGTCTATCTTCTTCAAGTCCGAGTACCTCATCTCCCTCTTCTTCGCAGCTTCTTGTAGAGCGGCTTTCACCAACCTCTTTGCACTTCCCTGAATGAAGGTTGACACACACGAGTTAATTCTTCTTTTCCCCTTTTCCAGAGGTTACACCAGGAAGGGAATATTTGACAACAAATCACATCAAAATGAGATTGCAAGATAAGATTCAAGTGAAACCTAAAAGGCATATAAGCATTATATGTGCACATATAGACGCCGACCCATGACGGAAAAACAGCTGCCAATATAATATCTACTGGGCTTGTAATACTCACAACTAGGCATAGGCTTTGTGATAGGATTCAAAGAAAAAATTTATACCAGAATATGAGAACTTCCACGGCTAAGGGAGTCGATTTATCAAAATGGAGAGCTGGTAACACACAATCGAGTCAACATCACAATCATGTGATATCTCATGCAGATAAGGGCTTTCTGGCAATACTTGCACCAGAGAAGCCATCCAATGATATCAGGACGACTAAACGCCTCAATGATACATAGTGTTTGAACTTTAGTTTCTAATATAAAAGATCAACAAAAGAATATGGATGGTAAGTTATTGCCCTCGGCTCTTACAGTCACAACTTCGAATTCCTTTTTCTTTTTTTTTTCTTTTTTTTTTTTCAAGAGAAAGCAAAACTTCTAGTATTAGTTTAGAGAAAGAGAGTAAATTAGTCTTGAGAATTGAATCTTACACTACGTGGATGGTTTTGAACTATATTAACTGCTTCCTGGTTGCTAAGGTGTTCCCAAAGCCCATCGGATGCAAATATAATAAACTGGTCAGTGGGCAGCAATTGGTGGACTGATATTGAAGGTTCCGAACTCAATATAGGCCTTTTGAAAGGTTCACGAAGGCGAAACTTAGCATAAAGAGGCTCCCTGTTGTACTCGGGCTTCTTTAAATACACATCACCAATGGATCTAGAAATCTGCAAGATGAACATTTCAGAAAAAATTGGAAAAGATGTCCAAAGAGAAAATTGATCAAATCAAATCTCCAGGAGAAACAAAAAAATACGCAACGTCATAAAACCTTTAAATGGAATTTATAACCAAGTAGCAGAATATGTGAAACAGATTTTACGGTTTAAGTACAAGTAGAATATTTATTTTTCATGCATGGAAAAGGAGTCTAACTTCCCCTTGAAAACCAAGTTGAAACTTTTCCTCGTTTGAAATCTACATGAGCATAACATCTATAAGATACAAAGCTACCAATTAGCTTCATCCTCTCCAGTAACATCATCGGTGGTGCCTCTCAAGTATTGCAGCACAATACGTACCTGTATAAGGCCCTTCACACGCCATACATTATGCTTCAAAACTACAATCTGCGAATCATCGGGATGCAAAGACTGCAATTCCTGCCTCACAGATTCTATACTCGCATTATGCTCAGAAGACAGCTGCATGGAGAGAACCTCCCCTGTTGCCCTCACAGCTCTTCCCAAAACAGCACGGGAATCTCCAAGGTTGGCAATGTAAAGGGTTCCACCAGAAATAACACCAACAAGGCAGCATGATCCAACGGCTGCAATTTGTGGTTTCGTAGACCACTGTCTCGTGACAAGGGACAAAAACCCCTCTTCTGTTGCTTGAAATGCCTTTCGTATTACATCCACGGACATAGATTGTTGCTCTGTAGTAAATCCTGAGAACAAATTCAAAACTGAATATCAATTTCATCGATTTACTGCCGAGCTCAATATGGTTTAAAAAGAATGGAAGTTTAAAACCAAATCTCAATAACCCGTATCCACGAAAGAAAAATCCTCCGCAAGAACACAACTTTAGCACAACCATTTCCCTTGATTAAATCTAGTCTTTAACCGTGGAAACTAAAACAAAACACTGACCGATAATGTTAACAGAAATCTTTCCTTTACAACTCAGCAAGGTCACAACTAGTGATACTGCTTTTACCGTATGCGAAATCCACCAAAATCCTTTTTTTATTTCACTTCTCAGCAGTTAACGGAAAAAAAAAAATTTAAAAAAAATCAGCAGCAAAGGAATCTACATGCTTAATTAAAGATAAAATCCACTCTAAATGGCTAGAGATACTCACTCTTGAGATGCTGAAAGAGGTGATTGTTGATGTACCCGCGACGTCTCGGGCCCTCCATGCCCGTCATAGACCCCAACAAAAGTACCAAATGGGCCAGTCTCATGGGAGCTCAAACAGCCAGACTCAATCTGGCTCTGATCCTCCAGCAGGTTGTTGGCCTGCACCACGGCCATGGAAAATTCACCATTGAAGTGCTGCCCCGAATCCTTGTACCACAAAAGCCCGTCTTGTCGACCACTGGAATCCGAATTCGTGTGAACATACCCTTTCGACCTCGGCCGAAAACAGGCCCTCAAGAAGTTCATCAACTCCGATAACATCCCTCATCTCACCCAAACCACCATCCAAAATCTCCACATGTAACTAAGGACGAAGAAACAACAACTATTACCCCCCAATTAAGCCAACCCAGTACTCAATTATATATGTGTATATATATATATCTATATATATTCTCCTCTACTTCTCAGCTCCTTCAATTGCAAAGCTACACAAACATAAGAAGCAAAATAGACAACAACAAAGTTAATATGCCCGTACAATTTGACCTTATACCATAACCCAACAGATCAAAGAAATGGCAGGGAAAATATACATATACATATACATATACATATATACGCATGTATATATATGTGCTAGCAGTTTATTTCAGTTAGCAATAAAGACAAAAATCCCAAAGCCCATCTCTTTTTTTCCTTAAAAACAGAAAACCCATGACCATACATACACGGCCACAACTGATGAAACCCCCAAAAAAAAAAAAAAATCAGATGAAATACAAAAGGAGACTTTTGACAGAGTGGTCAATGCTACTTTTTTTTTTTTTTTCCTTCTCTTAAAAAAAGTGTTTTTGTCAGCCATTTGGAAAATTCAGAAGGTTGCGCCTTCCGAGTTCGCATTGAAAAAGCTAAACCCAAACCCAAAGTCACACAATCTGCCCAAAATCATGAAAAACTCAATAATTTTCCCGAGAAAAAAACAAAAACAAAAGGGGAAGAAGAAAGAGTCTTACCCAATAAATTTGACTGTTCCTTGGACGAATCAATAACAGGAAGAAGACAAAGAAGGATCTGGAAAGAGGAAGAAGAAGAAGAAGAAGCTCAAATGGTCCAAGAGACCATCAGATCCGCAGATCCATTGAAATCAAGAGAGGAAAACAAGAAGTGGGGTTTTTTTTTTTTTTTTTTTTTCCCTCTCTCTCTCTCTTTTTCCTTTTTCTTTTTTGCCCTTTTGGTTTCTCCTCTCTCTTTCCCTCTAATACTAATAGTGCTAAGAAAAGATGATGAAAAAGTTGAGAAAAGTTATACACCAAAGTGAATTATAATATGTGCTGTATTGTATTGTGTAGGTAGAGAGTATGTATGGGAAAAAGGATTGGACCAACCGAAAAATTATTTGTCTTTTTAAAAAAAGTTGATTATGCAAATATATATGTATATATGTGTTTATATATATTTCTATTAGCAGACAATCCCCATAAAAGACCAACAATGGAGAGCTTGACGCCAGCAAAGCGAAGGTCCAGCAATGGGCTCCACACCACAATATGCCTCTATAGGAGTTTTTGTTTAGAGAGAGAAAGAGAGGAGAGAGAGAGAGTGAAATGAAGTTACATGGACAATGATAATGTGTACGGCAATTTTTATAGGGCGTTTCATGAAATGGAGTTCACGTGAGAAAACGTGTAACAGATGGGGAGTCTATTTTTGCTCACCCTCCCAAACTCCTTGGCCCATTTTTTTTTTTTTTTCCTTTTTTTTTCTTTTTTCTTTTTTTTTTTCCCCAAAAAAAAAAAAAGAAGCTATTTTTAACCGTCCGTACAAAAAAACTGCTCGCTTGTGGAACCGGGTATTTGTAATGATGGTGAAGAAGAGAACTCGACCACAATGCAAAACATGCAAATAACAAGTTTCACAACCTCCGAAAGATTCTTCTAAATTTGTTGGGGAAATCTTGTGGTGGAGATGATATATTACAATTAGCACGCTTAAGCTAGATACCTCTTTTCAAAAAATACTAACGGCACTCATTCTACTTCTAATTTTTGAATGATATCTTATGTGCTATGCGGATTTTCTTTTTTTATTAATATGACTATTACATAAATTAAAAACATCTATCATTAAGCCTATGTTTGATAAGAATGAAAGAAAACAAGAGATAAAAGAAAAATGGAAGAGAAAAAAAATAAGAGTGAGAGAAAAGATTTTAATTTTCCTTTAAGTTATTTGGTAGAAATGAAGGAAACAAAATAAGAAAGTTGTACAATTACTATTATGTCCACTTATTTGTATTGATTTATTTTTAAAATAAGGATAAAATAGTAATTTTAATCATCATCGAGTGAATTTTTGTTTTCCACTCAATTTGGAGAGATTAAAATTGGTGGGCTCCACTAAAAATTTTTCCATCATATTTTCATTTCCATCATTTCTTCCTTCCTACCAAACAACTTACATTATCATTTTCCATTCAATTTATCCCCCGCCCACTTCCTTCTACCCTATTTTCCATCATACCAAACAAACCATAAAACGATGACAACACACGTTCACGTAAATTAGTATTAAAAAATTGAAATTGGAATTAGCATACTTAACAATGTTCTTTATCTTAATTTTAATTGTGTCTCTATATATTGTTTGTTTTTAACATTTTATATGATTGAAATTACGTTAAGACAAAAACACATGTAAAATTTGATAAAATCCATTAAGTATTTAACAATAAAAAAAAAAAAAGAAAAAGAAAAGAAGAAGAAGGGGGATAAGAAGAAGCCATTCTAGTATCCTATTATTATCCTATTATAAGATTCTCATAGATTATATGCTTCTAACATATGAACTTATAATAAGAGTATTTTGGATTATTTCTTAGTGTTCTATAAAAAAAATGATCATATTGTATTATATGAATAAGAAGATTTTGTGTCAGTTTTTTATTAAATCCGCATAGGTTGTTATTATTAATTTGTTATAATGTTTAAGATACTAATATAAAACTGTCACTAAAAATTATCACCTTCACTAAAAAATTCTCATGGAATTCCCGTTAAATTTATAGTATACTGTGATGCGACTTTGATATTATATAGAGCTTAATAAGCATTCCCTCTTTTTTTTTTTTTTTTTTTTGAAAGTAGCTAGTAAAAGCATTCTTAAGTCCCATTTTTCTCCTCTTAATTTTTTTTAAAAGAAAAAAAGAAAGAAAAAGAAAACCGGTAATGACGTGTCCATTTCTGGAGGCGGTAGCACGAAAGAGGTGTGTTCTGAGGATGTTTCCAACATTTTCTTTATTTTTTTAATTAATAAATAACTGAACATTATATCTTTTCTATTTGTAATTGTAAGTAAGTGTCAAAAGAGACGGTGTAAACAGTGTCTGCCAAATTAGGCTTCAAAGGTCCATAACCCAACAGGGTCAATTCCAAAATCCAATCTCACCAATGCTATAGGCCAGCACTAGGCAACAGTCGTGTGTGGTTCCTTTTACCCTGACTTTTGATTATTTGTTTCATAGAGAATTTCATTTAAAAAAAAAAAAAAGTTTTGGGCGAAAAATATTTTTGGTATCTTTTGTGTGTTTCCCATTTATTACAAAGATATACCCTCTTAATATGTTGAAGTCCTTTACTTATTTATTTATTTAGAATATGAGGATTCAAATTTTATTTTTTTAGGTGATGTCAGGTATGTTATTATTATTAGGCTATACTTGTAACTATATTGAAGTCGACTTTTTGGGATATGATTTTTTTCTTTTTAAGTGATTGAAAAATTAAGAGGTAAAAAAGAAGGTTGAAATGATGTCTTCGGATTGAAATGGTATCATTTTTTTTTTTTTTTTGGTGAACAGGTTGATTCGGATTTTTATCATATTGATTACTTTTTACATGATATTATAAGAAGGTAAAAATCTTGAAACCATTATAGACGAGGTTGAAACCATTATAGACGATGTAATATTTCACAACAATATTTTTTTTTTTGGACATTTTTCAAAAAACCCTAATGACAATTTGTCTTGAAAATCCACTTTAGTATATCACCATATTATATTGTAAAACTTGCGAATACTATTTTAAAATATATAGAATACATGGGGTGTTGAAATAATCTTTTTCCATAAACTTTTTGGTAAAACAAAACATAATTCAGTGCCATTAAATTGAAAGTAGTGTATGATAACCTCCTTACTATAAAATTCTCATTTAGTTTTTTTTTTTATTTTTTATTTTGAAATTCATGATTTGAAGGTTGAAGTGGAACAAAGCCAATATTTTATTTTAATGGAGATGGTATTGAGATAGTTTCAAGGAACAAATAAATAAAAGAGGTCACATTTAAAAAAAAAAAAAAGTGTTTTTTTAGGAGTATTTAAGAAGAAAAAAAAAACACTAAATAAACTTAAAAATGCTCATCTTCACCAAGCTCTGTCCATGGTTACTGTACTTCACTAGATATGAACCAGGAGATCCTAGCCAATAGCCACTAGCCACTAGCCACTAGCCACTAGCCACTAGCCAGCTCCTGTAACATACAGCTCGTTGTGAGCTTTTTTGGGTGTCCTCTTTGGTCATTTCACTTTGGAGTTCAGACCAGCCAACCATTTTTTTTTCCTTTCCGGTTTATTTCATTTTTGTTTTTGTTTTGTTTTTTCTTGAAAACGAACGGCCAGCAACTACAAAAGCATGCACTTAAAGTCGCTAAAGTGTATAGTTAATGAAAAAAGTGTCAAAATGGGATTAGTATACACTTTTTGATGATTTAGAAGTGATTAACTCCTAATTGCATATTTAATATTGTTGGAAAAATGGTTTTAAACCATTTTGAGATTCAAATTTGAGTGGGACTTACTTAGTAAAAATAACGGGTGTTGGTGGATTTACGTTTTCCGTCGCGAGGAGATCGAAATCATATATTCATACGCTCAAAATGATGTTTGGGTGAATGAGAAATTGATGCTCAAAGTGTGCCCAATGGAATAGAATTTTATTGAAAAATTGCTCATAAATGTGGAGTCTCACATCGCTTAGGCATAAAAACTTGATGGACTTTATAAGAATTTGTATTTTTGGACTTGAGTAAGATTGTGTACCCAAGAGGCTCTCTTACGCGCAAGGGGTGCAAATCACAACTCCGGTGGGTTAGGGGCCCAATGTGTAAGCCCGCACGATGCGAATGTCAATCCGTCAAGCTTGCCCTCGCATGGACTTTGTTTTGAAATTTTTTTTCTTTTCTAACATAAATTACAAATTTTTTTTTCTCCAGAATATCAATAATCATCTGTTCATATTCCAAGGGTTAAGAATGGAGTTTAATGAACAGCATTAGTGCATGATTAATCCAGATTAAAACCTATTGAATTCTGATTTTGTAACACCTCCTCTTAGAGCCTATAAAAGGAGGCCTCCACAAGCTTGAAAACACACACAAAAACACACAACACAAGTTCTCTTTCTCTTGTTTCCTTGTTCTAGCGTTTTCTATCGTAGTGGTCGGTTTTTGAGTTTTGGTGAAAGAGTAAAGGATTTGGTTTCAAATTCGCCGGCAACGGTTTTCGATCATGCTAGACTACCATTGTTCGTCGTTGTATCCTGAGAGACAGACGTCCGTTGAAGTCTCGTGCACTTACTAGAGGGGACGAATCTGTTTTAAGGAAAGCATATCTCACATGCCCGACGATCTTCTTTGTGTGTTGTTTTCTTCAAGTTAAGGTTAAATTTCGGTGTAACAATTTTATTTATATTATACTTCAGCTTCTTGTCTATTGTTTATACTTCGTTATTTTTCTAACAAATGTACTTCGTTATTTTTCTAACTAATATTTTGTAAATAAAATAATTATAAGAATAGACAATGGTAAACCCCGTCAATTTCTAGGATAATATATTTTGCATGCATTCATATATGTCGACCTCCACGATAAGATTGATTCTAAGGTAATTTATTTTTGCGCACAAAACTCTTCTCTTTCTTTCTCTCATTTTGTCAAAACGTTTAGTGGTTTCATGTTAAACAAGCCATCAAATTCTCGACTTGGTAAAAAGTCTGCGGCTTAAGTTGATGTCAAAAGTCTTAAATCGTGAACATATTAGGAACTGGGGGTTTTTTTTTTGGCCAATCAATGAGAAAAGATGTTCAAGGTACAATTGATAAATGCTCCTAACCAAAAAACTGGAATTCCAAGAAAATTTTATTTTTGTGTGGATATTAAAATAGTTTGACGCAAAGAGCTTATTCATTGAGATAATGGCTTGTGCTTATAGAATTTTGATAGGTTTTAATTTTCTTAAAATATATATTGATTGGTTTGATCAAGTTTGAGTTTTCATATATAAAGATATACATACACATATATATATATATATATATTTGAATTGGAAGTTTGAGTTGTTTGGGGACCATGTGAGGAAGTGAAAATCTGCTTCACCCTTTCATTTTCAAGGGCATCTATTATTGGACCCCATTTTGGTCGAATTTTTCATCCATACCCCCACCCCCCACTTAACCTTGTTGCTTGAATTTGCTTACCAATCAATATCACCACCCCCAAATGTTGCCCAAATATAGTAGTGGCCATATGGGCTCAAAAGTTTTTTAAATATAGAAATAAAATATATGTGGTAAATAAATAATTAGCCATGATTGTGGACTACTTAAAGCTCTTTAATGAATTAGTTGAATTTAGGGGGCAAAGTAAGGTTTGACATGTTATTAATATAGGACATGTATAGCAATGAATGCAACTATTTTCAAAGATGCTACTTGCATATGAAACCAAGACTTCTTTCCCGCCCTTAAAGGAGTACTTCTATGGAGGCATATTGAACTAACTTATCAAAATTTAAGTGTCAAATTTGGAGGACCTTGTGTAAATATGGTATGAAGTTTGACTTATGAGATCATTCTTTTTAACAGATATATACCGTTTACAACAAGTTTAGTTAATCCTATCGCTACTCATCAGTTGAGGTCGTCTATTGTGAAAGAGCACAATCCATCAAGTCTTATTCAATTGGGATCATAAACTTATTAAGTTTGAAAAGGAAAAAAAAAAAAAAAGGTGTATATTTTTGTTTTTGTTTCAAGGGCAAAACTTTACGAATATCCAATTGATTTTTTTTTTTCTTTTTTACTTAAAGATGGAAGGATTAGATTTTCTTTAATCACATATAAAATTATCATTAGATTATTTCATAATTTATAATCTGCGATCAATTTACTTCATTATAAAAAGGCAAAGATATTTGAGAGGGAGGGAAAAGAGTAGTGCGAGCTAACGCACTAACTGAGATTATAGACTTTTTTTTTCCCCCTCTTTTCTCATCTTAATCACATTTAGGGGAAATGGATAAGACACGATGATGATCAACCGACTAGATGATGTGTTGGTTTCAGTTGGTGGAACTATTGGGTCCATTCGGAGAGGTCATTTTGGTTCTTCATAAGACGAACAGAAAGTTATAGCAACCAGAAAACGTCTCAATCTAACTTTCTTTTCGGATTTGTATGAATTGTATGAATCCACATGTGCTAGTTCCAACTAATTATTGTTTTTGCTCTCTCTCTCTCTTTTTGCCCCCCCCCCCCCCCCCTCTTTTTTTTCATTTTTCTTAAAGGAATTTCTACGTTGTGCTCATTTCGACCCCTTGGACACTTCTCCATCTCATTAACCACCGTCCCTTAAAAAACAAAAAAAAAAGTCAAACAGAAGTTATCCTCTGTATATTATGATTTGAGGAAAATATGTGCCATGTCTATCAAAATATTACCTTTTCAAAATTTTTTTTTTTCAACTTTAACTTGTAACTTCTAAAGGGGGACAACACCCATTAATTCGGGAAAATAAGGATCCATTACTGTTGTTAATCTTATTATTTTCTTCATTTCCTTTGACTATACATTATTGTAATCCTGTTACCATAAACTATTTACGAAAAAAGTAAACGATCAAGAACATATTTAGAAGTTACGTTCATTTTCAACAGCTTCAGTATACAAGAAAAACTCGCACAACGTCAAATTTTCTATATATGTTTATATCTCTAACCTCTCTAATAAAGTCTTGAAAACGACACTCCGTAGATAGAAAGAAAAAAAAAATTATGACAATCTATACTATAAGTGTGAAATCCTAAATTATCTTGAATGAACATTTACTTGATCGTACATTATTCATGTGTTTGTACAATAATTGAGCTCTACAATTAACAAAAGGAAAGTCACTATAGTAATACTTGAAACGATTATTTTCAACCTAACTGAGCATCATTAGAAATTTAAACAGCTACTAACTCTTGTTAATTTGTCAAGCCAATATAGCGACTTTTTGGGAAACTTTTGTAGATGTCAAAAAAGTTTTGATTTTTGTCCATTTTTGTTAACAATGGATCGAAAATTAGAAACAACTGTATATATTGCATGAAGGGCTGATTAACACGTATTGCAGTTAATAATCTGCTTAGGCTTGCTTAATTACTTTCTTTCTTAGTTAACATAGCTAAGTTAACAATTAATAATAGAAATTCATTTTTAGTTGTGAAGAGCCTTAAAGTTCATCATATGATCAAGTAAACTAACCTAATTACGACATTATATATGGTTACACTTGAATCCTAAAAAACTAAGGGTGCATTTCGAACTCAAGTTACAACTCAAAATTTTCATGATTAGTTTTTATTTTTTTATGAAAAGTTCAGTAAAAATTATAACCAGTTTTAATAACTCAACCAACTCTAACTCAAAAATTTCATCTCCAACCAACGAATCAAACAGTGGCTAACTGTTGAATGATCGTATTGTTGACCGTGTGTGGAGCCTAAGTTTTGCCATACACATCTATATATGTATAGCTATTGTATGTATAATTTCATGAGTTGTTCTAGTTTTTTCATGTATTGATGATTAAGAGAAATGTAAAAGAAGAATACGGACTATGCGATTTTCATCATCTTCTTTTTTTTTTTTTTTTTTTCCCTCCCTTCATCATTTTAAAATCTTATGGCAGTTGAAAATGGATGTGAAAATTACAAACTGAGTATGAATAGATATCACACTTGTGCTTGCTTATTTATTTATTTTCTCTAATATTATTACTTTTAATAGTGGATTGAGATCTCATATGCAATTTTAGCATCTCAAATGATGTCTAATCAATTATATTTTGACACATCATTGAATGAAGTTAGATCTTAAGGTATAAAAATCAGTTATAAAACATTTCAAAATTTTTGAAAATAACATGACCTAATATCATTGATTAGGTACTGTTAAAGATACTAAAAATTAAACAGAAGATTTCCATCATTTCATAGCATAGGATTAAAGCATCAAACCCCTAATAGCACATATTTCAAATTAATTCACGTTCAATATATATATATATATATATATATATATTTTGGTGTATTTAGACTCTTTTCTGGAGCTTATCATTTTCCAAGTTGCATAAAAAGTATGACCAAATCGATCATCTCCAATAAACACTCTATAGATTCTCAATAATAAAGATACTTATTACATAACGATAACACAAAATATGTGCTTATTCATATATTTTCTGTAATATTATTACTTTTATAATAGCAGAGATAAAGCGTCTAATTCTTGAGCTTATCATTTGCCAAGTTGCGTAGGAAGTTTCACCGATTGATCATCTCCAATAAACACTCTAGAGTCTCAATAATAATGGAACCTATTCTATATATTAGTCATTCTACTCTATAGATAACCAATTAGTGGTGTTTGCTATCAATGATCCGATCTCTCTTTTATCCCCTTTTTTTTTTTTTTTTTTTTTTTAATTTTTAAGAAGACACAAGTCACTTTCCTATTTTCTAGCAGAAGAAACGGTGCCAGATCCATTGATTTAAATTTATATTAAATTTGCATTGATTTGTCCTTTTCTCTTAATTCTATTTAATGTTCATTTGTTACACTAATTTTGCTTGTTTCCTGAGAAAAACCTTCCCCCGTAGAAGGCATGCTGCCTTTCAATTATTCAAATCCCCACATTTATACTTTATGTGTATAAGAAAATAATGTACATTTATTTAATTCATAAATAATAATAATATTATTATCATTTCCTTGATTGATATGGATATGGTGAGTGAAGCAAAATGGGATAAAGTTAGGTAAAGAGGTAGGTTGATATCATACATATATACATATACATATGTATATATATATAGCACTTTAAAATAATGCCTGGGAAAGGAATAGGCCAATATATTTAATTAGATTACTTACTTCAATTGGAACTAAAGGATAGAAGTACTCTTTCATTATTGCTATTAATTAGTATTATTATTGTTAGTTTATAATTATTTGCTAAAAAGATAATCCGTTGATAACGCAAGGCAACGAGAAGAGCCAACAGAAACAATACCAAAGTAAAGAGCAAATGCATCAAAAGAAATAAAAGTCGGGAGATACCTCTCCACTCATCAGCACAGGATCAATAATTAAAATAGCACTAAAGGGATCTGCCAATAAAATCTAAATTACCAAATCAAATAAAGCGAATAAACTATATATATATATATATATACGAATAATGCTCGGGACATCAATTGTAATCCCAATTTTTTGAGTACCAACTCATGTGTCATATTTTTATTGATAAATATAATCAATTAATTTGACAATGTTTTAAACAATTATCAATAAAAAACTGACAACTCATATGCCACATAGGTTGGTATTCAAAAATTAAGATTAAAATTGATTTTCATAGCATTTTTCATATATATATATATATATATATATATATAACTCGCTGAAGACTGCAAACATAAATAAAGAATGAATAGATCCCTTAATCTTCACATCTGTACAAATAGGATAATCCTATTTGTACATAATAGTAAATGGGTATGTATCCTTTATGGATCTAGGAGTTCATACGAATAATGACTAGCAGGATTTCGCATTCAATCGGACTCCGGAAAAAAAAAAAAAAAAAAAAAAATTAGTGACTCTTATAGTTTTTAAGTTTTAGAAAAATATTTTCACTCTTGAACAATGTAAGTTTACAGTCCTCTTATTTTGAACTTTTGGTACCAATATTGCCATGTTGACTCATTTACCAATAAAGAAAGCGGAGAACATATCTTAAATCCTTGAAATACAAGCCTTTATATTTTTTTTTCCAAAGTATGATTTACGGTTTCCCCTAATATGCATCTACTAGACATAAACTTAATTAACCTCAAACCGTAACCACTTACAACCTAAAAAATGGACCGTTTTATATATGTTCTTTTTTCCTTTGTTCTTGTTGGCACCGGTGTGCGAAGTACTCAACATCGTTGGCGACCTCGTGCTAGGACAATATGCCTCTCATTAGATCGAACTCAAAACAATCTGTCCTCGTAGATGCGAGGCGATTTTGCATGAGGTAGCTCTCCTCATTGACAATGGAACTTCCAATCATGTTTGTGCGAGGGAGCTTCGCCTTATTCGTGCCTACATCATGCATGATCACATGACGGAAGCTCCCCTAACAAGGGCAAGAGTCGCGCGCAAATCCAATTTTTGGTTCTAGCGAAGAATAAAGCAAAGCCAACTCCCACGAGGCAGCGTTGAAGCTCTTAATCTCCGATAATTTTGCCATTCGTGGGCATAGATTCTATGTTGGTCGTTTAATTACAACGCTAAGTAAGCTCTTCATTCAAGTGTTTTTTTTTTTTTTGGGGGGATGAATTCTTCATTCAAGAATTTGGGTCTAATTCAATTGCACTAGTTTTGTCATAATGTGACGCGAGGGAGAAACCAATCTTAATCTGAATTTGCACAAAAAAAAAAAACTAATTAAAATGAATAAATATAAAAAAGTGCGAGTGAAATTTTTATAAACGAGGATAACTTTTTTTTTTTTTTAATGTAAAAGAATAAAAATGAATTACGTCAATTTTTCTTAAAAATCCATGCCACTTAGGATTTCAGATGGTAAAAAAGAATTCAGGATTTCAGACTAGAGAGGGACCGCAATTTCACCTGACACCCATATTATTGACATATGTGTAGCCTAAAATGTGCCACGTACATGTATTGACCTTATTTATTTATTTATAGTTATTTGTTTTTATTTTCCACTACTCAATTAGTTTTTAATTAGACTATTGGTCTTGATAATGGATATCCCAATCAACTCGATGGGAAGAAAAGGCAGGCTGCGAACAATAATTTTGAATTAATCAAACCTTAATTCTCTTTCAATATACATCAATTTGATATGACTGTACAATAATCGAGAGATTTGGAACTTGTCACATATATATATATTATGAAATTTAAGCGTAAAATGAATTAAAACCCACATGGAGTTTTCAAATGACTTTTCAAACATCTACATTTATGCTTTCTGTACCACACAAGTAAGATTATACACATAATTCGACGTGACAGATCAACCACAAAATTTTTAGAATAATAAATTTTAATGTATCCTTAAAAAATTTCACCAAATTATAATTTTTAAATAATTACTAATTAAAATAAAAATTATGATATTTATAAGCAATTAAAAATTCTCACTTTCTGTCAAGCCATATGTAAATCCCCAAGAGCGTGTTTGATTTAGTGACACGTGCCATAAATTTCATGAGGAGAGTACAAGCAAAATCCTAGGGCTTTTTACATTGGAAAGATCAAGGAAAATCTAATATTTTTAATATAATAATGCTTATTCATCAGAAAGAAAAAGAAAAAAACAAAAAAAAAGAAAAAGTGTGAGGGGATTAATTCTGCTATGCCTTATCCCAACCACCGGAGATCCTCAATACAGATAGTGTTGTTCCACTAGAATCTAATGGAAGGGTCATGTCCGAAATGGGAACAATGTACTTTCCAAGTCTACGTTGTGCGCAATTAATGAAGTGGCCCATCTTCATTTTGGTCAAAGTAAGAAAAAATGGACGTTTCGTTCCTTTTTTTTTCTTTTTTTTTGACGAGTTAGCTTGCTTGTTCATTGAATATATCCTTTCGAAATTAATCCATCTAAGTTATATGTCCAATTAACGTTTCTCACGATGTAATAATAAATAAAGCAAGAAAGAAAGACCACCGATTAATCAAAAAAAGTATTCTAAAGAATCATTACATCATCTATTTTGATCAATTGACATGTATAACAGTACCGTATGAAAAATCATCTCACGATATGTTGACTCCGATCTACAATTGAGATAAGTGGCCCTAAGAGAGCCTTATGGTAACGAACATATCTCATTGTATAGTTTAATTACTGGTTGGAGCATTTTATTTTAGAAAGTTTATAACAATATATAAGGATATAATAAAGTGTGATGTATTCAAATAATTTCAGATAAACAAAACATTTCAAGTGACATGTGGATACTTAATTAAGTGTTTTGTGTATATATCGTGTTCACTATCATAATAAGAATAATTCAAACTCGAGATTTTATCCTGAAAAATGAGGATGCTTAGTTACTTCTGTCATTTAAAGGGCTTGTTTGAATGAGGATCTTCATCTAGCAGGAAAAAAGAATGGTAGAAATTAAGCTTGTAACTTTGTTTTTCAATTGGGGAACAAAATAAAATTTATTAACCTTTCAAATGATCTTGTAATAGTTCCAATTCTCAACCATTCGTTTTGTTCTAATTTACATGATTTATAGTGGGAGTGGTCCGTTGACCCTACCAAATATCCCACCAATCTTGGTTATACTGATATATACGTGAACTATTTGTAATTTTGGGCCGAATTTTGATTTCTCATCCATTACATCACATTGGCCACTGACTTGGAACGTACATACATAAAATATTCTCTTAAATATTATTATTACTTTTGTTATTATTATTGTTTAATATTCAACCCCAACTGCCTGAAACTGTGAAATAAAAAACAAGTTATTTATTTATTTAATTATTTTATTAAAAAACAAAAACAAAATATTTATCGTGGTGACGTATGCGGTGATGCATGATTTCCTTTATTAATTAGTATTGAATAAATTCCAATATATGTAAAGGGAACAGTTAAATGTGCCTAACATTTTGAGACTGATGAAGAATATTGAATCTCTTTTAGTTCAGTTTGGAGCCAAAAAAAAAAAAAAGTAGTCTGATTTGGTTTCTTGAATGTTGTTTTGCTCCTTGAATTGTCAACAAGGAATCTATATATAAATATCAATAACGATCATGATTGTTTGACTAAGAGGAAGCTGTCATATGCATAAGATAAATCTCACGTTATCGGTTTCTTATTATTGATTGCCTATAGTCGTTTTATTTTAGTCTCCAAAAGACCAAGAATCTTTCATTCAATATTTATTTTAGTCATTAATTAAAAATAAAAAAGAAAAAACATGAAACTCGACTCAAGATATTCCATATCTAGAAACCGGGATATAGAGCAAAAATTTCATCTGAGAAATAAAATATTTCAAAATTTCCCCACGTGATGGGATTTTTGGTCAACTTATACATCATGTTGACCACTGGTTTAGGGATTTAATTCCTTCAATTTTGTTTAAATTATACGTGGGATCGCAACATTCAGCTTCTAACTAAGGCAGCTATTTCCTGGCCCAATTTCATCTAAATTAAATAGACGTCCTAACTCAAGAGCGCCTTCTACTCTATGCTAACTAGACAAACTTTTATTAAATTTGTTTACGGTTTATTCGTTATCAAGGATGATTACGTTGATCGTCACTTGCCCCCCTCTTTTTGGTCGCATCACATACTGTTGTATCATCAGCTTAGGGTTTTTGGCACTAATTTCTATATATATATATATATATATATCTATATCATGCTCTAAGATATTATTAGATTGTGAATTTGTCAAATATTGTTAAATTATTGTACTGTTATGATTTTTATTTTGCATGTGTACTTGGACATTATATCTCGCCTCGAATTAACCGTTAAAGATGAGCTTTATGTATGTTCGAGCCTATGCAACATATACGAGTCCAAACATTCAAATTTCGTTAGATTTTGTGTGTTTTGACAACTAAGATATTATATTTTTAAATCCACTCTTAGAATTCTCCATGATATTGGCGTTGTAAATCGAGGCATGCATATATATACACATACAAGTATATACATATAGAAAATGTTTCATATGCGGTATCATATATCATACGAAATTTATAACTTTCTATTCAAAAACTTATAATAATTAGTTGTTTTAACATATAACTTCATATGAATCTTGTCACATGATACTACTAAGATATCGGTGTAAATGATAAGTATCACTGAAAAAATATCATATTTAAATAACCTGATTAATCTAATATAACACCAACCCGGTTGGCACACAGGAGGAGTTCCGTATTCGAGCCCCTCCCTCCATATATGTAAATATATGTGTATATTATTGTTTTATCTATAGATATATATATATATATATATATATATATAGATACATATTATTGTGAATGCGTAGGATGGAGTACTGTGGAGGAAGAAAGAGAAATAATTGGTTACCAACATTTGTGAAGTGATTGGTCTTTCACAGTTAGAGAATAGCTGGAAGCTGGTTATCGTTGTCAAATATTGTGGTGTGTTTGTGTTTTCTGCCGGTGGTAGAGGGTGGTGGCCCCCACTGAAATTCGGCATGGCATGCTCGTCAAAAAGCACCTCATCTCCTTTCCTCATTTATAAATTTTATTTCTTTCCCTCTCAAATCACCGTCGCTTGGCAGTTGCCAGTTGGTGCCAATCAGCTGACCCCGCATGATCATCATGTATCTTTCATATTTATATATATATATATATATATCATTATTATAATCATAAAGATAGAAAAATTCGAACAATATTTGGAGAAATGTTAGAAGGTAAAACCGGTGTCACGTGCTAATAAAAAGTATGCAAGTCTTATAATATGAGATTTATAAACGAAATCCCATTTTTTTATTACATGTAAAGATATGTTTTAAAATATTTTCTATGTATTTTAGGCTACTGTTGAACTCGGAGATTTTATATATATTGTAACAAAATTAGAAGAAAACACCATTATCACATACAAATAGAAAATACATGAGTTGCGAGATTCATAAATGAAATCCAATCAAATTAGAGTTACTGATGGAGCTCTTAGACAATCTATATATATATATATATAGTTTTTTTTTTCTAGGTTAATGTGGAACTTGGAGATCTTTATATTTGGAGCAATGTTCACGCACTGATTATAGAAAGTATTAAAAGTCTTACAATATGAGATTCATAAATGAAATCTATTTATATATATATATATATATATATACATGTTTACTAATTGGTTTAGTTGATAAGTACATATATGTATTTTATATGATAAGAGCATCTTCTATACAATGTAAATTTTTTATGCCAATGTCAATACTTAAACATTAGGTTAAGAAAAACTATATTCTCTAATGTAATGTTATTCTTAAATATTATGATTTCAAATTTGTTAGTTGTTATATTTGATACGAAGTTTAACACCATGACATATGCCAAAATTTAGCACTTAATTGCATTAACATGGGTTTAATATGTTAGCTTTTTTGCTAAATACTTATAGCATTCTTGTTATCTCTTTTAAAATAATAAAAAAGTTTTTTTTTTTTCACAAGTTTTAAAGCTTTAAGTTTATGATGTATTAGTGCTCATTAGGACCATAGGTTTGAACTGAAATTTTTAAATTTGGATTGAGAACCTAAATTAAATTCGTAATTGAGAAAGAGAAAAATATATAGTACGGATTTTAAAAAAAAAATTTAAAAGTAAGATTTAGATTTAAGATTTTTTTAATTGAAAAAATTTAGATTCAAGTTGAATTGAAAATTTTGGATCCAAAGATATCTAAACACACTATTAAAGTATTTGAAATAGCATCATGTGTTGAAATAATAAAGATATAACAACATTTCATATGTATATCTATAATATATATATATGTCATTTTTATATTTTTTATGTTAAAATATATTATTAACATTAGCCTCTCCATTATTAGAGATGGGGTGCTGTTTATGAAGTTACGTGCCTGTTTGCATCTTCTTAATTAATTAGACTATTATTTCAAAGTAATTTTCTCTTTTGTTATTTTGATATATTGACCTCTCCGGCTTCATGAATCTTTAGAGTCCAATAATAATATTGATAAGGTGCCCCTATCCTAACGTCAAATGACTCGATTAGATGAATTTACTGACTTTTTTTTTTTTTTTTTTAAATTATAAGGTAAGAAGGGGAATGAAAATAATTGAAAAAATGAAGAGAGTTTCAACTTTCAAGCATATATTAATGATTTTACTTGCTCCGTGAGTAAACTACAAATACAATATTCCAATATATTGACGTTTTCATGCTTTGAAAAAGAAAATAATTTATATTATTTAATAAGAATATAAAAAAACAAAGGCTCTTTTCATATTGGGGGAAAAAAAGCAAGATAGACCACGCTTCAAGAACTTCATGCATGCTTATTAATTAAACTGATAGCAAGGACCAAATCAGTGGTTCAACTGTCAACAGCGATGAAATGTTCTCCAACCGTGACTTTTTCTATTTTCTATTTTCTATTTTCTATTTTTATTTTTTGGCAGTTCTTGATATCATTATATAGGAGATAAAAAAGTTTTTTCATGGCAATTAGTCCTTAAACCCAATAATATGTGTGTGTATTTGTACCATATTTAGTGCAAAGAGATGCAATTTTAATAGTAATTTTGATTCATAATTAGTGGTCTCAACACTCCCATGATAATAAATAATGCCGCATCATAGTATAAAAACAAAAAGTAGACTTAACGTAAGCTCCGTTTGAGTTATGGAATTTAAATTTTTGTAAAAGAAGATAAGGTAGAAAAAATAATTTAAAAAGTTGATCTAAGATATGATACCAAACACGAGCTAAATTTTGGTCATGGGCAATTCAAGTTGTACTTATTATTATTTTTGTTAAAATTTATTGGCACGTTCACCTTTCATGTTATATAAAAATTCCAGATTAATTTTAAAGGGGATTTTCTCCACGGTTAAGCTAAGGAAGAAGTCAAATTTTAGCTAAGGAATAATACGATTAATAATAAAAAGTTAGCTAGGTAGACAAATTTTTTTTTTTAACCGTCAATTTTGGTAATACATGCTGTTGCTTGATTTAATTTGTGGAGCTAGGAAATCCAATTTTAGGAGTGCTTTCTCTTTGAAAAATTAAAACACTATTATGTATTTCCCCTAAATTCATTCTTGTGTGTGTAGGGATGGCAATTCGTGTCACGTGTCGGGTTCGTGTCGTGTTAGAGTCGTGTCGATTTTTTCCTTCCCCGCCCCGAACATGACCCGCGACACGAACACGATACGAAACCGTGACATGAACCCGTTACGGGTTGACACGATACGAACCGAAATTGACCCGCGACACGAAGTTGACACGAAATTAACACGAATTTGACACGAAATTGACCCGAAATTGACCCGCGACACGAAATCGACATGAAAATTGACACAATTTGACCCGAAATTGACACGAAAAAACGTGTCGTGTTCAGGTTCTACGGGTCCAACTCGACCACGACCCATTTTTCTTGTGTCAATTTTGGGTCACCCGAAATCGACCCGCCCCCTATTTTTCCCAATCCAAACCCGCGAAATTCGTGCCGTTTTCGAGTTGTGTGGTCGTGTCGCAACCCGTATTGCCACCCCCATGTGTGTGTGTTATTTATTTATTTATTTATTTTTATCTTGGTTAGGAAATTATAACTCAAGACATCCTTGCTCAGTTTATCCACCATAGTGTATCTATTAATATCATTATTAACTTTGTATTTCCCTCAAAAATCGAATGGCAGATTAATGGTTTTTTCATGTGATTCAATTTTTTAAGGATTTTCCTACATTTTATGCAAAGGATTTGCAATTTGAATAAGTTGCTTTTTTTGGATATTGTTCTTTATCCACATCTTGTCTTCGTCTGTAAATTATTTTTGTCATTTCTTTCGACTCTTTGTTTTGTTTGTTTATTTGTATTAAGGGGGCGTTGTCGTTCAAAATGTTGTTCTAGTTAATCCTCGTTTGTAAATACCTTGTCCATCATGAGGACGTCGTCATTCTTTATATTTATGTCGTTTGTAAAGTCTGACGTTTTCAAGACTGTTGTCAGGCAGGAGTAAGAAAAGGAATATTCAATATTGCTTCAATAAAAAAATATTTAAAAAAAAGCCTAAAAAAGAACATTGTAGTTTCTAGGAGACATTGTCGTTTTAATTAATATTGTCTTACTGCAATATTAATTGTTTTCTTGGCTGGTGTCGCCCGTGTAATGCTGACAGTATTGTTTATGCATAGTCACTGTCGGTTTCTATATTTGTTGTCGTTGATACGTCCCTGTCGTTCTAGATTCTCTGTCGTCAAGTTTATCTTGAAAAATGTTAAATGAGGAAATCTTTATATTCAAATACAGTAATAATATTCCCTAAAAAAAATAGTAATAATATAATATAAATTAAATAGTGCAGAGAAAAAATAATAATTATTATATCACAATCAAATTGATCAATAATAATCTATGTGGCAATTCTTTTAATGTTTTTAAATAAAAAAAAGCAACTTGCATATCGTATAAATTGATCATTACGGCTTGCTATAAAAGTATGAACAAACATAATTACAGTAGAATTTTGATTACAAAAGTTGCATAATAAATGTCTTCTTTCTTCCTTTATCATTTCATCTCTTTTCTATGATTTCTCTGGACAGGATTTTGAGTCGTTTGTTTTACAGAATTGTCGTATTGGTTTGAAAATTTGAAGTCGTTTCTAACATGAGTTGTCGTTTTTTAAGTCATTTTCGTTTTCTGTATTGTAGTCGTTTGAAAGGTCATTTGTGTTTATTGACTGCAGTCGTTTCTATCTTTAAATGTTCATTCAATTTTTTTTAATACTGTCATTTCTATACCATATATACCCAATGTCTTGACTGGTTTCTCTTTTAAAATAACGCGGTGGCTTTATCATTTATTTTGACTGGTTTTTCTTTATATCCGCCGTTTTAGGAAAATTTTGTCGTTAATGATATGTTGTCGTACGTGAAGTACATCGTGTTAGTGTAACCATGTTTTTGGTTTTATTAATTTGTTCATTAATGCGGTTTTCCAGATATGTGATGTGGATGTTTCGATAGAATCGTGTCGTTTTCTCAGGAGGAAAAAAAAAAGAAAAGAAGAAAAAGAGCGTGCCATTTAAATTTGTCATTTGAAAAGGATCTTGTCGTTAATCCACTGTTGTCGTTTGTGGTTCTCTACAATTGTCGTTTAGACTACAGTTTGTGTCGTCATTTGTAACAAATTTATCAACTCAATGACTTACTTACTTCATATGAATATGTTATATGCCTAGTAAATCTTATCTTTTACCTAGTAAAATTTATATTTACCTTGTAAATTTATTATTTATTTCAAATATTTTAAAATATATTATTTTTTCTTAAAATTGCGAATGCAGAGGTTTAACATCTTTTGATTGAGTTAGGTGTGAAAATATCACTAAATTATACATGTAATCACAAAACCTTGCTATTTACTTTTATTATTTCAATAAAAATGTAATTTACTATGACACTAAATTCCCATTTTTGAAAGTGATGATGATGATGTTCCTCTAAGGGGATGCTTGGGGTCATGTTTGGAAACATCGTTGACAAATTTTTTTTCATTTTCCTTTAATTTTACTATTAAATTTTATAAACATTAAAAAAAAACTTAAATTTTAAAAATCCATAACTTTATCATTTTAAGTCGAAATGAGATATTTTTTTTTTCAAATTTCATAGAATTACGAGATGAATGAAACAATATCCATATTACTGATTTTTTATTCGAACATGTTCTAAGTTTTTGTATTTTTTACTTTAAACAGTTCATTTTCATAAAACGTATATTTTCAAAACTCAAACCATTTCCGATCTCCAAAAACACTGTCTCCAACCCTAAACGGGCCAAAAATTTCCCTCGACTAGAGGCTGAGCTTCGAGATCTGGACTCGGCCCATGACTGCAGTCTAAATTGAATTTGGGCTTAAACTTCATTTACCGGCCCAACATTTCGTTTCAGCGTTCAGGACTCTGCAATCAGCAAAAACCCCAGCTTTAGGTGTCTGCCATGGAAGAGCCCTCTCCCTCCCTCCCTCTCTCTCTCTCTCTCCATTCAATCTCTATGCCAAAACTCCATTAGAGAACAATGGCGTTTTGGTGCAGAATCGGAAAATCAAAGCTCAAGCAATTCTCCCACCAATTCAAGGCCATTCCTTATGCTTCTCCTTCGAAAGCATGTCTCGCACAGAATCCCCATTTCGTCGTTCATAGTAAACCCACTGATTTCTGCTACAATGCCAGATTTTTCGCCGCTCCAGTTCAGGTATATATTTTTTTAATTGAGATTCAATTTCCTTAGCTTGTAAATTATCCGACTTAATTTCCGAATTTTGTTTCAAAGTTTAAAGCTTAGAATTGTGTTTTGAATTACGACGTAATTTGGGGTGAATAATGGATTTGGTGTTGGTCTGTTGGGTAATTTTGTAGTACCAGAAGCAAAATAAGGAAGCCAGGGAGACGAGCGGACCTCGACTAAACGAGAAAATCACAGCTGAAGTTGTCAGGCTTGTGCTGGGCGATGGTATATATTATTATCATATATATATATATATATATTTATATTTCAAATTTTTTTTTTTCTGTTTTACTGAAATATCTATCAATAATTAACATATTCTAACTGAGCCATACAAAGGATTAAGGGTTGGTTTGGATCATAGGTTGCGTTTAAACTTTTTAGAATGTTGCTACCAAATTGAATGTATGAATCCACATGTAAAATTTGAATTGTGTATTTAATTCGAATGTGTGTTTGGATGGTTTTGTTAAAGGTAACATTTTAATAGTGTTAAGGTAGAAATATGAGTGTGGAATGGATTTTTAAAAAATTAAAATTTGGATTTGAGTTGAATTATTGTGAATACTGAAACCATTTTTTAATGCACTTGAATGTCTCACACCACCGACTAAACGCACATTTGCATTGTAAAAAACTCAAATTGAGATGGTGATCCAAACAAAGGGCTAATTTGTTTAGGGTTTGTTTTAGGTCCGTCACACTGATTTACGGAGCAACTATGACATAGCACAATATTTAGTTTCTCTTCTAACTTAGAAATGCAACAGTTTATGCTAGGGAGATGTTTTATAGTTATGTCTTCAGTCTTCACAATGTCATTGTTACGCAAAATAAATGTAATTTTATATCATTTTCTTCGACGAAGTTCATAAAACACTAGCCTTTGCCTATGTACTTATTTTTGATTTATTATGGGGGTTGGTATTGTAGAGCATTCGATTGTTTCGAGGCGTGAAGCTCTGGCTCGTGCGAGGCAACTCAATCTTGATTTAGTTGAGGTACACGCATGCTTCAGTTCTTCTCATCAGAGTCTTTTTTTTTTTTTTTTTTTTGTGATTTTGGGTTTTCTCTCTCTCTGCTTTGAGTTCTTTTGAATATGCCGTTAGTAATTCTAATTAGTGATGTGAGAGATCAACTCATTTGTTCTCTTTCTGTTTTACAGGTCTCAGGGAACGCTAATCCCCCTGTGTGTAAAATAATGGACTTCAATAAAGAGCAGTTCCTGAAAGACGCACGGGAAAAGGAGCGTGCTAAAAGCAAGGTATGCTACAACGAGGGCATTAGTAAGTTTGCATTAGTCTTAATGTTGTTTAAGAAGAGAAAGTAATGCGCTTCCGGGAAAGTATGCAAATCTTTATTCCGGTATGTATATTTCGTAGTGTTTACAGCTTGGTGAGTGGCTGATGGATCATGACTAGAGTACTTTCTATTTGTTATTTTGTAGTCCGTATTATCCAGCCAAATAGATTTTCTTCGCAAGTAAACTATTTAAGATTCACGGACGTAACCTCTGTTCGATAATTAAATTCGTGCAGGAGTCAACTTTGCGGCAAGGGACTCTTAAAGAAGTTAGGTTTAGTGGCAAAACTGTGAGTACTTTCTTTCGCACTCCGTTCTTAGTTTCTTCCCACTTTTCCAACCGCATGTTTAATTGTTGATGCGTCTTCGAGCCTGTCTCATTCAGGAACCAAAGGACCTTCTGATGAAAGCAGTCAATGTGACGAGATTAATGGAGGATGGCTATAAAGTGAAGGTATTCTTTCTTCTTCTTCTTCTTCTTCTTCTTTTTTTTTTTTTTTTTTTTTTCCCCCTTTTCCTCGACTGTTTGTTGGGAACCCTTTAGGTAGAACTCAGCCTTGCAAAACGAGTTTGCAGGGGAGGAGACCTAAGGGCTTATTGACCCATTACTTATCTTATAGTCTTTCCATGTGGGACATTTGGTCTCTGACAATGTTTTAATGAGCTTGTGTCTTAAACATTTCCTATTTATATTGTGGAATGATGTGTAGAGTGGGAGAAGGGTGATGTAGAACTAGAGAGAAGTGGAATGAGGAGATGTAGAGAGAGAGAGAGAGAGAGAGAGAAGAATTTGGAAGAGAAGATATAAATGCCACTATACTACAGGGGTGTACTATTGATTCGTATATTTACGTGTTTCCAAGTCATCCAAAAATATTGTGTTCTGACTTGGAGGAAATCAAATACTCGTTGAGAGAACTGAAAGGCAACTTTCTCACTGGTAATTTGTCAGGATAGGACTAGGTCCTTGTCAGTTATTTGGTGTTTAGATTGTCTCATGACGGAGTGATTGATGGTTTTCTTGCTTTCATGTTATGTCTACAAACCTTAACAAGTTTTGGTTCATGTGATGGGTTGGCAGAGCCAAAATTAAGTGTTGTTGTCTACCGTTTCTCTATGTATCTTCCAAAGTGATTTTAGAAGTTAAATCTGCATGAGGTGACTTACATTATTATTTTTTTTAACTTTCTCTCCATTTCTTTTTACAGTGTACTGCGAAGGGTACTGAAAATCAGGATGTATTGGGAACATTATCTCGTATATGTGCCTTGGTATTATCATATTGTCGAAATCTCCGCTTATTTCTACGTCAGTGACTCTGTTTTCTTCGTTTTTCTTTTCCTTCAAATATTTTATTAGGATAATGGTTTGCAGATTGAAGATATAGCTGTTGTTGAGAGTGGACCAACGATAGGGAAAGATAGTGCCTTTCTGATAGTTAGGCACCGAAAGTTCGGATTACCAAAGAAAGGTGGTGGTAAAATTAAGGATCTAGCTGATGCAAGCTCCGGGGTTCTGAAGGCAACCTCCACTACAGCTGATGCTGCAGAACCTGGCTTGGAAACCGTTGAACAGAACTGCCTTGATGAAGTTCACCATGCTAGTTCCTCTACATCGGCCTCTTCTGATTCAGATATTCATGGTTCAGACAGAGTGGAGACTTCTAATGATACCGAAAAAAGGTATAAAAAAGGCAGGCAAAGAAATATGTTTGCACCAAATAAAGGAATGGATCACAGGAATGTGGGTATCAGGGACTCAACCAGGTCAGAACCCCAATTCTCAAATCAAGGAAGGCAGCCACCAAGAGATGTAAATTTCTCACGGCGAACGAGGGAAAGTGATGAAGCTGCAGTCGGTTCTCCTACATTTAGATACAATAGGCCTCCCCCCCTGAATGTTGCACCTCCCTTTAGTCCTGGCGCTCCGAGCACCCCCCCAAGACCTAGTTATGGCAATTTTGGTGCTCCAGCAAAACAAGGTGTGGATGCCGGAGTTGGTGAGAACAGGGAACAAAACCGTTACGCTGTGAGGCGTCCTGTTACAAGAGATGACCTCGCTGCAAATCAGAACTTGCCCGGTTCAAGAAATGATGGAAGTCAACCGGCCAATGACAAGAGCAGACCCGGATACGGGATCTTCAGCAGAGAGTAGAAACTCTAATGTGCCTCGAAACAGGATAACAACGCGAACTTAATAGGAATATGATGAACGTTACAACTATTAATTTATAATAGGGGACGCCCTACAGTGCTAATGATTATAGTCAGGGTGTTCTACAGAAAAACCGAAGGCATATTTTTGTTCCTTTCAGATATGTATTGCCCAATTTTTTAACAGGAAGCTTAGAATTTTGGTGTCTCTTTGATTCTTTGTAGACAGTCCTGCATTGTTATTGGGTCGTGTTAATTCTGAGCCAACATTCACGTTGAAATATTATTAAAAAAAAGTTATAAAAAAAAAAAAGAAAAAGGAAAATAATGCTTTTATTATTAGTATTATTATTTGATCATCAATATCATGGCAGTGAACATGGTTTTCATGTCTTCCTTTAACATGCTCTCTTGTATATCTATATATTTTAGATAATTAAATTGAGGATCTAATTAACGGAAAATTATATTTCCAAATGAACCATACAAGTAAGGCGTCTTCATGTTAGATTTGTAGGGTTCGTTTGGTGTTTGGGTTGAGTTCGAGATGATATGAAATTTTTAAGTTTGAGTTGGTTGATTTTTTAAAAATTAGTTATAAATTTTATTGATTTTTCAGAAAAATATAAAAATTGAAATGAAAAAGTATAGTTTAATTGGAGTTAAACCTGGATGCCAAACATAGACGTAATTTGCTTCAACTTCTTTGAACCTCACGCAACTATTTAACTAGAAAATGTTACATAACCTTGTTCTTATTTTAAATCTTCATCTTCTTAAATTTATAAGTGTTCGTGGGTCTCTGCTTTTTGAAAAAAGAGTTAACAAATAAATCTTTTAACCTATCAGAATTTGACACATCAGAATTAAAACCTATGAACAAATCGAAGTGCACTTAAATTTAAAGATTTTATTTAAAGTTCTTGCATAAAGTTCTCTGTTTTCATATAACAAAATAAATATTTTCTTCTCTTAGTTAGTGTTGTTAAAAAGATAAATTCTATTTTTAAAGTTAGTATAACTAAAACAAAATGTATAGGAGTCACTTGTTTACTTTAAAATTTTGTGAGAAAAAAAATTTGCAACCACTATCAAAGTCTTGTATTCATTAATAAATAAAAAATAAATCTTTCTTTATTACTAATCTTAACAATAACTATGACACTAAAGTGTTTTTTTTTTAATATTAATAATAGAACTTCATATCTATTAGCACGCGTTTTCATATCTAATCAGAATTATCTTATTTAACGGTTGAAAAACAAGGTCTTTGTCAATAATGTTGTTCTTCGTGTCACACCAATACTATAAAAATCTACTAATAATAAGAGCCTGATTGGATCATCTGTCAGAAAAGCTTTCAGTCTCTAGAAGTCTTCTGGTTAAAATAAAAAAATGTAACTTCTAATAAAAACTCTTTTGAATAGATGTTAAAACTTATAATAAAAAATAAATTAGACATCATAAATTTTATTTTAATATTTTTATTATTTATTAAATAACTTTAAAGATTATTTTTATTTCAGAACTCTTTAATTCTAAATATTTATTAAGAAGTCATAACTTCTATTTCACTTCTTCTATTAACTAACTAGAAGTGAAAGCAAAAGTTTTCGCTCTAAATCTAGAGCTTTTAATTATATATATATATATATTAATTCCAAGAAAAAGATCCGAATCAATACTCTCGGGTCGAAAATCCCAGCCCCATCTGGATCAGTTGTATATTAACCCGGGCCGCCCGATTGGCGGCCTTCCGACTTCCGAGCCATTGCCCATGCCCTAGCTAGCGGGAGACCACCAGACAAGGCAACACACTCACAACGTGCTCTCTATATCTTCTTCTTCTTCTTCGAACTCTCTGAGGAGTGAGCTCTACTTCGTTCTTTGCCCGGAATTCTCTGCTTCTTTTTCCCATTTTGCTTATTTTCTCGAGGTAATTTTCCCTTCTCACGCTTGAACCCTCTCGACTCGTTTCTTGACCAACAAATTCAAGAGAAAAAACATAATTAATTGAATTTTTTAAATCTATTTCTTGAGTAATTTGATTTGGAGTTTGGTAATCTCTTACGATATCAGCATTCTAGGGTTTTGTGCTCGGCATCGGATTTGAATTCGAGTTGTCACTCACTCAAGGATTTCTTACCTGTTTTATTTGTTTGAATTTGGGTTCCATTTCGGAGGGAACAAAATGAATATATTGAATTCGGTGTCTGATTATTGTTAGTGATCTCAATTCACAAATAATTTTAGTTTCTTGAAACTTTAATTTATAGTTATTTTAGCATCGTAATTTGGAGAATTAGAGTTATTTTTACTTATATATTTATTTATTTTTTTTGATGAAAAACAGCTATAAGGTTTAAGTTTGAGGTCTTGTAATGTAACAGGGCTCTATGGATTTTGACGAGTACGAGTATCTGGAGAAAACTGTGGAAAATCCCGAAGCTCCGAAGGCAAAGGAAACTGACAATGGTGTTGAGGAGAGTGTAAAGTCTTCTGAGAAGGATCGGAATCGGAGTTCAAAGCACAGAAGTGATGATAAGGATGACGAGAGGGAACATCGCTCAAAGCGTTCAAAATCTGGTGAGGAGTCCCGTGATCAGGATCGGCGTAAAGAAAGGGGATCGTCCGGGCGCCGTTCGCGGTCCAGAGATGGAGAAAGAGATCGACACAGGAGTAGCCGGGAGCACAGAGATAGGGACAGGGAGGAGAGGAATGGGAAGGAGAGAGAAAGAGAGAGAGATCGGGATAAAGACAAAGAAAGGAGAGAGCGCGACCGTGAAGGCGACAGAGAAAAGGACAGGGACAAGGAGAGGGAAAGAGAGAGGTCGCGTCGAAGTCGGAGTCATTCAGAAAGGCATCGAAGTGAGCGGGATGAAAGGGAGAGGAGTCGTGATGGAGAGTTTAGAGAAAGAGATAAGGAGAAGGAGGTGCGGGATCGTGACAGAGAAAGCAGGTATCTTTCTAAGTTATATTCTTAACTTTCGTCTGTAGCTGTTTATTTAAAATAAGCTAGTTGTTGGTTGCATAAGCTTACCATTGGATATTCTTGTTAATAACTAAATGGGTCAAATGTACCTGCATTTTTGTGAATGATATATGAATCAATTAAGCACTCAAGTTGACAATTTCCAACAAGTCTCATTTTGTGCTATCTTTTATTATTTTCTCACTCTGTGTTGCTGATTTAGTTTAGTTCATGTCTGGAAGTTGGGTTGGCGCCAATATTTTCTATTGATCATTATCTGAATTTCATGTTTGATTTGGATTCATGAATTTTCTTTGCTAGTATCTTTTGTTACTTTCATTGGTACGATCTTTTGCTTTCCTTCTCCTTTGAGTTGCTTGCTTATGTTGTGGTTCACTTTAAGATGTTATGTTTTATGTGGTAGCCATTAATGATCAAAATGTGCCCACTACCCTTGGGCTCTATTTTTTTGAGGTAGTTTATGCGTTACATATGGGGCCGTCTTTGATGGACTAGTGGTTGTGCTCTTGCATAGTGGTCTTGCCGTAAAGGGTGAGTAGGTGGAGTAGTATTGTGTTTGGGGAGGTTCTTGAGTGGTTATTGAGGCAATGCAAAGACTTCGGATGCAATTTGCTTGTCATCATTTGGGAGTTAGGTAATAATAAAATATGTTTAATAGGACTAGCGTTTTCTGTCTTCCTCTGTCTGTCTATTACATTTTCTCTCTTGAAATATCATTTTGATATATTTTACTACCCGTGTATCCTTGGATTTGTAAAGATCCAGTATTTGTCTGTTATAGTAAACCTGTTAAGCTCTTTGCCAATATTGATGATAAGGACTTTATTGACATTTTTGGAATTACGTTGGCAAAACGAATTGCATACTAAAATGTGGTGAGGCACATAGTAACTTGGATTTAGTTATCAGAAACTCACTTGATCTAACTTGTTGGAACACTGTTTCTTCTTGTCTCTAGGATCCTTTTGTCCTTTTTATTTGCTTCATTCTTTGCCAGCTCGAGTTCATGCAGGTCCTATGCTGGATGTGGAAGCACATCCATCATGAAAAAAACTTGCGCTGTATTTTTGTGACTTTTGTTTGTTCTTCTTTTATACTTTTTCTCCAAGTATAACTCTCGCTTAGCTGATGGGTTTTATGCTATGGTCTGAATCAACTTCTCTGTAGGTTAACTTAAGGTTCATTAGTTACTTCTTTAGTTATATTATTTGATGGCCGAAAAATTCTGAATATTAATTAAGACTAGATTCTGGGAACTCGCAGATATGCTAGAGCAATCCTCAGATGGTCTTTCTGGCAATTGGGCCAGGCACAGGAACTCAGGTCATGGGTCTTAAATGTTTCTTCCTAAACTTTCTGGAATCTAGTTTAAAAGCTCGTGACAAAAGATTGAGGGTTCACTGTTGGAGATGTTGACCGGTGGTGGTGTCATGTTACACTTTTCGTTATCCTCCACCTTTGACCTGAGGTTGCTTAATTGTATTTTTCTGTTGCAGAAATGCTGGTGAGGGAGTGATGGGCTTTGCTTAAGAGAAGCACTTCATCTTCTGTTGGGAAAAACAATGTTCGAGATTGGCCATTATTTTACAGTTTATACTAAATATAATAATCGTTAATTGTTTGCCTGCCTTCTTTAAGGTTAGAGGTCGTCACAGTTTTTCCAAATATTGCCTTTTCAAAGTCGTAGTGCGCTCTGCATTGGTTCATCATTATTACACTTGTGGCAAGTTTACTGATGTGCATGTTTACCAACTCATGATTGATGGCACGTAAAATCATAAGACCATACTTTTATGAGTTTGCTTATGGTCCACATTGTACAGCCTATGATTCCATTGCATTTCTGTTTACATCAATATGATGTGTTTTGTTTTGAGTGTGATTTGTGAACTTTATGAATTAGACTGTCACCTCGAATGACTGAGTTTTGGGGTCTCAGTTCTGCCGTATATGTTTGTTGTTATGTATCTGGAAATTTTAAACTTTTAACAGGTTCTGGATACTTGCAACTAGGTCCTTTGGCATTACCACTCATACGACACATATGGTGCTGTTTACCTTTAAGATTGTGTTTTTTGTAGAAGGTACATAACACTGTGAATCTAATTTTATTTAGTATCGTGTTACCTGTAGAAGGTAAATAATTTTTGTTAATTCATTGCTTGAAGTTGGATTACTTAGATGATCTTGGTGTGATATCCAATTTCCCTAATTTCCATATTTTTCCACAGGTTGGTTATTATCCAATTTCAAGAGCTTGAAATCCCTTGTTTTAGCATCTGATGCATTAATCTTTAAATATAAAGTACAAGCGGTTCTCTGTGGGATAATATTTTCGGCCTTCATACGCAGATGGGAGATTTTGCTGTCAATTGGATTGTTCTTTTCCCGAACCTTTTCTGTCTAAATCAAGCCAGTTTTTTGCTATGCAAAAAATGTTAATCATCTGAGAATCCAAATTGTTCTGTTGTTGATCTATAGACACTCCATGTTGCCTTGGTCCTCCTCAGTATTTACTTCAAAAAAAAAAAGAAAAAAAGAAAGAGCATAATGCTAATAAAAGAATTTCAGGTCAATTTTCTTTTTTATTCTTTTGCAGAAGGCCTAAAGAAAAAAAGGAGGAAATGGCGGAGCCAGAGGCTGATCCGGAACGGGATCAGAGGACAGTATTTGCTTATCAGGTAACTCATTCTTGCATAGGCAATTATATTCTGAAAATTCTCTACCTACTGTACTCCGTATATGATGTAACTTCTGTTTGCTTTGGAAGTCTCTGTCTAGTGCCCTCATGTATGTGATTATCTTTTCATTCCTTTTTTAACAAACAATCCGTACAGATTTCTCTGAAGGCAGATGAAAGAGATGTCTATGAATTTTTCTCAAGGGCTGGCAAGGTTAGTACACTTTCACTCTTATGTTGTTTTGTAATTCAATATCCCATGCTATCTGTTCAGTAATTTTCGCTAATATCATTAACAATTTTTTTTCCCGTTTTTACTTTAGTTGTATGATCATGACAAGTGCGCGTTTGACATGAAAATATTAATGTCAGAGAGTTCTCTGGGGTACTGTACAGCTGTAGGTGAATTAATATAAAAGCACCTCCTAAGGAATTTACAGATATAAAGTTACAAGCACAACATTATAGTTCTGGATGCCTGTTAAAGTAAAGTCAAGTTTAATTTTTCCTGCTTCAAAATAAATGAAAAGAAATGTCATTTACTGTGTCTGTAAGTTTCTGTATCAATCATGGCAGATTGAGTTATATATCTCAGGTGAATTAATGTACGATTGTAGAACTGCATTTTTCTTTCATCTAAAATTTTCTTTTAATAAAAAAAAAAAAAAAAAAACCACCCTGAATGTTTGTTTAGCCTTTCTATTGGTATTTCTCTTCAATTTATTAATGTAAGTATCACTGTGTTTTTCTATCTATCAACAATTTAACTCCTCTATGGTATACAGGTTCGAGATGTACGTCTTATCATGGACCGTAATTCAAGACGTTCTAAGGGAGTTGGGTACGTTTTTATGTTTCCGTTACTAATCATTTTCTCCCCCTAATGTTAATTAACCACTGATCTTGATATAGTCTGTCTCTGTTCTTTAGTCACCAATCATTAGTGATTTGCTTTTTCCATCTCTTTTTCTTTCTTTTAGTGTGCATTACCTGAGATGATGATATGTTAGTTGCGATTAGTTGTTCATATGTGGAATAAATTGGTGGTTAATTTGGAAGTGGCTTCATGGAAATAGTGATAAAATAATGCGTAAATTATTATTATTATTATTATTATTTTTCATAAAGTGCTAGAATGTTATTCATCCTTTTTTTTCCCCCCGATCCTAAAGTGATAGTCATTTGCAGGTATATTGAGTTCTATGATGTCATGTCAGTGCCTATGGCAATTGCACTCTCTGGTCAGCCTCTTCTTGGTCAACCAGTAATGGTGAAGCCATCGGAAGCTGAAAAGAATCTGGTTCAATCAACAGCAGCTGTGGCTAGTGGACCAGGTGGGCTAATAGGGCCTTATTCTGGTGGTGCTAGGAGGCTCTATGTAGGCAATCTACATACCAACATAAAAGAAGAAGATCTTCGTCAGGCAAGCACTTCTTTTCCGTAGTCAATTGCCAACTGTAACTGAGGCTTTTCATTTAGAGATCTGCATGCCAATATATTGACCCTTTTTTTTTTTTTTTTTTTTTTTTAACATCCAGGTTTTTGGAGCATTTGGTCCAGTGGAACTTGTGCAATTGCCTCTTGATGAAACCGGGCAATGCAAGGGTTTTGGGTTTGTTCAGGTATGTGCAATGTGCACTCAGCGGCTTGTGAATCTGGATTTTAGTTTTGGCATTTTTAACATGAATGTTAAGCAACCACAAATTTAATTGATTTGCTAGAAGTGATGTGTTTTCACGCTTGTGTTGACAAGGATATATCAGTAAATCAGCTACATGTTTAAAACATGCACATGAACTACGACTGTATTGTATGCTTAAGAAATTACTCTCTTGTTTGTTGTTAGATTTACTAAGTTGCATTTGTGCAGTTTTCACGTCTTGATGATGCAAGAAATGCACTGAGCTTGAATGGACAGTTGGAGATTGGTGGTCGAACTATCAAGGTAAGGCTGCTTCGTTCATTGTGATTCGTAAATTCTTTATTAATTTAAAATGATAGCTGACCCCATTGAGTTTGTATAACGGTGGCTAGCTAGACCTCAGATTACAATGAAGATATAGTTTAGTACATAATTTCTTTCAAGTATTGTCGAGAAAAAAAGGCTTTACTTTCTTTGTTGTGGTGGCCCAGTGAATATAAAACCAACTAAGTGGGAGTTTTTATGTAGTACGGTAGTAAAACATATCTACATGTCTATGTCTGTTCGGTCGTTTATTTGTTTGGTAAAGGGTCATGATGCGTGGTGATTGCATTTGCTGGAATGGTGAAACCTAGTGGCATGCTGCGCAATGTTTGAGGTCTGATAATACCGAATACTTCATCTTCATGGCAGACACCTATAGCTATTCGTGAAGTTTATTGCATGCTATTTTCATCGTCTACTATTGTCTTTTCACACTTCAACCTCTAGGTTTTGACATGTTCAGGTCTTAGTGGTTGCAGTTTTCTGCTTAGAGATTTACTGGGAGAACTAACGTTCTGACTGTTTGAAATGAAATTTAAGAGATTTACTGCATTCCCTACATGTGCTGAATGCTATTTTTGGATATTGATACGGAGGGAATTTGCCAAATTCTTATGGCATTCTTTTTGCAAAGATTTTTTTATTTTTTTTAATTTAAAAAAAAAAAGACCTGGAAACTTTGAGACTTGAGTATGATCTGCCTGACTTTCTTTATTTTGTTTTTGGTTTTTTCCTCTCGTCTTTTTGATTTCAGGTGTCAGCTGTTACCGATCAAGCTGGAGCACAAGAACTTGGAGGAAACACTGGTGATTTTGATGATGATGATGGCGCTGGCTTGGTACAGAAACCCTTCTTTTGTATTCCTAATTTGAATAAGAACAAAAGTCTGATAGCTTATGCCTCAACAGTGTCTGGCAATATTCATTTCATATCTATAAGCTGGTAGCACTCTTTAAAATGCCTACCCTTGCCGAGCATTACCTACTGCTACCACTCCCTTCGTCCGGGCATTGCCCAACTAAACTGTTGTCTTACCGTCTGACTTTTCTATTTTGATTTTAGTTTTCATTTGATCTTGGCCCCAACTAAAAAGTTGCTAACATACGGATATGATAAATGTTCAGGCACTTAATGCACGCTCTCGAGCTCTTCTCATGCAGAAATTGGATCGAAGTGGCACCGCATCAAAGTGTGTTTCTTCTTCTTCTTCTTTATTGTTATTATTATCACTATTATTTTGTTTCATATTACATGCTATTTCTGTTATTATATATCTTAACATTTGAATCTTTGCAGTATTACTGGGTCCCTGGGTACTGCTGCCGTCAATAGCGCCGGTCTTGCTCTACCAACGGCACCGATTTTGGGAGCTGCACCGGTGGTGTCTCCCCTTACTGCTACTGTAGCTCCTAATCCTGCTTTTGCTGGATTTGGTGGCGCAGGCATTCAGGTTCCTGCTGTTACTGTTCCTTCCATAGACACAATTGGCGCTCCGAGTGAATGTCTGCAACTGAAAAATATGTTTGATCCAGCATCTGAGGTCAGTTCCTCCTACTTTTGCTAAGAGCTATTCATCTTGCTTCTCAGTTACTGGTTGGCTTATACAGACATTATTTCGTGGCAGACGGAGCCAGATTTTGATTTTGACATCAAAGACGACGTACAGGATGAATGTTCAAAGTTCGGAAATTTGAAACATATATATGTGGACAAGTAAGTCTAATAAAAGTTTTTACTTTTTTCTTCCCCACAGTGCTTGTTCTTGAGTGTTGTCATTCTTCTTCAATGGAACAGGAATAGTGCAGGTTTTGTATATTTGCGTTTTGAAGAAACACAAGCTGCTGTAGCCGCACAACGTGCTCTCCACGGGAGATGGTTTGCTGGGAAGATGATAACCGCAAGTTTCATGGTATGTAGAAAACCGGTGTGGTGCCTTTGGTTTCACTATAGCTCCTTATGCCTTGGTCATTTGACTTTCAACTCTTGTATGCAGTTACCTCAAGACTACGAAGCCAAGTTCCCCGACAGCAGATAGGGTTCCTTGGATTTGGTTCGTGTCCGTGGATGGTGGCCTTGATGTTGGCTCCGGTTCCCGCTTTAGTGGTGGTTGCATTTTCGAGGTGTTTTTGGGTCAGCAGGAAGGATCAAGTCACCAATTTGAAATCAGGGAATGCACTTTAGCATTTAAAGATGTTTGTAGACTTAATTGCTGCTGTTTTTTTTTTGACCAAGTTGCTGGCGTTGTCAGACTTCATGAATTAATTTTTGGTAGAACTAGAAGTGCCAGTTTTGTTTAAAAGTTTATACCAAAAAAAAAAAAAAAAAAAAAAACAAGTCTAGTCCTGTCTTATTTTGTGTACTTACATGTTATGGAGGCATATAAGAATTGTGTTAGAGATAATCTTTGCAGCTTCATTTCGTGGATGGGCCTAAAAATTATGGTAAAATAACAAGGAAAAAAAAATATAGTGGGAGAGACGACAGTCGGAAAAAAGAACGTGAAAACGACGATATTTTTATCTATCTCAAATACATGAGACCGGAGATGGTGCTTTAAGAAAAGAAAAACAAAGTCTTCGCCAAAAAAGGAAAGAAAAGCGATTAATTACAACGGAAAAAACGGGGAAATGACCATGGTCAACGATGAAGCTACTGGCAACGACGCAAATAAGAGTAAAACGACCGTGATATTGGAAAACTACGGATGGCCTTTTTCGTAAAATAAATAAATAAATAAATAAACATGATAATAGATTAGGTTCATTCAACTAAACAGAAAATAGAAGGGATTAAATGTCTTGTGAGACTCAAAAATAGGGAAAAGCACTTGAATAATATAAAATTAAAAATCATTAGATTAATATGATACAAAAATTTGATATCAAACTAATATGACACAAAAATAAAATTATAATTTATGTCATGTTAGTTAAGAATTGGAAATTTGTGTCATACTAGTCAACTGATGAAAAAAAAAATGTGGCTATTTGGGTAATTTTTCTTGTATAAAATTGGCAAGTAAAGACATGACAAGACTAATGGACTTAAATAAATGGACTGAGTCGGAGCGAACCAGTCCGTTTGACATCTTTAGTTGTTTCATCCATTCCTCCTGGAATTTCTTTTATTTATTTAGTTTTTGGAATAACCATGATTTAAACTCAAATGGAGGGCTAAGCTCCTCTTCGAAGAGATACAAGAGGATATAACTTCATGATGGTCATCAAATAACTCTAATTGTGTCATTACGCATTTAAAAAGCATTCTCTGACTTAAGCATCAGAGGGTCATTAGTCTAAATCACTTCGGTAAAGCATAAATCATGTGCTTCTGTTCCATTTTATGCAAAAGCGTGATCTCGTATAATTTTTTTTATCTTTTTATTTTTGTGTTGGTCGAGTTTTAATTCCTTTTCAACAAGAGTGAATGAGTTTTGCTTGTTAAAGGTGAAAAAAAAAGGTACAAAAAATGTTCTTGATTATATTATAAATATTACTAGCTAGGAACAGTTTTAAGATATTAGAGATGAAATAAACTCCTGTGAAAAGGAAAGAAAATGTAGTAAGAAAACTGTGAATTTCTTCAGTATTTAAACTACAACAGGGAAAAAAAAAGGAGAAATCAAAATTGTACAATGCTCCAATACAAAGTATTAAATGGAACAGACTATATATATATATATAGAGATATCTCTCTCTCTTTCTCATCAGTTATCTCTTTCTCTTCCTGACTCAATCAAATGAGAAGCTCTCAACTAATAAGTATTTTCACAACTGTCGTAGCAGATTCCCATTCGTTCTCCCACTTGCTTTACATTTATGTGTCGAAATTGGAAAAATACAAGTTAATTAATTAGTACAACATTCTATAATTATTTACAACATCACAACTAATAAAGCACCTGCCCCGAAAAAAAAAAAAAAAAAAAGACTCGTGCAGATTTTCTTTCCAAACTCATTAAAAATTCAAAAAAATCAATGTCAATAATAATAAGAAAGCTAAACGAAATGGTAATTTATCCGACATAAGAATCATACATGTATTCGTATGTATATTATATATATATATATATATGCACATTGATCAATGCTTATGAAGAAAGGAATTGTTATTACGAACATTAAAAAAAAAAAAAAAATCAAACCAAGTCCAAAATTTGTAGCCATAGAATTTGCACATCCAAGAGTGTAGTAGAGATGAAATCGAGGACTTGAAAGGCGTAATCATATGCACATCGACCCATGCACATTGCATAATCAATGGATTTTCTGTTTTTATGTCGTCGGCAATCCACTCTTTCACACCGTAAAAGACAAAAAATCAATTTTACTCCTTTGCAATCAGTAATAGAATCATACTATCGATTCTAATTATGCACATTTCAGCCATTTTGGCAATCTCCCTAATTTCTCTTTTTGGCAAAAGTTGTGTCATTGCAAAATAAAATAAAATAAAATAAAATAAAAAAAGATTAAGAAGACCACACAAATTTATAGGAATATCTCAAATTACCTTGTATCACGTATATATAAGCTTTTTATATGTAATAACGTCGTTTGGAAATTACATTTTTTTTTAAATTACTATAAGCGCCGCCTCTATTATTATATGCAGTAAAAAAACCCCTAAATGATAGTCCTACTTGGCCACTCTCAACTGTTATGGCTGCTAACATAGAAAAAGCGACAGCCGTGTAAAAATATCCAACCTTAATGGTTTAGACCAAACAAATTTTGTCTTTGAAAATTATTATAAACATTATATATTGCAGTTACTGATCATGAAGCTACGTGTTGCCACTAATTTGAGTTACGTATTCGTTTTATAAGAAAAATTATTACTATGTCTCACGCGATAATTGAAATATTCAATTAAGCCCCCAATCACTAAAAACTTATCTCTGACTTTTCTTTTCCCCTTTTTTGTTACATGGTACCGATATTGAAAAATATTTTTGGATCCGCCGTTAATTGGTGCTTAAACCCGATCACACATGTGTCCATTCTTTACCATATATATGCTCACTTGTGACGTTGCCATATAGTGTACATCATTGATGACATCATCATTATCTATATTTTCAACTGTATAAGAATCCCATCGCTATGTAAAACCACCTGATCCGCTATTATTAAATTAAAAAAAAAAAAAAGCTTTGAAACGTTAAGATAGAATATACAATAATCTCAGTTATAGTACTTCATCAAAGAGGAACATATTAAATTATGGAATTAGTTGAGGAGGTTGTGATAGTGGGAGCTGGGATTGCTGGCCTTACAACATCCTTGGGGCTTTATAGGCACCAACTCCTCTCTCTTTCTCTCTCTCTCTCTCTCTCTCTCGACAACACACATACATATATATACATATATAGATATATGCAAATATATAAATATTTATGTGTTTGTATATGTGACAAAAGTACTCTAGTGTGTAAAAAGTAACATGAAAACATGAAAATTTTGGTGCAGGCTGGGAATTAGAAGCTTAGTATTGGAATCTGCAGATAGTTTAAGGATAACAGGATTTGCTTTGACAACATGGACCAATGCTTGGAAGGCGTTGGACGCTGTTGGCATCGGTGACGCTCTTCGCGAACAACATGAGCGGCTTCTCGGGTAATTTAGGCCTCAACCTTTCTCTCTTTTTTTTTTTTTTTTTTTTTAAATTTAATGGAAGCTTAAGCTTACCATTTGTTCTATGTGAAGATCATGGTAAGGTTTCTATTTACAGTAACCTTAGCTTATCTTTAGTTTGGTCCCCTAGATGATGTTTAAGTTTGTGGCCTAAATTAAATCGAATTCATGCATAGAAAAGTCTCTAAACAACGTACGATTTCCGTACAGAATTTTGTATTTAACTGCCTAGGCGTATAGCGTGATTTCAAGCGATGTAGGGCTAACTGAAAGTTGAATACAGGAATGTTGCTACGTCGTCGGAATCGGGAATTCAAACGGCCGAGATGTCTTTGACGGCGAAAGGAAAACTGTAAGCTAATCTAAACTGTAGGCTAATAAAGGAATTATTAGTATTGATGTTTCTCTAGTAATTAGTATTTTAAAATTCAACGCTCTAATTTTTGCTGATTAACCTTGTTGTTAGGTAAAATTGTCATTTTCAAACTTTCATCTATATTTTATGTCGACACGTGTCGTATTCTATGCATGAAGTTCAAGGGCAGATGTAACAGGGCTAAAATTTGGGCGAAAATATGAAATTTATCCCCGTTTTTTAAATCAAATATAGCATTTTAGCTAATAAAATTCGCATCGAAGATGATCTAAAAAGGTGCGAATGTGATGCGCAGTGGAGACCATGAAATCCGATGTGTGAGGAGGAAGTTGTTATTGGAAGCCCTTTTAAATGAAATTCCACGTGGCACCGTCAGGTACTCATCCAAGGTGGTTGCTATTGAGGAATCAGGCTTCTCCAAGCTTGTGCACCTTGCCGATGGCACAATCATAAAGACCAAGGTAGAAAATGGAAATATATATATATATATATATATGTATATATATATATATATTACTATTTAGTGAACAAGACCAAAAGAATAGTTCCATTATAACTAACAGTGTGTTGGGATAAAGGGTTTGAACTGAACCTTTTGGTTCAATTTTTATGAATTTTTGAATTTTTGTGAGATAAAACGCTGTATTGCTCCTAATATTCGTTTGTTATGTGAAATGAAAAGGTGTTGGTTGGGTGTGATGGAGTGAACTCAGTGGTGGCAAAGTGGCTGGGGTTCAAGAAGGCTTCCGATACAGGGAGGTCAGCAATTAGAGGGTGTGCAAATTTTGAGAAGGGTCATGGTTTTGAGCCACTTTTCATGCAGTTCTTTGGACATGGTGTTAGATATGGTGCCATCCCCTGTGATGACAGATTTGTTTATTGGTACTTCACTTTTGCTCCCTCCCCTGCCCAAGGTAATTTATCACTCATAGCTATTTTGAGCTTCATTTGATTCTTTGCTTCAAGAGTAGGGGTTTTTTTTTTTTTTTTTTTTTTTTTTTTTAATAAATTCCTCGTTGCATTGTAGAGAAAGAGCTAGAAGGGAATCCAGCTAAAATGAGGGAGTATGTGATGAGCAAGCTTGGAAAGGTCCCCGAACAAGTAAGAAATGTCATTGAAAGCACAGAAACGAATGCCTTTCTGTCATCCCCATTGAGATATAGGCATCCTTGGGAGGTTCTATTGGGCCACATTAGCAAAGGCAATGTGTGTGTGGCCGGTGACGCGCTCCATCCCATGACACCAGACCTCGGCCAAGGCGGCTGCGCTGCGCTTGAAGACGGGGTCGTCTTGGCCCGGTGTCTCGGCGAGGCCTTGCTGAAAAGCAAAGGCCAAAAAGGTGAAGTCATAAGTGAAGAAAAGGAAGAGTACATGAACATTAAAATGGGGTTGAACAAGTATGCAAGTGAGAGGAGATGGAGGAGTTTTGACCTCATTGCTACGGCTTATGTTGTTGGTTTTATACAAGAGAGTGATGGGAAAGTCATAAGCTTTTTAAGGGATAAATTTTTGGCTCCCATTTTGGCTGGTTTGCTGCTGAAGAAGGCCGATTTCGATTGTGGGAAGCTCAACATTCCTTAGAATATTTAGGATCCGTTTGAGAGGTGTTTTGGAGACGGAGTTTAGGAGGTTGGATTTCAAATTTGTGTTTGGGGAGATGCCTTTTGAAAATGAACTGTGATGTAGAAAATAGTGTAAAAATTTGAAATGTATTTCAAAAAAATTTGCACAATGTATCTTATTTTGTTTGTCTAATCGTTATAAGTATTTTGACACAATAATCATATCATTTCGATTTAAAATGAGAAAATCATAGACTTTTAAAGTTTGAATTTTTAATAAATAAGAGAGAGAGTAAGATGTACAATTGAAAGTTTTGGATCAGACACTAAAACTCCACTGAAAAAGTTTCCCAAACGGTGCCTCAAATTTCATTCCTTAGAATATTTAGCAAGGAATTGATAAAAGAGAAAGAATCAATTTGTGTCACGTTAATTAAGGTATAAAAAAAAATATTTTAAAAACTCCTATTTATATTATTATGATTATTTTTTTAATTTCAAAAATGAATTTGTTTTTTACATTAATTGTATAATTATTTTTAAATTATACCTACAACCATAAATCTAATTAAATTAATAAATTATCACTTGGCTAAGGAAAATTTCATAAAACGAAAAATTACATGATAGTATCGTATAAGAATATACGACACAATAGTTTGGTAAAGGATCTTTCCAAATGAAAATAAAATTCGTACTTCTTCTCTCATCTTTATACCAGTTTACTACAAGTGCCACCTCTATAAAATACGAATTGAAAAATATATACGATATATATGATTAGACAAATTTATCTAAATAATAAAAATATATAAGCAAAAATTAGATAAAAGATATAAAAAATAGCAAAAATAAAATAAAATGACTAATATAGTAAAAATATATCAATATATAAAAAAGGACTAAAATGATAAAATAAAAAAATTGTTTGAAAGATATTATTTTAATATGTTAATGAAAAATATTTTCTTAAAATCAATGTGATTTATTTATTATGAAATGTGTAAAAAAAATTACAAGAAAAAAAATATACAAAATATAAAATAAATCTATTTTTGAAATATGAAATACATAGAAATTATATTTAAATTTTAGAAAATAAATACATTCAAATAATTAAATTAAATATTATAAACTTTTAGATGAATAATAAATAGATCTTATATAATACATATATTATTTACACTAGAAGAGCATTCAAGTAATTTTGTCTCTCCCTCGTCTCATGAACCCCAAAAATTTTCCCTCCCCCTTCTCTCTTTCCAAAAAAAAAAAAAGAAATCCTGTCTCTCTCTCTCTCTAACACTCCTTCGAAAAGAGAAGGAAAAAAAAAAAAAAAAAAGTATCCCTCTCTCTCTCTCCATTCCCTCGAAAAAAGAGCAAAAACAAAAAAACAAAAAATCTTGTATTTTTTCTCTCTTCTCTCTCTCACTTCATAGGATCCGTTTGATTCGTAAGTTTGAGTTGATATTTTAAAATTAAAATAATAAATTTTATTAACTTTTCAAAAAAGATAAAAAATTTTTAAAAAAAAGATAAATATTTTTAAAAAAAATTATAAAATTTTAGTTAAAAAATTGAGAATAAACTTACGAACCAAATGGAGTAATAGTCTTCTTTTCTCTTCCCTCTCTCCCTCTCTCTCTCTCTCTCTCCCCTTCCCTTCTCTTCCCCTCGAGTAAAAGCCGAAAAAACCCATCCCACTAACCTCTCTCTCTCTCTCTCTCTCCCGTCCCTTCCGTGTGTCAGCAGAAAAAAGAAACCAAACCCAACAATTTTAGCCAAAAAAAAAAAAAAAAAACCAAAACCAAAACCCAACATCTCTCTCTCACATATTCCCTCGAAAGAAGCAAAACAAAAGGGCCCCACTTCTCCTTTTTTTTTTCCAATGCACCCCCCCCCCTCTCTCTCTCTCCCTCCTCCCACGCATCCCTCTTTCTCTCTCTCACCCCACCTCTGCTGCCTCGTGTGAGCCAGCCCAGAAGGAAAAAAAAACAAAATGCACGTTTCAACCAAAACGCGCGTTTTGGACGAAAACAGTGTTTTTTTTTTCCTCCCCTTCTATATATTGTATGTATGTATAGATATGCATTGGGAACTTCGTCCTCTCAGATATGATAAAATATGGCTGCTAACAAAGAAAGCAACAGCTGGCGCAAAAATATCCAATATTTTAATGTCACAAAAGACCAAACATAGTTGTCTTCGTGAATTATTAGACATTATTGCAGTTATATATAATGAAACTATGGTCTTGTGTTTTTACAAGAAAAAATTATAATTATATCTCATTTAATAATAAAAAAATACATAATTAAGTTCCTAATCATTAAAAGTAATCTCTAATTTTTTTTGTCTTTTTTGTTACACAACACATCGATGCTGAAAATTTATCTCAGGCCTTGTTTGGCAAAAAATTTAGTTTTAAATTAAACTGTACTTTTTTCATCATGTTTTTGTCTTTTTCCCCAAAAAATTGTTTGTCTTTTCTGAAAATTCAAAAAAATTCAAAAAAATTTACTATTTAGATTTACAAATTTTAACTCAAACTTACACACCAAACACGCCCTCAATCCGCACATTATTGGTACTTTAAAACTAGGTCACACATGTGTCCATTCTGTACCTTATGGTCACTTGTGACGTTGCCACATAGTATATGTCATTGATGACGTCATCACTAAATCTTGCTTTTCTAGTACTATTTATAAAGAATCTCATTGGAAAAACTTTTTGAAACGCAAAAAAGATACAAATATTACAACAATAATACAAAGAACAACCTGTTCTGATATCCTGAGATACTTCATCGAAGAGGACTAATTGGATGGAAGTAGTTGAGGAGGTTGTGATAGTGGGAGCTGGGATTGCTGGCCTTACAACATCCTTGGGACTTCATAGGCACTAACTCCACTCTCTCTCTCTCTCTAGACTAGACAAGCTCAAATACATATATATATATATATATATATAGATACATATTTGTATGTATGCAAAAAATTTTATGTGTTTGTAAATGTGACAAGAGTACTCTAGTGTGTAACAAGTAACATGAAAATTTTGGTGCAGGCTGGGGATTAGAAGCTTAGTATTGGAATCTGCAGAGAGTTTGAGGATAACAGGATTTGCTTTGACAGTATGGACCAATGCTTGGAAGGCGTTGGACGCTGTTGGTATCGGTGACTCTCTTCGCCAACAACACAAGCGGCTTCTCCGGTAATTAGGTCTCAAACTTTTTCTTTCTTTTTTTTTAATTTTTTAATTTTATTTTTTTATGTGAACATGGTCAAGTTTCTTTCACAGTAACCTTGGCTTATCTGATGTTTAATGTCTCTAAACAACTTATGTTTTCCCTAAAAGAGTTTATATTTAGAAGCGTAGGAGTATAGCTATATATGGAGCAATATTGGACTAACTGGAAGCTGAATACAGGATTGTTGCTTCGTCGACGGATTCGGGAATTCAAACGGCCGAGATTTCATTGACGGGGAAAGGAAAACTGTAAGCTAATCTAAACTATAGGCTAAAGGAATTAGTATTGATGTTTCTCTAATAATTAGAATTTCAATACTCAATTCTCTAATTTTTGCTCCTTAACCTCGTTGTTAGGGTAAAGTTGTCATTTTAAAACTTCATCCATATTATAAATTGACACGTGTCAAATTCCATCCATTAAATTCAAGGGCACAAGTTGCCTAAAATACAAGGGGGGGAAAATATGAAATTTATTCCTTTTTTTAAAATAAAGTATTCACGTAAAAGCATTTGCGTGGAAGATGATCTAAAAAAATGGGAACGTGATGTGCAGCGGAGACCATGAAATCCGATGCGTGAAGAGGAAGTCGTTATTGGAAGCCCTTTCAAATGAACTTCCACGTGGCACCATCAGGTACTCATCCAAGGTGGTTGCTATTGAGGAATCAGGCTTCTGCAAGCTTGTGCACCTTGCTGATGGCACAGTCATTAAAACCAAGGTAGAGAATATATATATAGAATACACATCCACCCTATAATAAGGCTTGTGTATTTGGATAAAGGGTTCGAACAAAAACTTTTTTGTTTAAATTTTCGTGAGATAAAACACCGTAAGAAAAATGGTTTGAACCAGAATGATATGAGTTTGAGCTCTTACCCAAACACAACCTATATCTAAGTTGTTTGGAGATCTCGAATTGCTTGTAACCATTTTTTTTTTTTTTTTTTTGGGTGTGCGAAATGGAAAGGTGTTGGTTGGGTGTGATGGAGTGAACTCAGTGGTGGCAAAGTGGCTGGGGTTCAAGAAGGCTTCTTATGTAGGGTCAGGGAGGTCAGCTATTAGAGGGTATGCAAATTTTGAGAATGGTCATGGTTTTGATCCAAATTTCATGCAGTTCTCTGGACATGGTGTTAGATTTGGTACCATCCCTTGTGATGACGGATTTGCTTATTGGTTTTTTCACTTTCCCTCCCTCCCCTGCCCTAGGTAATTTTATTACTCAAACCCCTCCATACCTATTTTGAGCTTCATTTGATTCTTTGCTTCAAGAGTAGGTTTTTTTTTTTTTTTTTTTTTCAATTTTTTTTCCTTCAAGTTCTAACAAAGCAAAGCAGCAAAGTATATTCCTCAAGTACTTTTCACTCAAAGTGTAGGCAAGTTATATCAAATTTACATTACCCCACGAAAAGAAAAGAAAAAGTACAATTTTTTTTGTGTCACATCTACATTAGATTGTTGAGAAATTATAATAATTCCCATCACCTCGTAGTTATAATAATGATTTGTGATAATTACAGACATGATGCTGATTTAAAAGAAAATAATTTTAAAAAAAATGTGACATTTATACAAGTTTTATTTTTATTAGTGCTAAAAAATTAACCAATAAAAAAAAGGGGGAAAAATAGATCAAAGAACTTTTATTTTTTGTTTTCTCAATTGCCTCGTGGCCTTGTAGAGAAAGAGCTAGAAGGGAATCCAGCCAAAATGAAGGAGTATGTGATGAGAAAGCTTGGAAAGGTGCCAGAACAAGTAAGACATGTCATTGAAAGAACAGAAACAAATGCCTTTCTATCATATCCATTGAGATATAGGCATCCTTGGGAGGTTTTATTGGGCAACATCAGCAAAGGCAATGTGTGTGTGGCCGGTGACGCGCTCCATCCCATGACGCCAGACCTCGGCCAAGGCGGCTGCGCTGCGCTTGAAGACGGGGTCGTCTTGGCCCGGTGTCTCGGCGAGGCCTTGCTGAAAAGCAAAGGCCAAAAAGGTGAAGTCATAAGTGAAGAAAAGGAAGAGTACATGAACATTGAAATGGGGTTGAACAAGTACGCAAGTCAGAGGAGATGGAGGAGCTTTGACCTCATTGCAACGGCCTATGTTGTTGGTTTTATACAAGAGAATGATGGGAAAGTCATAAGCTTTTTAAGGGACAAATTTTTTGCTCCCATTTTGGCTGGTTTGCTGCTGAAGAAGGCCGATTTCGACTCTGGGAAGCTGAGCATTCCTTAGAATATTCGACTTGATTGTGTTCATACCATGCTTTTCAGAGATGTTTAACTAGGAAATAAATTAATCTTTTGTATTTTCTACTAGTTGATAAGGAAACCGGTTCTACCATAGTTTTTTTTTTATCAATTTACCATGTGTTGTTAAGATTCAAACAACAAAAGAAGAAGAAGAAACAAATGTTGTGAAAAGGGGGAGTTTGGTGAATGAGTTTGAGTTGAAATTTTTAAGTTTAAATAGTAACTTTTTTTTAATTTTTAGAAAAGACAAAAAAATTTTGTAGAGAAGATAAAAATCTTTTTCAGAAAAAGACAAAAACTGAGTTGAAAATTTGAGTTTGAGTTAAAATGCCAAAAGCTTATTCATCAGTTCACAAAACAGATGACACACAAATAAGTAAACAGATGAGCTAAATCCGCACAGTTGTCTTTTAATTTCTCTTATTGTGTTTTAAATTTGAGTTCAAGTTTTGTAGTTTTTCTCTAGAGAAATCTTTCTAAAATATATGTATATATATATACATGATATATATATATATATATATATATATAAATTGAAGCAGAGGGATAAGGTCAAATCCTAAAATTAACGGTTTGAACTGGATTCCGAACCGCCCTTTCTTTCTACTGAACACTGGTCTAAATTAGAATTTCATATTAACTTTGACTCAAAAATGACATGTCCTTTTACCATCATGTTCCCAGAAAAAACGACACGTATTATCATGTTCTCCTAAAAACGACATGTCATTTTGTTATCATGTTCCCTCACTCTCCTTTTTTCCGCTGAGAGCTAAACGACAGTCTATTTAATTTTCTCATCCTCCCGGTGCAAGAAAAGGGAGACAACATCTCCATCTCCTGTTAACTCTTTAAAACGACACAATGACTGGTTGTCGTTAGCGCAAATGATAAATGTTGGCTTAAATTTTGGGAGAAACGACATTGATTTTGTATATGTCTTTTCAAGTTAAGGAGAAAAACGACATAGCATACCACACACATGTTCTTAACTGAATAATTATTTACAATCCTTTTTTGTTACTGAGTAATTCAAATCTAGTTACTTATCAAAAATTCAAAATCTAGTTGCATCATATTTAAAAAATAATAAAATGACTGGACATGTGCTTCCACGGAGTGAAAAAAAAAAAAAAAAAAAGCGTGATGGAACCTTATTTATGTAAGGTTGAATTGCACTGGTTTAATTGTTATATCTGAATTTATCATATAATTGAAACTTACGGATCTTTAATTTTGACAATTTAAACTTGGAATTTAAAAATATTTTGCAAACCACCTCCAATTAACAATGCTATAAATCTTGTAATGAAAATTGACATGTAGACATTTATTAAAACATGAATTGTCATTTTTCTTTATTTGAATCCAAATTTATTGATTATCAAAAAAAAAATCCAAATTTATTGTGGTCCCTACTTCCTAAATATATAATATTAAAATATAAAATTTTGAATTAATTTTATTTTCAATATTAATTTTCAGATTAATTGATAAGAAGACTTTTTATGCTCTTCATCCATTATCCATGTGTAAGTGACATATTATTATTATTATTTTCTAAATTTGAGAGTGAAAAGATTTGAATACTGCATTTTTTATGATAGATCACTGAATTATGCTCGTAATTACAAGATAAAGGTTTAACAATGTGTTAATAAAGAGGTTTATACATTTTACAATTAAATATAAATTATCAAAATTAAAAATTTAGAGAGTAAAATATAACCATAATTCAAGTTCATGGATAGCTGTGGAGGGGATTTTTTTTTAGGAGTAAATCATGTCCTGCTTTTTTTTTTAATCTTGCTTTTCAACGAAAAAAAAAAAAAAAAAAGCCAATTTTTTTTTGAGCTTCAATCCTCCAAGAACAACGACGCCGTTTCAAGAGCTTTTTATTTTTATTTTATTTTTCCAAGTGCTTCTCCGGTATGTATCTAGTTTACATCTACTCGGTCACTGGCTTGCTTTATTTTCTCTCTCCTCAGTCTTTCCCTTTCTTCTACCCTCTCTCTCTCTCTCTCTCTCTCTTCTAAACTTGCTCTCTACGAAAGTTGCAGAAACCCTAACTCCCCCCATCTCTCTCTCTCTCAAGCCCGTTTCTGCCATTGTAGGTACTCTTCACTTTCTTGCGAGTTTGTTCTTCCTTCATTTTCCCTGTCAATTTTCACATCGATTTTTGTTGTCTTTTTGCAGATGACTCAAGACGTCGCCATGAAGGAGCCCCAAGCTCCTTCGAACTCCGTTTCCTCCTCTTCCCCTTCGACTTTGCACCGTAAGATAAATCCCTAATATCTTCGAAACGTTTTGCAATTTTAGGTTTTCTTCTCCCAGATTCGTAGGATTTTGCTGGGGGATTTTGGTCTTGAATGGAGTTCTTGGAATTGTGGGTTTCAGATTTGAAGGAGATCGTCTCGCTCATCGAGACCGGTGCATACGCGAGAGAGGTGCGTAGGATTGTGCGAGCTGTTCGCCTAACAATGGCTTTGAGGAGAAAGCTCAAGTCGTCTGTGATATCTGCTTTCCTCAATTTCACGCTTTCTCCGGGATCCGAGGTTCACAGTCGGATCTCTTCTTACCTTCCAAAGGTTTGATGTTCTATAACCCTTTTCGAGTCTGGGTTTTCTTGAAAAATTTTGTGCTTAATATGCTAATCTAGTGGTTTTTAGATTGGTTTCTTTTTCGTCATCATTGATTTAGGATAATTTTGTTCATTGCTAAGTTGTTTGGCGAAATCTACTTCGGTTTAAGGGCTGAACTTGTTCTTTTCTTTTCGATTAGGGTTTTTCCATATATGAATTTTCGGGGTTGTTGATTTTAATCCCATTTTTTTATCATCATAAGGTTGATAAATGGAAGGTGAAAAGTTAGAGAACGGAAATTTGAGAAATTGCAGGGTGTTGGAGTATTCTAAGCATGGTTTAGAGTGGTATTAGCTTTGCCAAGTTTAATGGATGTGATTTCTTATCTGTTCATACGTTCGTCGGTGGGTACTCGTAGAGGGTAGACCTCTTTAAAATTTAAAGGCTCGCACTATTATTTTCGGGAGGATGAGAATAGGTAGAAATTCTGATATGGCTTTTCGAATCTATAGTATCCCATTTAGTTGCTGAGTTTTTGGTTACAGGATGATGAACATGAAATGGATGTTGATACTGCAACATCTGCAACTCAAGCTCCTGTTAAGCACTCGTTACCTGAGCTTGAAATCTATTCCTATTTGCTTGTGCTGATTTTTCTGATTGATCAGAAGAAATACAATGAGGTCTGCAATACGATCAAGTCTTAGCCTTATTTGATATTTCTCTTTTTTTTTTTTTTTTAATTTTAAATTCCTGTAGTGCTTCTTGGTTTACAACACCTCTTTGCTGTCTTCCAGGCAAAAGTTTGTGCCTCCGCAAGCATTGCTCGACTTAAGAACCTTAACAGGAGAACCATTGATGTTCTAGCATCCAGGCTGTATTTCTATTACTCTCTAACCTATGAGCTCACTGGTGAACTTGCTGAAATTAGGGGGTGAGTCAAATTTAGTCATAATAAAGTTATACTTTTTTTTTCTTCACAGCTTTGTATATCTATTTCTTTGGGCTGGTGGAGTATGATAGAGTAGGAAAACATATTACTTGGGCATTGGATGACTAACTTCTTCCTTTATTTAACCTACAGAACCCTTCTTGCGCTGCACCGTATTGCAACACTTCGCCATGATGAGTTGGGACAGGTAAATCTTTAACTACGTAAGCAATTATGCCTAAATGAGAGTGAGTCCTTATCTTTTGTATGATTTTAACGTGATGCAGGAAACACTTCTTAATCTTTTACTTCGAAACTACCTGCACTATAATCTATATGATCAGGCAGAGAAGTTGAGGTCCAAGGCACCAAGGTTTGAGGCTCACTCAAACCAACAGGTCAGTTTAATTTATTATTTAGCTATATTATGTACCTTAAGGGGGAAAATGCATGTGAATATAGACTTGTTTAATATTTCATGGGAAGCTGAGGTGTGTTCTCTTTTAATGCTATGATCTCGTTCTGGTTGAATAAATTGTTTATCAATATTTCCAGAGCCATGATTTGGTTTTTTACTAGAAGGGTTCCTCCTATGTGAGATGCCATATTTAAACAGGCAATTTTTTCTTGCAGTTTTGCCGATACCTATTTTACCTAGGCAAGATTAGAACAATTCAGTTGGAGTATACTGATGCAAAAGAGTCTCTCCTTCAAGCTGCTAGGAAAGCTCCCATTGCAGCCCTTGGTTTTCGAGTCCAATGCAATAAGTGGGCTATCATTGTCCGCTTATTGCTTGGAGAAATCCCTGAGAGGACTGTTTTTATGCAAAAGGGAATGGAGAAGGCTCTGAGGCCATATTTTGAACTAACAAATGTAAGTATGTTTTTTCAAACTTGTGCTCTTAAATTTAGTTTCTCCTGTGGTAACATAGTTCAAGAATGCAGTTTCGTCACCTTCAAGTATAAAGCAAGACTCTTATAGCGTTAACTTTCTTTTTCCTTTGCTTCACTTTATTGTGGCCTGGGATTGGATGCTGTCATGCCTGAATTATGACCTACCGGGTATACCGGTATAGCATTGAATTTTTGCTGCATTTTTAATTTTATTAAATTTGTGCATCTCAGGCTGTGCGAATTGGTGATTTGGAGCTTTTTAGAAGTGTTGCTGATAAGTTCTCGAACACTTTCAACTCAGACCCGAACCCACAATTTGATTGTTAGGTTGCGCCATAATGTCATAAGAACCGGGCTACGTAACATTAGCATCTCTTATTCGCGAATCTCTCTGGCTGATGTTGCCAAAAAGCTGAGGTTGGATTCTCCGAACCCTGTAGCTGATGCAGAGAGTATTGTGTCAAAGGCGATCCGAGATGGTGCAATTGATGCTACACTAGATCACAAAAATGGATGGATGGTATCAAAGGAGACGGGAGATATCTACTCCACAAACGAGCCTCAAACTGCATTTGACACTAGGATTGCTTTTTGCCTCAACTTGCATAACGAGGCAGTGCGTGCGCTCCGGTTTCCACCAAATTCCCACAAGGAGAAAGAAAGTGCCGAGAAGAGGAGGGAGAGACAACAACAGGAGCAAGAGCTTGCCAAGCACATAGCGGAGGAGGACGACGATGATTTTTGATTTAGTAATCTGCAAAAGACTTTTGTGCGTGCCGTGCACTCGCTGCTGTCAGCGAATTGTGCTTCCATCTTTTGGAACTCCCTGCAAGAATTGCCTAGTTTTCTTGATCTGATCAACTTCCAATCATCTGTTGGGCAAATTATCCCAATCAAGAGACTCTTGCCTTTTTACTTTTCTGAATCACAATTTGTCTGAGAGTGCTTATTTATTTCCAAATGGTCTGCTTTAAATGGCCGAGGTACTGAATATTACAATTTCCTCCAGACGTGGAAGTTTTTTCTCTGTTTTTCGTTCTAGTGATGTAATACATACTCTGCGGAGCGATCGGATTTGTTCCTTCAATTCCCTGCTAAAAGCAAGCAACTCTTGGCTCGTGACGCTTATAGGCGGTCCAAGAAGATACTTGTTGAATTGGCTTTTACTCTTGTTCTTCTTCATTTTTATGCCCTGTTCTTCACCATTTCTATGCCCCGTCCGTATGTACCTATTTTTGGCTTCACCCAATCATCTCTCGGCGTTACCTCAATCTCTCCTTCAGGTGTTTGGGTTGTGAAGGTTCAACCAAACGAACCGCAATGAAATCTTTCTTTGTTTTTATTTTTTTTGAAATTATCTTGAATTTTGACCACATTTCTCAATGAAAAGACAATGTTGACATTTTAAACTCTCCGGGGAAAGGAAAATAACAGCCGGTTAACAATTTAGAACCAAAAGTACACTTTACTATTTTATTTAGAATGAAAAGTAAATAAATAAACATAGTAGAAGGTCAAAAGATAAAGTTGCAGAACGGCCTTTCTTCATTTTTGTTTCTTTTTTCTTTACTTGATACAATCTCTATAATGATGTTTCTTGGGTAGAAAATAGATTTTCCCAATTCTTAAAACAGACCAAACAAAGAAGAAAATCAAACATCCAGTCAGTCGTCCACCAACTTCAAAGGGAAGGCCAGGCCTGACAAAAATCAATTCCACCGTAGCTCCATTCAGCCGGCGGAACTCAAACCAAATGACTTAACAATGGTGCTCACTGTTTCTGCAAAAGTCTTGGAGGTTATCTTCTTACCCGGCACATGAAATGGGTTCGAAACCGCATCTACATAAGCAGCATGGAATCTCCTGAAAAACTATCTCAAGAGAGAAGAGGGTTATAAAAAGCAAGAACAAGTCAGAGTTCACATTCCAAAGTTCATATGCAACATAAAACATACTATTACGACAAGAGACACCAGCAGCAAAAATGATCAAAGACATTCAGATTTTACGGAACAAAAGATAACTTCACATTGATGAAATTAGTGAAGATAATTTATTTTCCACCCCAAAAGGGCAAAAAAGATGACTTCACAGTTTGAAGCTCATTTTAACAGGATGTGGTCGATCTTTCATGGCCTGGGCTTTGACTCAAAGCCCAGGCCAAGTACTACTTTAGTTCGGGAATTCAGCCCCCAAAGGACCACTAGAAAAACAAATTGGAGTCAAGATAAAGAGACACCATGTTGGAGCGGTAGTCCTAATACCAGTCTTACGTTGTCACCTCCACCGTTTGCCTCTTTACTTGGGGTGGCACCGGTTCAACAGGAGCAAGGACGCTACTCCAGTCCCAAGTGTACAACGATTGCCCCATGTAGGACCCCAACAATCTATCGTATCAGTGAAAGCGATGCAGTTTTGGTAGACCACCACTTGATACTAAAATTGGCAACCCTAACACCTCCAAGGTACAACCCGAACAATCCCCATGGCAGGTCTAGAGTTCGTACCTTACGCTTCGCTCCACTATAAATAGAACCTCAAACCGCCTATGCACACACATTGCATGCCACTACCACACTCTCCAAATATTCTATTGATTTGAGCATTGGAGTGCCCTTCATAGGTGGAGAACTACCGCACCCCAAAGTGAAGCAAGGTGGCAAACGGTGGAGGTAACAAGATATAACCAGTGTTCGGACTACCACTCCAACACACCTTACTGATGACTGAACATTCAAGACATGTATTAGCTTGTGAAAATCTTAATCCTCTATTCCCTAGTAATAGAAAATTATAGACTATGAGTTATATAGAGTTTGGATAAATGATAAAGGCACTTAACCTGACAATGATCATGTTAATGTGAAAGACGTCGAGTAACTTTGTACTAATCACATTACTTGGTCAAAAATAAGTATTCCCAGACAAAGGAATTGGATAATAATTATAAACTAAAACTAACTCAAATTGCTCTATCATGACTGTTAGTTTACCAATTCTCCCAAAAGCTTAAGCTGTTAGGAGGTGGGCCAACAATAGTTTTATATTTCAACACTCCCCCTCACATACAGGCCAGATAATGGACAAACGTGCGGACAAATATTAATTTGAAAGTCCAACACAAATTATAAGAAGCCCGAAACATATTAAAGGCCCAACACGCAATGATAATAAAGGGGGGTTAAATAGTGCAATTACAAGGGTTCGAACTCAGGACCTCCTGCTCTGATACCATGTTAGTTTATCAATTTTCCCAAAAGCTTAAGTTGTTAGGAGGTGGGCCAACAATAGTTTTATATTTCAACAATGACCATTTGAGTTGATTTTTAGTGATCCTGTGTCCACATGAACAAGAAAAAGTCATGACCACTGTCTGATTGGCATTTTTCTCACTACGGAGGCAGGGCTTTAAAGCCACTTTGCCCTGGTGAGAGTATGATCTTTGGAACCACGCATATATACAATCTAAAGTGGAACTCACATTTCTAACATCCGCATCTTTGACATCTAAATCTGTTGTCACCAAGATGAACTTCACGTTTGTATTGGTTAAGTAACCGTACCTGGAAATACATCTTGCATGAGAGTGAGACGACCATGGAATATTTGCAAATAAGCAGGTTTGAAATTTAAAAATTAAAAAAAAAAAAAAAAAAAAAAGTACTCACACTTTGTAATTTTCAGTTGGATAAAGCAGACCCAAAAATGTCTCGTTCAATGTTGGTTCAGGCTTTTTGGGATTGTTCACTGCATCCATATGCAGTTCCATCACAAATCACACAACTAACTATATAGGCAACGTCTTAAGTCCTTCGAGAAGGATCAGTCCTTTACGTAAGTTTCACAAGTAGCGGGTGTAAATGATATTTATTCAATGTAACAATAACTTTCTTAACGGAGTAACAACAAAAAATTTATCCATAGCAAACCAATGTTACACCTTCATGTAAAATAAATATCATGTTAAAGCCCCTAATTCGACGTGTTACAGACAAACTCTATACTGAAGCTGCATCTACAAAATCCCATTAATAAAGCACGCATTCTAAAACCGCGTAGACAAATTGTATGATAAATAATAAATGGGGTGCTTAAAATCAAATTCATAAGAGCATTTTTATTTTCCCGCATAAGAAAAATCGTAATTTTGATCAAATTACCAATAACCAGATCGCAATAACTCATTTCATAATCATAACAGCAACCAAAACCCAGATCCAAAAAGAAAAAAGAAAATCATAATTTGAAAAATATAGGGAGAGTACCTCGCTCATCAACGACGTCGAGGGAACAGTGGACGATGTGGTGGAGCTTCAGGGCGTCATCAGCATCCGTGAAGCTCTGTATGTAGAGTGGATTGTTCTGCTCAAATCCAAATTTTTTTGGCCAATTCGTTAATACTGATTCAATTTCTCAGGCTCTCTTTTTTTCATTGCTTTTCTAGAACGGATTCGAAGGCTAAAAATGCGAGCGCACCTGGTGGCCGACGACGGCGACGCAGACGATCATCTTCTCCGGCTTCGATCGCCTTCCCCTTTGTTTGTTGATCCACTGCTGAGCTGAGCCGCGATTGATGGGGGAGATCCTTGGAGGACTGGAGAAAGGGAGTTTTACGCTGCGGACAGTTTTTATTTTATTGCCCATCTGGAGCGTCAAAATCTTCGTTGTGGTCTGGAGAAGGACGAACTTTTTTTTTTTTTTTTTTTTTTTTTTTTTTTTTTTCCGTTGATTGGTCAGTCATAGGGAGAGGCTGTGGTAGAGTCTCTTCTAGAGTAACTACCGATAGAGCTTTTTTTTGAACCGTTGAGATTTAATCGAACGGTTGAAATGTTATTAGTATATCATACTTATTATATACTTTATCTCATATTACCATTCCCACCCTAAGTATTCTCCATCGCCGACGACCTTCTCGCCGCCGGCGACCCGCCCCCGGACCCCCAACCCCAGGCCCCAGCCCCGACCGCCCCCACCCAGCCTCGGCCCCCCACTCCCCCCCAACACCCCCAGCCCTCCTCTGCCAGCACCCCCAGCGCCCCCACCCTAGGCCCCCCCCTCCCCCGGCACCCCCATCCCAGGTGCCCCTTCCCCCCGACCTCCGCTCGGTCTGCCGCCCCCCCCCCTCCGAACGGGACCAACCCCCACCCCCTCTCTCTCTCTTTCCTCTCTTTCCCTCTCATCACCGGCCCCGAGCACCCCCCACCACCCCGACGGGGACCCCCCTATCTCCCCCCTATCTCTTCTTCCCTTCTCTCTTCTTCTCAGGTTTGGGGGGTGTGTTGGAGGGGGGGGGGGCAGGCCGGGACGAGAAGAGAAAGGGGGGAGGGGGGGGCGCCAAGGAGCTCCTACGGGGGGGGGAGGGGGGACCTGGGGTGGGGGGGGGGCGGCATTGGGGATTGTGGCGGGCTCGAGGGGTGCTGTAGGGGCTGGGTGGGGGGCCGGCATGGGGCTAGGGCTTGGGGGTTACGGGGGGGGGGTGGGGGCGCCTGGCGGGCTAAGGGCTGGGGGGCCGGCGGGGGTGGGGAGGCTGGGGGGGGTGCCAGGGTGTGGGGGGCGGCAAGGGGCTAGGGGCCTGGGGTTGGGGGGGGCGGGGGTGGGTCCGCCGGCCGTCAGGGCTTTCGGGTCGCCCGCGACGGAGAAGACTTGGGTGGGAATGATAATATGGGGTAAAGTATATAATAAGTATGGTGCACTAGCAACATTTCAACCGTTCGATTAAATCTCAACGGTTTTAAAAAAAAAAGCTTTACCTGGAGTTATTCTGGGAGATGCTCTACCACAGCATCTCCCTATAATATATGGCTAACCGTTTTTTAATTTAGTAAAATGATTGTTTGTCATTTTTTTTATATTTGGTTAATCAGTGATTAACTTGAAAATTGATCTTATGGTCAATCAATAATTAATTACGGTTAATCACTGATTTTATAAATTATCAATATTATGTTATCAATCACTGATTGATTATTTATTTGATTGACTGTTTTTAGAAAAATGACATTTTAACTAATTTTTAAGAACTTCATTTCTCAAAAAACTTCTTTAAAAAGAACTATTTACCTCTAAATCCCAAGAGAAAGAAAAAAAAAAAAGAAGTGTGAATAACGCTCTTGTAATAAATAATCAAAATATAAAACCTAGTTTCAAAATATTTGAAATAAAATAAATAACAGTAAAAAATGAATTTGCTAGACAAATAATATAGGGAGAAATAAGTAAATAGCAGTTTTAAAGAAAAATAATTGAAGTGAATAGTATATTTTTAAAATATTTGGAGTAGATAGCAGATTTATCAAGTAAATAATTTATTTGAGTTAGATTTAATTTATGGCCTAAATGATTTGATTATATTTTGTAAATATGTCATTTACCTCATAAATTTTTCATTTTACCTGTTAAAAAATTTACTTTAAATATTTTAAAATCTTACAATAATAATTTTTAAATATTTTAAATATTATTATTTAAAATTTTAAATATTTTAATAAATTTTTTATGAAAATGTTATTTCGTATAAAATAAGCTATTTACTGAAAGTAAATTTACTATTTATCTAGTAAATTTGATATTACTATTACTTATTCTATATATTTAGAATCTTATTATTTGTTTTTTATACGAATAAAAATGTTTTTTTTTCTACCAATTAAAATACTATTTACTATAATTTCTGATGTATATTTATTTTCTTCATTTGTTACTAATTATAAACATTAGTTTGATAATTTTTTGTGTTACAAGTTATACTCATTCGTGATTGCATGCATAAAAAAGAAAATCATACTAGTTTAAATAGAAGTAACATAATTTTTTACCACACTAAAAACATAACAAAATTAGTGCGGTAATTTCCCCTTTTTTTCTTTCTTTTTTTTTTTTTTTGTCACCCCACAAACAAACAGGGAAAAAAGTAATGTACCTTCTTGGCTTCTTACTTTCTTTCCCCCTTTTTTTTTTGTTTTTTTTTTTTTTCATTTGTTGTTAACCATATTTTTATATAAAAGTAACTGTGAAGTCTGTGATTTTTTTTTTTTTTTGGTTGCTAAGAACTGTGAAGTCTGTGATTACATAATAGTCAATAAACATTTGATTAGTTTCTAAATTTTAATGGTAATTTGAAGGAACGCCCAACTTTTAAATGTCTCCTTGTGATTAGAAATTTAGAATTATTCCTTTTGCCCTTTCCAAAAAAAAAAAAAAAAAAGAATTATTCCTTTTGCTTTTAGTTTCTAAAAATTTATCTAATATCCCAATTTGCTCTTTGTTTACCCGTCAATTAATAAGACCTATCATTTTTCTTCTAGTAGCCGTAAAAAATTGGATAAAAATACTTCTTTTGGTTTAGGTCAACCTAAGTGTAAATTCAACTAATTAGACTTTTCTTGTATGATTCGATGACTAGATTTTTGGTCATGTAAACTTAGTGGGTTTCTTACGTAATAACGTGTAAGTCTCAAAGTCAAATGTAATCTGATTACCTTTACTTAACAAAATAGATTTTTATCCCCAAATGACTGGCTAATTAGAATTTTGTTATTTGTTATATTATAATATATAGGTCTCAAGATTTATGTTGGGAATTGCTTACTGAGTGGAAGAGCGTGGATTTAGATAAAAGTTTCAAAATCTCCTATCTAAATTCGAAATATGAAAATGTTTTTATTTTGGATTTTAACAATAGAGTTACGAGCCCCATATCATACGTTAAAAGAAGAGCATGAATATCAAAATCAATGTGACTAATTATGAGTAGTTAAAAGAATTGATGATGATGCAAAATGTTGCTGAAAAAAAAAAAAAGGGACGGCCGTATAACATATTATTTAATTCGAGTTCATTTAGTTTTTTTCCGAAAGTGAGATGGAAATTTTAAAAAAAATGTTATTATAATTTTCCAGTATCCTTGACGAATTCATCAAAATTTGGTTTATTGACCATAAAATAAAGAGAGTGAGTTTGGTCCAAGCTAATATAAATTAGCATTCTCCTACTTGTGAATGTTGTCGACCCAATGCCATCTCTTTTATTTAAAGAAGGAAAAAACAAAAAACACTAGCGATGTAACATTAATGCAGTCAAATTATATAAATATATTTATTTTTTTTCTTTTTGCTGATAAATAGTCCAAGAAATTCCACATTCCCATTCAATAAAAGCCATTATAGCTCTCAAGCTTCCAAGTTATTTATTTATTTATTTCCCCCTTTATTTTCAATGAGATCCAGAGGAATACCTTCTAGCGAGGATTTGGAGATATCAATAAAAATTTTGTAGCACTAGGAGCTTTTGGATGGCTAATCCAATCTCCAAAAAATAAATAAATAAATAAATAAATAAAAACAAAATATTCCTTAAACTGTCACGTTTTAGCAATTTTATTTAGAAATTTTCACATTTCATTTTCTTGACAACCAATGACATGGTACAATTAATTCCATGATGAAGAATTTGAAATGTCCCGCCCTTGATATGTATTTGTTTGTTTATTTTTTTCTTCAAAAAGTAATTGATGGGAAATTTGTTACTTTCCCTCAACATTTCTCCATTCGGATCAAATAAAAACAAACAAAAGAAAGGAACTTCCCTTCGTATACTTGCTTGACAGAAAAGGCTACCTTGTTCCTTCCTTGAAAAACTCCTTAACACACTCCCCCGTTATCCAAGAAAGCACAACCTATTTCTTTGCTTCAACTATAAATCTTTATTCCTTTTTTTTTTTTTTTTGAAGAATAACTAAAAACCAATCTTAAATTAGTGAAAGAAACAAATGACTAGAGGTAGTTACACGTACATGTATTACTCATTAGTAAATTTACACCAGAATACATTATAAGGTTTAGAATTCGAATCTTCCACCCGATATTTTAAAAAAAAAATATGAAAAAAATATGAATCAGGTCACTAGAGCAAATTAAATTAAATTTTGGCAAAAAAAAAAAAAAAGAAACAAATTACGATTACGCTTCTAAGTTTTTCATTTTGATTTTTTTTAAAAAAAAAAATCAACAAAAATTATAATTAATTTTTAAAAATTTAACCAATTTCAATCTTAAAATTTCATTTCATACCGATGAGTATCCTACGCCTATCCCATTTGTTTATGTAGCCCGCCTAAACCAACAGGAAAAAGTTGACTCGTGGTGCGGTCCTTACATCTAACGGTGGGTGAAGCATCACAAATCACCCACCACCACACCTTGCCCGGTGTCCGGATCAGCACTCCCCTCTATGTTCGCCTGATTAACCTGTGGCCCACATCGACGGAGGTAAAATTACTAATTTACCCCAACACCGCTTGATTCTTCCACTTTCATCCCTATCTCTCTCTCTCTCTCTCTCTCTCTCTCTTTCTATTTGCATAATATAATCTCCACGAGCTGGACAATTACTAGAAGGAGAGAGCGTCGCCTGCGAAAACATTTTTTCTTTTCTTTTCTATTTTTTTTTTTCAAAAATCACAAACCTTCCATTACTTCTTCTTCATATTCTTCTTCATATTCTTCTCAATCTCATCCCAGTTTCTTCGTCTTCTCTAAATCTCAGATTCCGATTAGGTAATTCTCCTTCTCAATCTCTCCTGAAAATCCTGCAATTTCGTCTCTCTCTATGCTCCGATTTCATACTTTTCCTTCTTCTTCGGATTTTTTTCGCTCTCTTTTTTCTATCCTTATCTTTGAATAACAAATTATTTATGGTTTTTTTTTTCCTGTATTTTAATCTCCGTTATTGTCATCTCTGATGTTGCCCATTCGTTTTCAAAAGATTTGATCCTATCAGGTGTCGTGCCACTACTCCGGATAGGAGCTGGTTTTTTCTTTTTCTTTGGTTTCAAGTTCATATATTTTTCTTCGCTTTTTTAATATGTTCTTATTAGATTATTATTTATACATAGTATATATATGTGTGTGTATGAGTGTGTGTGTGTGTGTGTGTGTATACTGTGTCTTTGACATTAAAAATTTGTTTTTGAATCTACTTGAATGTAGTATTTCCTATTTTCGATTCACCTCAATAGAGGAGCCTGTAAATTGTTTCGTTTATTTAGGTGAGAAGAATTTTCTCTTAGCATAGTTTGATTCCCATTTGAGCAAGAAAGAATGAAGATATCTGGGGTTTTTTTTTTTTTTTTTTTTAATTTAATTTCTTATATTTATTAAATACTCAATAACTAGTTAAACTTTCCCTTATTTAACTGACTAAGTTTGCATTTTGTTGTTGTTGTTGTTGGTTTTTTTTTTTTTTTTTAATTAATTGTCAAATGGGGGGTTGGCAGTTGAAAATGGGTTCCTGTAATTCTGGGTGATAGATGATAAGTGCATTGCAGAAATTTGGTAAATTTTGTGGTAAGGTTTAATTTCAATTCAAAATTTAAATCCATGTTGTAATACGTATTACCATGTGTTAACAATAAGCAGCTGAACAAAGAGGAAAAGGAAGAAGTTCAAAGAAATTAGGATGCGAAAACGATATCAACATGTTAGTTGTTGGTGTTGGATTCTCTTAGGAAGTGACAAATGATAAAAATTTGAAAGCGGAGTGTTGTTGTCTTTGATTTCCTTAGCTTGCTTGGAACTTGAATTTAAGTTCTTACCTTTGCATACAATAAATCTTTTGATAGATTCTGATTTTGGAATGACGCTAAGATAACAAATTTCCAACTTTGTTGTTTTTGTTTTCAGATTTTTGGGGATGGTAACCGCGCAGAATGATGCTGTTCATAAAGTTAATGAACCTGTCACAAGCACAGAGGATTTTAGTTCTTTGGATCGGAATGATTCTTCAGCCAATCCAAATACTAGTAATGAAGGCAATGTAGTTAAAATAACGAGTGAGGTTGTCACTAACACGAATGTTACAGCTACCACATATATGTATAGACAAGATGTTGTGAAAAGAGAGACCGGTGTAATTGGAATTGTGACTGAAGTTGCTGGTGATTCGGATTCGGATTCTGATAGTAGCATCACTGATGATGAGGATGACGAAGATGAAGATAACAGAGACGAAGAGAATGATGACGATAATGAGGAGGACGGAAAAAATGATGGAGAAGTGGGTGATGAAAGTTCTAATTTCAACGGGAGTGGTGATCTGAATAGGAATGGGGCTAATAGTAAGATTGGCCTGCTTTCTGCTGAGCAAGCTCGAGTACTTTGGATGGATCAAACTGAGTCAACTCATAACATCAAGGATCTAACAGTTATTGATCGAGGGTTCTTACATGGAGACTTTGTTGCTGCTGCTTCGGACCCAACTGGACAGGTGGGTGTGGTGGTGGATGTCAATATCTCTGTTGATTTGTTAGCTTCTGATGAATCTATCATCAAAGATGTCTCTACCAAAGAACTAAAACGTGTAAGAGATTTCACAGTGGGTGATTATGTTGTCCTTGGTCCCTGGCTGGGAAGAATCGATGATGTTTTAGATAATGTTACTGTGCAATTTGATGATGGTTCTGTATGTAAAGTTTTGAGAGCTGAGCCGCTGCGTCTCAAACCACTCTCCAAGAATATTCTTGAAGATGGACATTTTCCTTACTACCCTGGTCAGCGTGTGAGAGCAAGCTCATCATCAGTTTTCAAGAATTCTAGGTGGCTATCTGGCTTGTGGAAAGCTAATCGGTTGGAAGGAACTGTTACAAAGGTCACAGTTGGATCAGTTTTTATTTATTGGATAGCATCTGCCGGCTATGGACCAGATTCTTCTACCACTCCTGCCGAAGAGCAAAGTCCAAAGAACTTGAAGCTGTTGTCTTGTTTTGCACATGCAAATTGGCAATTAGGCGACTGGTGTCTTTTCTTGCCAAAAACATCATTATCCTCCATTCCCTTGGACAAGGGATTTTCAAAATTAGAACTTCATGATTCTGCCAACAGTGAATTGGATTCAACTCAAGTGGGTAGTGGTTGTGATTCAGAAGGCAGTGCTCTTGAAGAATCAAATGGGAATAGTGAAACCATGGATCTTGATATGGCGACTGCATTGGATGGAGACAACCGAAATAATGGCTGTAATGCTTCAAATGAATCTAGTGGTAGTTCATTGTCAGTCTCAAAGGAGCCTGTTAATGAAACCTGGCCTCTTCATCGCAAAAAGATCCGTAAAGTTGTGGTCAGGAGAGATAAGAAGATCCGAAAGAAGGAAGAAAGTTTTGAAAAAGCCGTATTGATTATCAATACCAGGACAAAAGTTGATGTAGTATGGCAGGATGGTACAATAGAATGTGGATTGAGTTCAACAAGTTTGATTCCGATTGATAATCCTGGTGATCATGAATTTGTTGCTGAACAGTATGTGATCGAGAAGGCCTCTGATGACATTGAAGATGCTTGTGAAGCTAGGCGAGTTGGGGTTGTGAAAAGTGTTAATGCTAAAGAGAAGACAGCTTGTGTAAGGTGGTTAAAGCCCGTTTCCAGACCTGAAGATCCTAGAGAGTTTGACAAAGAGGAAGTTGTGAGCGTATACGAGCTTGAGGGGCATCCAGACTTTGATTATTGTTACGGCGATGTTGTTGTTAGATTGTCTTCAGTATCAATTTCTCCTCAATCAGCTCCTGACAGGGACTTTAATGAGGAACCAGAGCAGCAGAATGGGCTAAGTGAGGACCAAGAAAATCTGAAAAAGTCCTCGGGTTGTAAGAAAGTTGAAGACACGTCTACGGAGAATGCTTCTGCAGATTTCTCGGATCTATCTTGGGTTGGGAACATAACCGGTCTCAAGGACGGAGACATTGAAGTTACATGGGCTGATGGGATGGTTTCCACGGTATCGTCATTCTCTAATTTCTAGCATCCTTTTTGCGTTTTCTTTCCCTGTGCTTTATAAATCTTTAATCATCCTTTTAGAGGGCAGTCCTTGTTGAGGTGTTGGTAGTCCTGGACTTATTGACCCAATAACATAAGTGGCGACTTACTTTTACCGCTATTCTGCTTAGTGTCAGTTAACAATAAAGCCAGAACGTCTTTTTTGTTGATAAAATTACATAGATTTGGCGTATATAGAACTACTTTAAATGGCCTAAATTTGTGTAAAAATGAAGGATATAAACCAGGATATCAAGACTTGATGACGAGAAAAGACTAGTAACTCATGACTTGATGAAGGGAAAGGACTAATAGTAACTCATGGGATGTTTCTTTTGGCTAAGGTCATGTAGTTATCATTTGAATTCACTCTTTGGTTGCTCTGAAAACAGTGGGTTCATTGAACTTTGAAACCTTTTAGAACAATTGCCTTTCAGATAATAGTCTTGAGATTTTCAACTTCCTCATTTCTTTGTTCAATTTTCTGATGCTGGACTTGCAGCATTCTGGATTCTGATTACAGAGAGTATGGTATAGTATTATGTTCCAGTAGTGGTAATCTTATAATTTATTTATTTTATTTATTACTAGGTTGGACCTCAAGCAATATATGTAGTTGGTCGAGATGATGACGACGATTCAATTGCTGCTGGGAGTGAGGTTAGTGATGCTGCTAGCTGGGAAACGGTCGAGGATGATGAGACGGATGCCCTTGACAATACTAATGAGGTTTGTTTCTGTTTAAGTAGTGTAACCGTTATCGCAAGTTTTGAAATCAGTCCCTTGACAAGACAATTGACAAGTCAAGTTTTTTAAATAATGTAACCATTATCGCAAGTTTTGAAGTCAGTCCCTTGACAAGACAATTGAATCTTTTTTCCGCTTCTTCTGGTTGATGGATTGAATGGTCATATCTATTAATATTGAAAACTAAAACTCTTTGTCTTATCCTAGATAGCAGGCCATCGAATGGCCAGTTCTTTCCCCGGATGCATGCCTTGAACACACGATTGACATTCCATTGAAAATTTATTATTTCTGCATTTAGTACCTTAGATATAGATGTACCTGATGAATTATGGCATATTTCTTGTTTAATGAAATGAATGACAACTGTCATTGATGTTCAGGAAGTTGAGCTGCAAAATGCTGTGTCAGACATGTTTCCTGATGCAGAAGAGAGCAGAGACAATAATTCAGGCAGGAATCCAGCCCTGGCAGTTCCCTTGGCTGCACTTAGGTTTGTGACCAGACTGGCCACTGGAATATTCTCACGAGGGCAAAAAATTTCGGATCCAATTGGTTTTGATTCGAAAGGTGAAGGTGAAGTTCCAGTTCAGCACGAAGATGTTGAGGCTTCTGAGGGAAAGGATTCTAGCTATGATTCCAGTTGTCAGAAATCTATTGTTATTGAAAGCTGTGGTCCTGAAGCTCAATGTGGAAAAGAGGAGGAACATGCTGCCTCCGGTACCTCAGAAACGTTGGATGCTGCGGAAAATTTGTCTAATTTGAGAACTGAAGAGCCAGACACTTCGGATGGTAAAGAAGTTGAGAGTTATGGTTTCAAAACGCTTTGATATAGCTAAAGAACCTTCAGACCATTATTTTCTTGGTGCAAATGGCCAGGTAATTCCTTTTCGTTGAAATACTAGTAGTGGTGTGAGCGAACTTGGAGCAGTAACTGAGAGAGAAAGATAGAGCATGGTATTTGTTTTTTAAAGTTTAACTGGCAAGAGACTGTTGAGGAAATCCTGTTTGAACAATAAACGCCTTTTAAAAGGTTCTCAAGGATTTTATTTTCCCTATGAAATTGTCAAATGTATTGCTTAGAAGTTAAATTGTCAGTATTTCTGTCTCTCTTTACTCGTCAAGGCATTTCTATTCCACCCATTTCTTAGGACAAGAATTTGCCAGTTGGTAATGCTGTTATTACCTTATTACTGAAAATAGCAAAGAACTGCATTCAAATTCATGGACTTTTCATGCTCTTATTTGCAGACCAACGGAAGAAAGTGGTTTAAGAAGGTTCAGCAAGATTGGAGCATCCTTCAAAATAACCTTCCTGGTAAGCACTTTGTCAACTTATTGAAGGATGTGCATGTTCCTAGACTTGTGCAGTCATGATGCGTTTTCTGAAAAATCCTGATCTAATGTAAAAATATAATTTTTAACAGACGGGATCTACGTGCGAGTTTATGAAGATAGAATGGATCTCTTAAGGGCTGTCATAGTGGGGGCATATGGGACACCTTACCAAGATGGTCTCTTTTTCTTTGATTTTCACCTTCCGCCAGAGTACCCTGATGTTCCACCAGTAAGAAATGCCCATTCTGGTTTTCTCAACTCTCTCCTATTTTTAAGCTCTCTCTCTATTTGCTTGAACTCATTTATGGAAAAAAGAAACAGAAAAAGAAGGAAAAAAAAAAAAAAAATACTCAAGCTATGTTTTCTGACTTGGCTGCTGTAGTCAGCCTACTATCACTCTGGTGGGTGGCGGATAAATCCGAATCTATACGAGGAGGGAAAAGTGTGTCTTAGCCTTTTAAACACTTGGACCGGAAAAGGAAACGAAGTCTGGGATCCAAAGTCATCAAGCATACTTCAAGTTCTAGTTTCACTCCAGGGATTGGTGCTAAATTCTAAGCCGTACTTCAACGAAGCTGGGTATGATAAGCAGGTTGGGACAGCTGAAGGGGAGAAAAATTCATTGTCATACAACGAAAATACTTTCTTGTTGAACTGCAAGACAATGATGTATCGCATGCGGAAATCCCCCAAGGTGATCTATCAAATCCCATTTTTCTGCTCACATTTGCACACATGCTCACACGAATACCAAATTCATTATGCTTGTTTCTGAATATTCAACCAGGCATAAAACATTAAAATCTCGCTCTTTAAGACTGATTTGCTAAGCACTTGATACTTTTCTCTTGCATGGTAACAATAAACTGAATCTAGTGGATTTTGCAAGAACCGGTTTTACCAATTTGTTTCCGTGTTGGTGGCATGTGTAGGACTTTGAAGATCTAGTCAAGGAACACTTTAGGAGGCGGGGTCACTACATTCTCAAGGCTTGTGATGCATATATGCAAGGCTACTTGATAGGCTCTCTGGCAAAAGATGCCTCTCTGAGTGATAGAAGTGAAGAAAATTCGACGTCGGTTGGTTTCAAGTTGATGTTGGCCAAGCTTGTGCCTAAGCTTTTCTCGGCTCTATGCGAGGTTGGAGCTGAATGTTGTGAATTTAAGCATCTGCAGGACTCATATTAATTTGCTAACGTCTTTTTCCTTCAAGCCAACAAGGTCACCTTCAAAGCTGGATATCGAGTTTATAGAGGAGGAAAAAAAAGGTCGTTTCTCGAGATACTCGTCAATGTAAAGCTTATTGGTATTCTATGAATTCTTTTAGTTCATTCAATTTGTGATATAAAGAACAAGAAAGGACTGTTGTGTTTTTCCTGAAACCCTTGTCCATTTTAAGAAGTCGGGTTTCTTGAAGCAAAATTTGTGGGTCTACCATGTTCTCAACTTTCAGCTAATGCGACAGATTGGGGATGTGTAGATCTTTGTTTTTGTTTTTATAGATTTTTTTTTTTTTTTTTTTTTCCGTTTAACTTTTTGACTGCTTAACTTAGTGTATTCAATATTTTTTTTTTTTTGGTTGTTGTTGTGGAATTACTTGGATGACTGGATGATGAAACAATCCCAATTTTGCTCCTGCTGTTCTTGTTTTTTGTTGTAGGATGTTTTGAAAGTTGACATTTTTTCCATTTTATTTAGGCTTGACTTTGCCAGTTTCTTTTTTCACTTCCCGTGGTATGTTCATCAGCTTATGACTGCATCATGTGCGAAGGAACCCGGAAAAATAGTCCCGTCATTTTATGAGGATTGGTGCCCCCTCACAAAAGGGGTTGTAGTGACCAAACTCAGATGACTGTTTACCAAAAACATAAGTCTTCACAAGGCTGTAAGACTGTATAGGGACTGATATTTGTCCAATGCCGGAAGGTCAAGGAAGTTGGTGACCTTGGCAGCCACTGACCTCTCAGGCGACATGAAAATAACAAATGTGAATTAAGTAAGCGAAAAGAAAACGACACTGGAACACTACAAACTATAGGGAGAAAAAAAATGCTACAATATGTATGCACGAAGGCAAATAAGAAAACGACAACAAAACAAACGTACGGAAAACGAAAAAACTGCGAAACTGTCGAAAAACCACAACAAAATAAAAACGACAACGAGCTAAGCAACTACAGTTCACAAATAATTGAAAATGACACCAGAAGAACCAAACAAAAACTAACAGGGAAACGACAGTGAAGGTTCAAAAGGACAAAAAAAAAAGTCATAACTCATAAACGACGGAGTACAAAATAAGAAAAATAATGGGAAAAAACGATAGTAAGAATAAACATGTTTAAGGGAAATATCATATCGTTTGTTAGGGGGAAGTATATGTCGTTTGTCGTTTATCTGATGGCAAACGACGGGGGAAATATTGTCATTTCCAAATATTAGCTACTTTCTATTGAAACTACAAATGGCGCATAAAAAGTTTACTCTTGTTGTTTTTTTAACACCTTAAAAAATGACGTTTTCTAAAGAAAAAAACATTGTAGTAAAACATATTTTCATGTTTAGAACCCGCAACATCAAGAAAACGATTATTTGTGGAGACTGCCTGTCGTTTTTTTTTTTTAAAAGAAAACTACAATCATGAGATTGAGGTCACCGTCGTTGTTGTGGTCATTATTATTTTGAGTTCTAGGATCTTCTATAGATGTCATTTTGTTGAATATCATTTTTCACAACGTCGGTATTGTGATAAAACATCATGTCGTTAAACTAAAAATAAACGACACGGAAGAGCTGTCGTTTCCTAGATTTTACATCGTTTCTAATAATAACAAACGACATCAAGTGAACTACTGCATTGTTTCTAATAATAACAAACTCAAAACGATGTAAGTTATTTATACTGAATAGCACTTTTAGGACAGTACTCTTAAAAAAATAGCACTTTTGGGAAATTAAATAAAATAAATAATAAAATTTTAAAATATCTAAGATAAAAAATAAATTTATTTTTAATTGTAAATTATTTACATAATAAATTTATTGGGAAATACTGTGGTCAGCCCCTTTAGGGGCACTACCAATAGTTATCCATCCAAAGCTATTATTGAGTTGCTTTTAAAATGTACGGCTGTAATTTTGTGCAAATTTGAGATTGGTTATACAAAATCTCCTCTCTTTTCCCTTAGGAAAAAAAAAAAAAAAAAAAACTCCTCCATCCCCTATCTATCTCTTTCATGCTGCTCGCCATCCCAGTGAACGCTTGTTTTCACCGGAGCTATGGTTTTGATTCGAGGAGAGAAAGTGCTATGGTTTCAACTCACCAAAATCCATTTATGGGTTTCGATTATGAGCTCGGTCTTCTTCAGGACGGCCACTTTCGTCGATAAGGTGATCAGCATTTGGCGGAGGTCAAGCTTAGATCTTGGCATTTGCCGGTAGAGCTCCATAAACTTTAATGTAGGGGGAGGGGTTTCACTAGAAGGGTTGGGGTTTTATTTTATTATTATTATTTTTTTTGAATTTTTAATTTCTTGGTCATAGTACTATGAGTTAAGGTGCATTATAATCATCATACATAAGCAACATCTCAGCTGTTGAAATAAACAAACGGTCTATAAAAAAGCTCTACCATAACCTTTCCCAAATTTATTATTCATTATAAATATTTTTAGAAATTATTGTCTATTGAAAACTATTATTTAAATTACCTTTAAAAAAAAGAAAATAAAAACTGTTATTTTAAAGGGAGTGTTTATGGTAGAGTTCCTTTGAGAAACACTACCATAGAGTTCAATATAGCTCAATTTTAGAGTCATTTAGATCAAAAGGTGGATAGGATTGCATAGTTGCACAAAATGCCACATACACATGGTCATACTTAACAAAATTGATTCATTTGTTTTATGTCGAGTAAAAAAAAATGAAATTAAAAAAAGGACGAGCCCAGACAGCTCCCCCCCCCCCTTCCCCCAGGTCACCATCTCTGATGAGAAAAGGTGCCCCCTTCCTCGACGGCTTCCCCGCTGCCAGATCCTGTTGACTCGCAACACCCCTCTGGACCTCTAGTAAAGTCGCCCCCTGACCCCCGACGGCCTCCCCGAGACCACCACCCCCACTAAGGGCTTCCCCGCAACCCATCAGTGCCCTCATATGACCTTCAGCAAAGTCGCCCCCCAACTCTAACAAAGTCGTGATCCCTTGAGGCCTCGACAGCTTCCTCAAGGCCATATCCCACCGGCCCATGACCCACAACCCCCCTTGGCGATGAACCACCCATCCCCACCCCAATCCACCGATGAAGTATTTTTTATTTTCTCTCTCTTTTAAAAAAATTATTTTTTATAATTACCATAGACAAAGTGATATCTCAGTCGTTCGATTATATTTAAACGGTTTAAAAACGAGCCCTACCGATAGGGTATATAATATGGGTTTTATTACAGACTTACCATATTTTAAATGATTTTTCTGCAAAACCCAAACAGTACCTAAACCCTAGAACCTTCGTTCTTCTCTGCTAAACAGTAAACCCCCTCTCTTTCCTTTGTTGGCTTCTTACCCAATCTTCGTCCATTGCAAAATCTAAACTTGTCCGTCTATTAATGGCGTTCTTCAGCGGCGGCGGCAGATTCCGCGAGCTCCTGAAGAAGTACGGCAAGGTCGCACTCGGCGTTCACTTCTCCGTCTCCGCCGCCTCCATCACCAGCCTCTACGTCGCCATCAAGAACAACGCCGACGTCGAGTCCCTTCTCGAGAAGTTACACATGGGCGGCGTTTCCTCCAAAGACCAGGCCGAGACGACGTCCGACGATCGGCTCGTCTACGATGAGACGGGAAACCGGCCGTCGGAGGCTATCGTCGAGAAGGAGAAAAAGAGGAATCGGACGGCCGAGCTCGCGGCGTCTAGCGGCGGCGCTCTGGCTCTGGCCGTGCTCTGCAACAAGGCCTTGTTTCCGATTAGGGTTCCGATCACGGTGGCGCTGACGCCGCCGGTCGCGAGGTTTTTGGCCAGGAGGAAGATCATCAAGAACGGCGTATGATTTTCCTCTTTCTTTGTAATTCTTTTCTTCGTTCTTCAATGAAAATAAATTAACATAAATAAAGGTGTTTTTTTTTTTGGTATGGATTTTGTTACTTAAATATGGAATTAAGCATTGCTAATAACTTTATCAGTTGATTCTATTTGAAATAGTTTTCAATTTAGCTGTGGATTGAATTTAAGATCAATGTGTTCATTAGTATGCTTAACTGAGAAACTAGATAATGGGAAATCTTTATTTTGTATTTTATGTAAAAATTTGTTGAAAATGTACTTGCTTCATTAGTTAAATGTGGGTTGGTAAAAAGAAAAAGGGGGTTGTTTAGTGTAATTTTGTTCGTTAGTTTTTGATTACTAACACACTAGGGAACCAAGTTGATCTCACATTTATAGAGGAGCTTCTTCGAATCCAGTTGAGAGGTATTTTCTTGTTTAGTGGTGCAACTTTGTGTAATGATTGGTGATCAACTTAGAATCCGCCAATTCGTAATTGGTAATATTCGTTTCGAAATTATGAAGAAATTTCTGTCTTGATAGCTTGTTAGCTTTCCTTGGAAATTAATCATCTTTGTTCTTGTCATGTCATCACTGTATTACATTAGATCTTTACTAGTAGTGCAATGGATAGTGTACTTGTTCCGTTACGTTAAGAAAGGTTTTTTTTTTTTTTTTTTTTTTTAAGAGATGAGTTAAAAGAAAGAACTTCAACTTGAGTTTCAAAGAATTTAAGATAATGTAGTTCAAATTTTATTCTCTGGTTCTTTGAACTGAAAGGGCTCAAACTGGTGGTTTCATTCAAGTATCGAAGGAAAGAAAGCTTGTCTTTTGATAAAGGAACCGCCAACCATAACTGTGGAGCTTGATGTTGAATTTGTCTAGTACAGTGCATTTATTTTGCAGGAATTTGTTTTTGCTAAATCAAATGTTTCAGATGGTTAGTTTTGTACGTTTTTGTTGAATTCTTTTGGCGTTGTTTATTTCTTCTGTTGTCCTCTTTCCCCTTCTATGCCTTTTTATTTTTTTGGTGTTCTTTCTAGTAGAGGTGTACATCGGCTGGGGTGACCAAATTTTCATGGCTGAGCCGAAACTGTCGCCGTTCAAAAAATATAGCCTAAGGTTGGAACCAAAAACCCAAGGCATCTCATCTTGAATGCCTCGGCTCGACTCGACTCGACTCAACTAGGTTTATTAGATTTTAAAACTTTAAAACTTTAATCTTAGTTCTAAGATAAAAAAAAAGGGGGGGGGGGGGGGGGGGGGGGGGGGGGCTCTATTCTTGTAGATGTGTTGATTTTATTTTTTTATTTTTTTGGAAAGGCGTAGATGTGTTGATTTAAGTATAGTTAGAAAGTTTCTTAGTTTATTTCGTTTGATATTTTTGTTCTTCCAATGTCGTTTGCTAGTTTGTTATCGCTCTTACAGACTGTCGTTTCGTAATTATTTGTTACCTTTCTTTTTAACTTTCTTGTCGTTTTCTATCGTGTCGTTTTTTTTTTTCCGCAACCTTTTTAAGTCATAGTTTGTTTATTTATTTTATCCTTTTGAGTCTTTTGACACATTTTGTCCTATGCTTGTTGTCGTTTTACGTTCTTTCGTTTCTTGACTTAGCTGCTTTATAATTCTTGTCGTTTCCTGATTCGTTTTCGTATAATTGTTACGTCTCGTGGTTGTCGTAATTTCCGGTATGAGTTTGTTACTTAGTTGTCGTATTCCTCGTTTGTTGTTTTTTACTACGTTGCTTTTTATATCGTTCAATTTTGTGCCGTTTTCTCCTTTTTGTATTGTGTCGTTTATATATTTCGTTGTCGTGTACATTTTCCCCCTTTTCTATTCTTCTTCCTTATTCTTACTGTAGTTATTTTATTTTATTTTAAATTTTTTTTTTTTTGTGTTGCGCCATATCTTTCGGTTAAAATACCATTCTATTTTGTAACGACGGGGTTTTTTCCATTTAATAGCGAACTAATTTGAAGGAACCAGTAAGGCACGAATACACGTATATACGTATATACTTTTATACTTGTGGGGCACGTGCCCCCACTGGATATTTGTTTACGTAAGTTATACATAAGTTCTTCACTTCTTTGCCCTTCTTTTTTAATTGGGAACCTGTGTGCCTTTAAGCGATGCCCCCATTACTCCTGTGCTCTCATTCCTGATTCCTCAAACGCGGGTCAAATCTCTCTCTCTCTCTCTCTCTCTCTCTCTTAAATGTAGTATTTTTTTTGGGTCAAATCAATGACAGCATCCACTCTGTACATTAAAACACTATATCATCCCAGCCCTTTTTCTTTTTTTCTTTCTTGCTCAAGATTTTTTTTTTCAACCTCTCTATGTATTCATTACTTTTTGTTTATTTATTTATTCTATCTCACCTTAGTTAATAAAGATATCAAGCTATCAGTCCTTCACGTATTAGCTTTGTTTCTTTTTATATTTTATATTTTTATTTTTTAATTCTTTCTCATCTTCCTAATTCTCTTCTTCCTTTTTTTTTTCCTTTTATTATTTTATATAACGTTTATTTCTTAAATAATCAGCAACAAGATTATAAAATTGAATTAATGTTTATTAATCAAAATTACGTATAAACCTATTATTTAGTAGAAAATTAATTATAACAACTTTAATTTGTAGTATATTCTTTATTAGATTCATAATATCTTAAATTAAAATAGTGAATGAAGGGGTATTTACCGGATGTATTAGTTGTTTTACTGAATTAAAGGGGTGTTTGGTGTGTAAGTTTGAGTTAAGATTTATAAGTTTAAATAGTAAATTTTTTTGAATTTTTTTGAATTTTCAGAAAAGACAAACAACTTTTTGGGAAAAAAGACAAAAAACATGATAAAAAAAGTACAGTTTAGTTTAAATTAAACTTTTTGCCAAACAAGGCCTAAGTCTTTGGTGCGGAGATTCTAGTTTTTTTTTTTTTTTTTTTTCCCTTCTTATTTGGGCCTCCACTGAAATCAAATCCTAGATCCATCGCTGGAACCGGTAAGTTAATAACCGCTTAAAAAAGCTTATTTAAGAACAGACGTGTAGTTTATACAAACGTCATGTTGTTGTTTTCTTGTTGTCATTGTTTCTGCTCTTTAAAAAAAAAATCCATCTTGTCTGAATGTCGTTTTTTTCTCAGGAAACGTCATGTTTTCAATGTCGTTTAGTCTTATTATAAAACAACAAGTCATTTTTAGTATTTTGCCTTGTTGCAAAAGCGAATTTATTCAGAAGAAAAACGGTACAACTATTTTTCAAAGCGTGATCTGACTGTCGTTTTTCGGTCAAACTAGAAACCAGCATTCTTTTTGTCTTGAATGCGTTTTGTTCTATTGCAAAACGGCAAGTTGTTTTACAATAGAAACTACATATTTCCTGTCAAGAAATTTTACTTTTTGAAGGAAAAAAATTTAAGTTGAGGTAATTAAAATTAATGCCCACAACAAGATCCTTTTTTTTTTTAGAGGTATGAAAATATCTGGCAACACAATCACTGACGGAAAAATGATTTCAACCACAATATGTCTATTTCTATCCAATCTAACAAAGGTCCCCAAGGTCCCGAGTTAGCATGCCAAAATATATATATATATTAAAAGAAAAGAAAAAATAAAAGAAGATGGGAAAAAATAAGAGGGAAAAAAATTAAAAAAAAAAATAGGGGGTCCTACTTCAACCGAAACCCTTTGTATAAAATGTCTATAGACTTTTTCCCTTTCTTTTTTTTTTTTTTTTTTTTTGTTTTCTAATTTAAAGAGAGACGCATAACATATTTATCTTTGGTGTGAAGTTTCTTCTACCATAATTTTGGAAACTTTTGTTTTATAGCTGGTTTATACATATTCTTAATTGCTAGAAAGAGAACAACTTCATGAGAAACTCACACACATTAACTTTTAAATGAAACATCACGTTCATTCTCTGGTGACTTTGAAATGGTCCAAACCCAGTTGTTGGTAGAGTAGGCCACGCCCCGCCCCAAAAGTCTAACTTCATCTTAAAAGAAATGGGTATCTTTAAAAACAAAAAACAAAAAAAAAAAGGGATTTTAAGCATTACCAAGAATTACTTTTATTTTCCTTGAGGCCTAAAGAGCCACAATCATAATTTGATAATGATGTTTCTTCATTCTCATTTTTTGGTAAACACGCCTGTCTGACTAAAACATTATTATTACCAAAACCAATCTGGTGTCAATTATTTTTTCCCTTGTTGGAACAAGACTTCTTTGTGACAGTGAAGCACACTTAATATATATATATATATATTTATATATTAATGTTAAATAAAGTCGTACATTTTTTTGGTGAATAATAAAGTCGTACTTTACTCGGGTAGTTCACCTTTTACGGCTGGAAGTTCTGCTACACAACCAATTCTCATCAGAAAAACCAGAACTTATCTATAAGCATTTCCCATTATTTGATTTCCCGGTCCTCGGAGTAATGAGAGAAGGCAAATTCTTCAACCAATTAGGAATCTTATTGATCCTCACCGTCTTCACTTTGTTTCTTGTAAACAAGGCAATCTCTAAAGAGTACACAGTTGGTGATGATGAGGAATGGAACAGCCAGGCCAACTTCTTATCCTGGTCTGAGAAATACAATTTCACTGTTGAAGATGTTCTTGGTATGATCTTTTTTTTCTTTAATCCCAGAATTTTTTGTTCTATATCAGAAGAATCAAATCGAAAGTTTTTGCCTTTACCAGCTGTTTCTTTATTTCGGATTTATCTTTTATGTTCGTGTAGTGTTCAAGTATGTAAAGGGGCAACACAATGTGTACGAAGTGGTGGAAGGAACGTTCAGATCATGCGATACGAATAGCGGTGTGTTGGCAAAGTATGAGAGCGGAGATGACCGAGTCGAACTCACTGAAGCCAAGAAGTATTGGTTTCTATGCAACATTGAAGGGCATTGCCTTGGTGGGATGAGATTTAGCATTGATGTGAAACAGGCTAGTGCTCCCTCTGATAATACCGATCCCAAAAATGTTTCGCCATCTTCTCAACCGCATGATTTCCCAGCAGCTCCGCCGCCGACCAGCTCTTCTATAGGCACTTTGTTGAGTGAAAGTTGGAAAACTTGGATTTGTATCTTGGTTTTTGGAATTGTTTTTTAGTCTGTATACTTGATGGGATAGATGTATGTAAGTGCATAACTTTCTTTCCAGGTCACTTTTAATCCTTAATTCTTGTTAATTATGGACATTGGTTTAATGGGTTTTTTTTTTTAATTTGTGATAAAATAGAGAGATTTTCTGCTTTGTATCTGCTATAGTTTGTGTGACATAAATTTTTGAGCTTGACAAAGAATTCCAGAAGATGAAAAGATGCACAGAACAAACACTTGAGATTCTATGCATATTAACCATTACCTGTCCCTATGGACCAAACAAGAACAGAAAACAAGCTGAAATTAAAAGTAAAAAGTATTAGTAAGTAGAGAATCCAACTATTACGAAAGCTTGTAGTGAGAGCTGCTCTGTCCTTTTGACGAAGCGAAACTTAGTTATGAAATCAATATGTGGGCTGATGATGGTGATGAGGATGAGGATGAGGATGATAGTCGATGGTGCCGCCGTTTGACATCTCAGCCAATCCTCTTGATGGATTCCTTGTCAGTTCCAGCAAGTAGTCCCTCAAGTGATCAGCTTGGATTACTGTTTTGTTGTCCTTCTTCTGCCACCCAAAATATATTTTTAAGCAATAAGTTTTGGCTAGTTTCTATCTATACAAGAATCGAGAATGGGTAAGGAAAAAGAAATCCCTATTTACAGGCACAGTTTTGAATCGTCAGATTTTTCATCGATTCCAGTTAAACTTTCTTAATCTTATATGATTTGACCACTAAAAAATGTATCTTATCGGTATTACCTCTACTTTGAGAACATTTGAGACGAGGTTTCTGAAGGTGGTCACATTTGCATTGGTCACTTCGAGGGCTAGAGAGTTTAAAGCCTCCATCAATCTCACAAATCTGCCAGGCTTGTGCTCACAGAACACCTTGACAAAGAACTCGTTCCCATCGATCAGAGCGACTTCCACTTGTGGCTAAAAATTGTTGAAAACACCTTATTATTACCTTATGTATGGAAGCTTATAAAAATGGAAAATAGTTATTTTGTAGTATAAACAGGAGAAGATTAAACAAGGTACCTCCATTTGTGGTGCCTTGTCATTGGTAGTCTCTAAGTCTTGGTTATGTTTTGAGACGTTTCCATGGCCAAAAGTTTCCAAATGAAAACCATTTGGAGCTTTATCGTGATCGGATTTAGGGCCAAAGTTAACATCATCTCGCCCTGGAATGTCCGAGGGGGCGTTCTTTCTTTTGCCATTAGTGCCATTGTTCTGAAGGCCATCATTATCCGAGTGATCTTCAAGCTCATCTTGAAGCTCTTTTGCTTGCCTCTGCAAGTCCCTCACATACTCAATTGCGTCCCCGAGGATAGAAGCCCTGTCCAACTGTGCATCAACAAAGATCAAAGCCTTTGTCTTTTGGATGAGATCAACATATACATACATACATATATATATATATATATATATATGGGGAGAGGTTGGTGTATCCGTATAACCCAAGCTACTTAACGGAGCCCATGAACATCCTGAATGGACCGACTAAATTATGTGATGGTGATCAAAACCAACCTTACCTTGGAAATATTGGGAACCAAAGACCTAAGAGTGTAGAGCCTCTCATTAAGCTTCTTCCTTCTCTTCCTCTCAGCGAGAAGGTTTTTGCATTGAGTCCCTTTTCCCGCCTTTCTTCTGTGCTTCCCGTCATCCTCATCATCAAGCTGATCACTGCAATCGGAGAGTGAATTCGACTGTCCTCCCTCCGGTTTGCTTGCATCCTTCTTTTCTGTTGTTTCCATGAAGTCCATATTCATGTTTGCTGTGTCACTCATTATGGAAGCCTGCATTGCATCCGCAGAAGAATCCATTTGCTTATCCGAAAGAAGTGGATCTTGTGGGCACTCGAAAAAGGCGTCATTCCTTGGTGGTCTGTTTTCTGAGCCATAACTGAATTGCTGCAGGTTCATAGGAGAACTGCACAGGTGCACTCGATCACCAGACATGTCGTACGACAAGTTCATGTTCTCAAATGCAGTTGTGGAAGAAATAGGTGGCTGCAGGTGATTGTTGGGATCCATTTTTTTCGATTTCGATCATCGAGTTTATGTTTACACCAAAGTTCGTTTCCATGTTGCTCATGTTAATCAGGGCCTCTTGCTCGAGTGAAACGTTGCATTGAGTCATGATAAAGTCTATCACATTTTGGTCTTCTGGTATCTTTGAAAGAAACTAAAATCAGTTAACTCTGAACAAGCTAGTTATTAGTAAAAGAAGAACACGTTCCTTTAACCAAAAGAAGAAAATACTATTTTATGTCGGCTCGTTTTGGATGAGATCTTTACATCAAAGTTAACAATTAACTGACAGAAGAAGAAATAACAGTAGATACAGAAACAGAATTTCGTACTTGTTTGTTGACGAAAGCTCGATCAATCCACCTGGCAATGGAATCAAGACCCTAGTCCCAACTGATTCCTTCAAGAATAAGAAAACAAAAAGAGCTCAAAATCGATAGCGGTTTGGTTTAGAACATTGGTGTGCGGAAATTAGACTGCTTACTTCTAGAACGTGTGAGCATGTGGCACTAGAGGAGTTTAGCCAACTGGGCTGGTTGGATATCAAGGTCTGTGCATAAATCCTGTTCAAGAGCTCAAGGTTAGATAGATTAAAAACCTTACGAGTGAACCGAAAGTCGTACCGAAAACCAGAAGAGTAAGGGTTAATACCCAGAGTCCAAAGGCATTGAAGTAGGTAACTGGGCAAGAAGATCACAAGAGCTGGCTTTTGGGTGCTGGAACATGGTGTCCCTGCACGGGAGGACCGAAGAAACCTGGAAAAGAAGTTCTTCATCTCCGCCATTTTGAGTGGTTTCACTCCCGGCACAGCAGCAGTTCATCCACTCAATAAACCTGCAAAAAATCAATCCCAAAAGTCACACAAACTCACATTTCTATAGACATATATGTATACACACACACGTATATAATAGTTTGTATAACCTTTGTTCTTCACTCAATTTCCAGAGGACACAATAATCCCATCCTTTAGAACCCACTAGGGGTCTTAGCCTGTCCATCAGACTCTGCATAATGATGTTCATATTACCTGCATTGGTTGCAAAATGTAACCCAAAAATCACACACTACTAGCCAAAATCTCTCCTTAAAAATTATTTAAAAAAAAAAAAAAAAAAAAAGAATCAGAAACTTTATTGACTTCTTTCTTAAGACACTCACTGAGTTGCAAACACGGAGGGACTACTTTGGCGACGCCGCTTGTAACAGAAAAAATAAGCAAGATGGAAGAAGCAAAACACAAAGGCAGCAGAAAACACAAGGGAAGGTGTCCATACAAATTTTGTAGCTCGAATTCGAGCTTTTAGATCACTAGACTTCACCTAAAGGAACAAAAAGGCTCTGATACAACTTACGCCATCTTAAATCAAATCCGAAATGTTGTTCATTCTATATTGGGAGCTTTTGAAGCTACTTACAATGGTAGGTGAAACTGCAGCCAAGGCATGAAGAAAGGAGAGATTTTTTGCAGAACTAAATTATATCCAACTTTTTCTTGTTAAAGGAAGGTAAGCAAATTTTTTGGGAGGAAATTAAAGAACTCATTATCGTTAGGACAATTCTGTAGTGAACGGTCAAATCAAATCAGAATCACATAGTTTTAAAATTAGAATATGACGATTTAAAGGAACGTGATGAAGATCTGACGGTTGAAAACAATATCCTTCATACCGAAGAATTCTCCGAGTAGGATAGATAAACAAATACGAGTTAGTTATGATGGAGGTGCAAAATGCATGAGCTAAGAGTGTGGCGTTTGTAACCTTAACTACCTTGAAGTTTTTCACTCGCTTGGGATTTGTTTATTCTTTCATGTTTCAACTACTCTGTTGTAACTTTTGAGGCACTAGAATTAGAAACTATGCGTAGAGGAAATAAATAAATGAATAAAGTAGAGGCTTTGGTTGTAATGTTCCCCAAATAGATGAAAGGATAACAGTCTGCGTAGTAGTAGTAGAAATAAAAGCCTTGAAAAAGGAGAAAAATTGCATATCATTGCCCAAATCTTATTATCGGGCTTTTTGGTTGCGGATGAATAAGTCATACTAGCTGTTCATGCTATCCTAGAATTGGACTTAAAGTGGTGTCTTCCCTTACATAACATATTCTTTTCTAGTGGGCCTTTCCTACCAAAAAAAAAAAAAAACATAATCTTTTCTAAAAATAAAAAATAAATTTCTTTTTGACATCATAATTCTTTTGACTACCCAAGTGTAGGGAATATTATATCTGATGTGTAGTTCCACGCGTAATCTAACGATAGTTTAACATCTAACTCCATCAGAATGTGTAAAGTTCGAATCTTCTCACTCTAAATTTTAAAAAAACAAAAAAAAAAATAATCTAGTGTGCGTTTTTTAAATATGATCTTATCATAAAAAATCTCTTGTTCATAAATAGCATTTAAGAAGATAGATTTTTTTTTTTTTTTAAGATGATAGAACCATTTCATTTTAAAAGATTTCCCCATCATAAAATCTCTAAATGATAGAACTATTTATTGTATAATAAGATTTAAATCACGCTAGAGCAGGTGCACATATAATGAGGTTAGATATCGTAAGGAATTCTTTGAACATATCATTATACTCATTTTATAAACGTCATTTGATTTTAAATTTTACAGTTGAGTTTAAATCACGACAAAATTCTCGCTTTTTTTCTTCATATGTTTGGATAGCTTGTACCATACTTTTCCTTTTTTTTTTTTTTTTTGGGTTTTCCTTTAATTTTGTGAGGATTTGGGACAAAAGAATTGAACTGATTACACAAGGATATGAGTTGGTAATGGTGAGAGAGGGAGGATTTTGCATGACCCACCTTAAGGCCTACAAAACGCCAACTACCTTGCTCAAGATTTTCATTTATTTTGCTTACTATGTAATATATATATATATATATATATATATTACATGAATGTATAACATTGCTTCATGTTTCAACTACTCTATCAAGTTTGCACCACGATAGGGAAACATACATCAGCATCTTCATTCATGTACGAAAAAGAAAATGACCTCATTTAATCAGTTTGTCACCAGTATACAGTTAGATGAAAGGGTGATTTCAATCCAACTAATAAGTTCCCTCATTTCCTCTGTCTTGCACATTTTCATTGGCAATGACGCTAGTTCTTCAACGTGTTTTTTTTTTTTTTTTTTTTTTTAAATTCCTAAAAAGAAACTTCTATTGCCATTTCTACTTTATTATCATGTTTCATGCTTACAAGCCTATCTGGGTTCTTATAATTTTCTCAAAGACAAGAAGAAAATTTCAACCCCATAAACTAGAGTGTTCCCATTTTCTAGTCTGATCTATCCATGGATTCCATTTAATATATATTTTTTTTTTTTGAAATCCCATTTAACACTTTTTATGCATTGTGAATGTATTCTTGATATTATATACATATTTGAAAGGTATTGTTGATATTATAATTGATTGCTACTTTTCCTTATAAGCACTATTAAAAAAATTATTAAAAAAAAAACACTATATACAAATATAAACAGTATCCAACTATCTAAGGTAATTAATAGAAATAACGGTTACTTGATTATTATACTTTTAGTTTTTATTCTTTTTCTAATTTATTTCGTTATTTAAAGAAACTATAAGTGTCTCTTTTAAATTTTAAAAACTTATATCTATTTCATCACTTGCCTGTTTTGAGAATTAAAAAAAGATAGACGAAACAACATAACCGTTTTTCAATAGTTTATTAAAACTATTTTGTACATTTGAAAAACTAATGCTCCGTTTAGTTCGCAAGTTCAATCCCAATTTTTCAACTCAAATTTTTTCTTTTTCCTCAAAAGTCTTTGTCTTTTTCCTAAAAAGTTTTTTGTCTTTTCTGAAAAGTCAACAAAATTTACTATTTCAACTTCAAAATATCAACTCAAACTTGCGAACCAAACGGACCCTAAAAATTCTAAAACAAACATCAAATTCTTCTTTTTAATTTCGTTTTCAAAAAATTTCTCATGAAAAAAGTAACTTTCAAAAATAAATTTGATCTAATTAAGAGATATATTTGTCTTTTCCCTTTTCTTTTTTTTTTTTGTTAAAAAAGTATCTGAAATTGAAACACGTTTTTCAAATTCAATGTATATGTTTTTAATTCCTAACAACCCAAGTCCAAAAAAACGACAAACATATAAGAAATACATTTAAAACAAGAAAGAAAAAAAAAAAAAACAAAGTACTTTTTTTTTTTTTTAATTTCCTGAGAAAGTACAAAAATAAGATAACAGATACAACAGTTCCTTGGGATAGTAAATAATTTAAGAGATTTTGTCCCAATTAATGTATACTACCCCACTCTCTGTCATGCTCAAAAAAGAAGCTCCGACATGATCTCATGATCAAACAGAAGCGATCAAAAGGCTGAAGTCTTTTCTTCAGACCCTACCATGAACCAACGTCTAATGTGAACACTCTTCAACAAACTTTTCCCCTATAGACTTGGCATGGTTCGTAGCTCATTTGTTGGAATAGACTTTCAATATACATGTCCTTCTCTTCACCACCAATTGTTATTTAAAAATAAACAAAAAATAAACAAAAAAGAAGACAATTCAAGGTACGGATTTCACCGATGGATATTTAACCATCTTTTCATTATCTACTTATTCTTTGCGATTTTTTATTTTTTATTTTTGCTAGGTGCTTAATTTGTTTTGACTTTTCTCAAGCCCTTCAACATCATAATGGTGTAACCTCTCCTTTATTATCGGCATTGAACAACGAAAAAAGGATTTTTGATATTCATGTACAATGTCATAATTTCGTGTTCCTTATTTCAAGAGAAATGAGCCAAAACTATACTCTTTCATCTTCTTCTCTCTCTCTATTTCTCTCTTTTTTGGAGAGATTTCATCTTCTAGTTTAGATATAATTAAATTGATAAATTAGGGAAGAATATTTTAATTAATCAGACAACAGTTGAGCACATTATTTCGATTAACAATTTCACATTGTCCATTTGATTCAATCTAACATTAAACAATCCTTGAACGGAACTTTTTAAATTTCTTTTTGGGAATTTTTTGACGTATTTTTTTTTCTGTATCCAAAAGTGTTACATAAATTAAAAATAATATTATATTGGATTTACAAACTCTTTAATCCCCTCTTATTGCAAATTGTTTTTCACTTTTTAACGGTAGATTTTTCAATATCATATCCTTCTAGTAGAAGCGATTATCTCACAGTCTCGGGTCAATAACGAGGATAGTTGTTAATTTAAGCTTAAATATAATGGTTTTATTTCAACTTAAAAACATGATGGATTGTTGCAAATCATAAACTGATATTTTAAAATTATCACAGCTTTTGAAAAAAAAAAATTGAAAAACATAACAGTCTAAAAAAGACTTTTTTAAGGAGTTCAATCGTTGAATTCACAGTTTTAATGACAAAAAAAAAAAAAAACAAAACAAAAAAGTACTTACAATATAAAAAAGAGTTCAATCGTTGTGCTCATGGTTTTAATGAAAAAAAAAAAAAAAAAAGTACTTATAATATTAAAAAGAGAAAAAAACTTGTACTATAATTCTGTTCTTACAATATTCATTATTTCATTTAATTCCTCCCAAGTCCCAAGCATTGACCATGCACATCTTTTTTTTTTCTTTTTTTTTTCTTTTGGCCCCACAAAGTTCAAAGCTTATTAATTTCTTTTCTTTTCTTTTCTTTTTTCCCCCACTTTTTACGTTTCCTTGTTCAACAACGTGACACGTGACCTTCTTTTCTTAATTAACAGAAATATGTAAATAAATTAATAAATAAACAAACGTGATGCGTGACTGACCGATAACATTATACAGGCCGAAATACCTAAGGTGAATAAATACCTATCGTCCACATGGTCCGAACTCTACGTTTAATAGTACCTATATAAATTGCTTTTCTAAAATAATATAATACATATAATTATGATGTTGAGAAGTACGTTCTTCTAGAAGCAAAAAAAAAAATATATATTAATAATAGAAGTAGATTCTTCTGGAAACTGACAAATAAATTCTCTAACGTTAAAATTGTCATTTTTAAAAGATAAATTATTATATTAATTTCTGAATTTTTAATTTATATAATTTTGATTTTGAATTTTTTTATCAGAATACTCTTAAATTTTTAAAATGTTATTATAATATTCTTTATGTTAATTTTTTTTTACGGAATCTATTAGTTAATATTATTTTTTGATCAAATGGATTCCGTTTAAAAATTAACAAAAAAGACATTTAAGCTATAAAAAAAATTCACAGATCAAAATTACATAATATTAAGAGTTTAGGGACAAAATAATCAATTTATCTTTTTTTAAAATTAATCACATCACTGCATATAGTTGCATTAATTGCAAAATATTTTAACTTTTAAAGATTTTAAATAAGAGTGATAAAATATTCTGCACTTATTATAATTATTATTACGAAATTTTTAGTTAATCACATAAGTATCTTCATCTATTTTAATGCGAGGGATTAAAACGGTAAAGATAAATATTAAATTCAAGTAGTAATTTATTAAAAAAATCAATGCACAACATATATAACTTATATACTAACAATGTTAATTCCTCTTATGGTCATTTAACAGAGTTTTTCAAAAGTTGTTTTTAACTTTTTTTTTTTTTTTTTAGGTTATTTCTGTCTGAATGATATACTTAAAAAATTTCCTATCAAAACACAAAAATATAACTTTTAAAAAACTCTTTTAAATCAATTTGTGATAAAATTTAAGCTATACATTATTTTTAATATTATTATTACTTACTAAAAATCTTTAAAGTCGACTTAATAAATTTTTTGATTTCAAACGAGAAAAATCAGAATTTTTGAATTTCTTCTTCAAAAATTACGTCAAAGGAAAAAGAAAACAGCATTTTTTGAGAAAATAAAAACAAAAATGAAACAATAAACAAACACATGGGAGAGATGAGAGAGGGAAACCAAAAGAGTCGTAGAAGTCAAAGTCGGCCAATCAGTAGCGCGTCATGGATGACTCTGGAGCAGGAAAGATGGCAGATTTGTACGCGATTTGGCTTTGCGTCCCTGTTTTCCGTTACCCTTTTGGACAATTTATTTCTCCTCATTTTCCAATATCCCCATTAACTTTATTTTTATAAATCCGTCAAATTTCCATCATACTTTCCACTTTCCACACAATTCTTGCAAAGTCAATAGTCAAGAATGACGGGTTGGTTGTGTTGTGCGAGTGTTTTTCGTTTTACAACTAGTGTTTGATCGTCTCTGATAGAGAGAGAGAGAGAGAGAGAGAAACATAACCACAACAACCTCCATTTTCAAACCCCAGTTTCTTTCCCAGCTCCGCTTCGGAGCTTTTTTTCTTTTGCTTTTTCTTTTTTCTTTTTTTTTTTCCTTTCGGATTTTGAGGTATGTTTGATTCTCAGAGCTGCTTCTATGTGTTAGTTTTGTTGGGTTTTTGTTCTCTCTCTTTTTTTTTGTTTTGTTTTTTTTTTTAATTTTCCCCTCTGTGATGTTTTCATGTTTTTCTTGGTGTTGATTTTCATGGGTTTTTAGTGTTGAGTTTGGTAGATTATGGAGCAGGTTTTGGAAACTTGTTATGTGATTGGATGAGAAGAAAAATAATTTTGTGTTCATGTTTTGCAGGCTTATAAGTGAAGGTTAAGAAAAAAGAAAAGCAGATGGCTTTGAATGGAAAAGTACGGTCTGATTGCTATTATTCATCCAATCCTTATCATGAATGCACTGAAAACTGCTTGAAGAGGATTTCTGAAGGAAAAGTCCGTACGGATAGAAAGAAAAAGGTTATTTTCTTTTTCAGTTTTACACTTCTAAACAAATATATTACTTTATGTATATGTGTATACATGTATGTGTGTGTGTAATAAAAAAAGGTTACTGTTGATCAAGTTTTTCATTGCTCCACCTTGAGACCCTTGTTGTGTTTGGTTGGATGGAAAAGTGGAAGGAAGGAGAGGAGTGGAGGGATTAGAGGAAGGACTTTGGTATTCGTGATTGTTTTTGTAGGACAGAAAAGAGGAAGTAAAGGATTAGGGGAGAGGCTCTAAATCCTTTAAAATACCCAACTTTTCATCTCTTGAATTGGCGAGATTGTCAAAGGGATTCCATATCAAATATTGTAAGAGAAAAGGTGTTTCCCTCCTTTCTCATTTTCCTAGTCATAGGTGATCTATCACTCCCTCCTTCTTATTTTCACTCCTTCCTACCAAACACACCCCTTACTGAAATATATGTGTTAGCCCCTCCTCTTTTTCCCATCTGACAGCATTGCTAAGCTTTCCTTGGTTTGTTATGGTGTATGAATGACTCCAGTGATTTATTCTTTCTCAGCCAAAAAAAAAAAAACCCCAAAAGATTTACTTTTCATTTTGGTGATTGCCCAACTTAAGATCCATGATTGATTTGGATATGAGAATAACATTGTTTTGTGGGTCCTCTGGTCTTATTTTGTGTAAACAATTCTGTCATGTTCATGAAAAATCTTATCATGAACATCAAAATTCTTTAAGTTCTGTAAAATTGAGATGATTTTTTTGTCCGAGCTCTTTTACCGTTGACACTTTTTCATGATGTGTTCTTTTTTTCTAACGGGAATTTCTAAATATTTGTTCAATAATAAAGACATAGTAGATCTTTGCAGGAACAGTGACTTATTGTATCAGGGAGTTTCTCTGATATTTTCATAACAAGTACTGAACATAGGTGCACAATTTGGATTTCTTTTTTTTTTTTTTTTTTTTTTAAGATAATGGCGGTGTTATAAAAGATGGTGTACTCAACAAAAAGTATGAGGAAAAAAGAGTGAACCAAGCTTGCACTAAGGCATCTAATCCTTATCATGAATGTAATGAAAATTGCGTCAAAAGAAATGCTGGAGCTGAAGGACGAGAGGGAATAAAAGAACCAGGTTCTCCCCCTTTCCTATATAGATATATGTATATATAATCTATGCTATTTTGTTTAAAGGATTGTAAATTTTTTTGTTTACTAAAACTGCATTAACGAGTCGTAGCAATTCTTGTGGAAATAGTGTGGTAATAGAGGAGAGAACATGTCTTTTGCTTCTAGGATGATCACTTTACTTTGTGAAGTTTTAGAAATATACCCGAAGTTTTCATGTTCATTACTCGTATTGGCTCTTTGATAATGTTTTTGAGTATGGATGGTTCTTTAGATTTCAATCGCTGTTTTTTTTTTCTTTTCCTCCATTAGTTTTTAAGAAATTCAGAGTGGTGGTTTGATAGTTTACAAGTCATAACGATAAGTCTGTTGCAATTAGCATGAACCCTTGGCCCGCATACTGGGATAATATTATTGTTTCACTAATTACTTATCAACTATTGTAGGCTGGTTGGGAAGGAAAAAGATGACTGAATCCAAAACAATGCCGCCTCGAGAGAATGTCATTGTACCTGCCCGAGAGAGAGTCTACAATTCCAGCGCCACAATGCCTCCAACACGTTTCCCTCCTTCCAACAAGCTGGAATTACAGAATGGGGAGCATTATACTTCTGATATACATAATGGAGAAATTCAAGAGGAAGATACTGCTTACGCTGACAAGCTAATTAATTTCCCATATCTGGTGCCTGCGTCTGGGATTCTCAAAACGGTTTCTCTCCCTCGCCCTCTCTCCTTCTTGAGTCCTTTACCAATTTCTGCGTATGATTAAGTTTTTCCTTAATAACCATATTCTCTTCTTTCTGGCAGGCTGACCCTCCCAAAGATCCTCCAAAGGAAGATGTTAAGCCCCGTGATAGGCAGCCACCCATACATCAGAAAGGGGATGGAAACCATCTTGAATCGGCTGGAACCGGTCCATATCCCAGCAATGGTGGAATGAGAGTAGAAACTCCTAGTTCAGCCACCGGTTCCATGAGCTTTTCTTTCTCAGGTGCAGCTGACAGTGATGATGATGATGTTCGATCAGTAATTTCTGATGCTAGTGTGTCGGTTGGAAAATATCGTGTGAAGGGAAAGTTATCTCCCATTCTGCAGTCAATCTTTGACAAGTACGGCGACATAGCAGCAGGTTGCCAGTTAGAATCAATCGCAATGCGGTCTTATTATCTTGAATGTGTGTGTTTTGTGGTTCAAGAGTTGCAGGCTAAACAAGTAATGCAGCTGTCAAAGTCCAAAGTGAAAGAAATGTTGGCTATTCTCAAGGACGCCGAATCTGTAGGAATGGATGTCGGTTGGCTACGTCGCGTACTCAGCGAAAACGCGGAAGCCCTTGAGCTGATCAGTGAGCATCGAGCCATGGAAGTAGCAAAGACAAACTGCGACAATGAGATAGAATCAACAAGGAAGAAACTAGAATCTCAGACGGAGGATTTGGCTTCGAAAGAGAAGGAGGGTCGCCGACGCCCAGAGGCTAATTGCCGAAACCAGAGCTCAACTGAGGGAGTTGGAGCTGAAATCTTCAGTTCTGACCGACACCGTTAGTTCGATTAAGTCCAAGGTTGAAGCTGTCGATGGCAAGTCTATGTTGGATGGAATCTTGTGAAACAAACAAACAGCAGAGAAGTTATGTTTTTCGTGTTGTAATGTGTAGGAGGTGAAGGTCATTCCCTTTCCTAGTGAACCTAACTACTTATGAAGCTGTAGAATACACCATATAAGGCTTTTTTTAACTCATGTTTATTTATTCTTCAGTACAACTGTACTTAGACGTTTCGAGTGTTTGGGATTTGTAGGTTTCTTCTAAGTTGGTTCAGTTTTTCCCGCAACTGTCTATTTCTTCCATCTATAGGGGAGATTAAAAAATAAAACCATCATCCATATTGTTTTATTGTACCTTTTTATTTATTTATTATTATTGTAACTACTTTTTTTGGCTATAAAAAACTCGTAAAGGGACTACCAGTAGTATACCTCATCTGGCCTTTATTGTTGATGGGAATGTTTGTTGAATGCCTTATAGGAGGGTCCTAACTCCGACGAAAAGCGCATCATTCTAGCCTTACCAAATTTGTTAAGGTAAGGATACGTTGGGATGTACCTTAATATTTAAAGCTCCGTTTAGGGGAACCATCCCAAGTTGTAACACTTGGGATGGAAATATTTAAATGAAAATATTTGAGTCATTCGAACTAGTGTTTAGATGTTAATATTTTGAACAAAGACATTTAAATGTGTGTTTAGATAGTTGTTGAAGGAAAGAGAGAGAATGAAATTAGTTCTCAAATTTTTAACCCATACACGGTCATTTATATCTAGAGTAGCCAAATACTCCATTTCAATCAATCTCAACAAACACAAATTTAAATGTCATTGAAATGGAATTGACTAAATTGAGAGGAATGGTTCTCTAAACGAATGTTAAGACTCGCAAGGAGATCATCCAACCCACAGATCCATCACAATAATCCTTTATCACTAGACTATCATCGTCGGTTGGAGATGAAAATTTTAAATTAAAGTTGGTTGACTTTTTAAAAACTAGTTATAAATTTTGTTGACTTGTCGGAGAAAAAAAAACAAAAATTAAGATGAAAAAGTATAATTTAGTTGAAGTTAAACTTAAATATCAAATAAAGCCTTATATTCACTTGAACAGAAAATCAAACTACTTTTTTATTTTTATTCTTAATTTTTTTTAATTTCAATAAATAACTATTTGTCCTGTTTGTCAAAACATAAGCTGGTGACTGACCCGATTAGAAGTAGTTGATTTGTTGACGATCCATATTACTGAACGATTCAACAGCTAAAACTGTAAACCGTATTTTGAATTGCCCAACGGTCAGCCACCAAAATGCAAAATCTCCCTCCATTTTTCTACTTGAGCACTTGATCCCTATTTGCTATAAGAGAAGCCACAAAATCATCCATGGCCTTAAGAGCAGACCCCTTCTGCTCTCCCTCCTCTCTCATGGCTGCCCTTATCTGCAACTTAACCTCCTCGGCCCTCCTCCGCATCTCCGCTCCCCTCGCCGCCTCCATCCATCGCCCTGCCGATCACCTCCCTCACCCGCTCCGCCGCGATGTTGGCGCTCTGTGCTCCCCTCGTCAGCTCCATGCACACGCCCAGCTCCTCCACCAGCATCTTCGAATTGTAGGCCTGCTCCGCCGCAATCGGCCACGCCACGATCGGCACGCCCTGGCTCAGGCTCTCCATCACCGAATTCCACCCGCAGTGGCTGAGAAAAACTCCGGTGGAGCGGTGCGACAGAATGTCCAGCTGCGGTGCCCAATTCCTCACGAGCAAACCCTTGTTCTTCTCCCTCATTCGCTCCTCGAACTTCTCCGGCAGCCACACCGGTTGGAATTCCCCTCTCAGGTCGAACCCTACCGGAGGCCTTATCACCCAAACGAACGGCTTCTCGCTCCTCTCCAACCCGATGGCCAATTCCATCATCTGCGAAGCGCCGATCGTGTTCTGAGAGCCGAAGCAGATGTACAGAACCGACCGCGATTCCTGCGATTCGAGCCAATCGAGGCAATTCTCGGCGGAGGTGTCCGATTCTTTCCCAACTTTGTGCCTTGAAATGCTCTGACCAGACGAAGAATTGCTCAGAGCGGCTTGGGGAAGAAGAGGACCGACACACCAGACCGGAAGATTGAGGTAATTTCGGAAGATTTCGACTCCGGCGAGCTCGATTTCCTCGACGGTGTTACACAACCAAGCGTAAGACTGGAGAGAGAGCGATATCTGCGATTGGAAAAACCTAGACCAGGCGTCGGTACCGTCGGCGGCTCTGATAAAGGGATGGAGCTGCGTCAGGTGGAAGCGGCACCGTTCCGGGAACCCAGGCAAAGAGAACTCATCGGAGTCTGTTTTCCGGTGAGGGAGGTTGAGCCAGAGAGAAACGTAGGCCGCCGTGCCGTACGCGCCGCCGGTGGAGAAAGTGACATTGACGGTGCCGAAGCTCCTGGCGACGTCGACGGCCCAGCCGAGGAAGACGTCGGAGACGATGCAGAGGGGAGGCCTGCCTCGCTCTTCGACGACGCGGCTGAGGAAGCTCCGGCAAGGAGGTTCGAGGCTGCTAGAGGCGTGGAACAGCTGGACGATCTTGGTGAGAGGGAGGTTCTCGGTGTTCTCGGCGTTGGGGGGGAGACCGTGGTCGGCGCCGGAGAAGGGAAGCTCAATGAAGAGGACGTCGGAGGCGGAGGAGACGGCGGAACGGAGGTAGTGGACGTTGAGCTTAGTGGTGGCGATGAAGACGGTGAAGGTGGTGGAGCGGTGGATTTGGTTGGCCAGTGCGAGGAACGGGATAAGGTGGCCGTGAGCCATGAACGGCAACATCACGACGTACTCGCCGCCGCTGCGATGAGGCTGAGAACGCATCTCCGACTTTCTCTGGTTTGTTTTGTCTTTCTTCCGGGGAGAGTAAAGAAGCCAATTGAGGGGACTGACAAAGAAGAAGAGGTGGTCAGAAATGGCGCATTCCAAGTAAAGATTCCATATGTACGTACGACAAGCAAGCCACTTCTTTTTTGTTTTTGTTTTTTTAATAATAGAAGAACAAACAAGTCACGTTGGTACTTCCCATACGTAACTTTTAGCAAGATTTCAGATGCAACTATTTTTTTTTATCAGTTTTAACTATTTGCCGCTCAACTTTTAGTATTACTACAAGTCTAATATCCGTGTGTTATACGGGAAAAAAAAAATTTTAAATAAATAAATAAACTAAATATTATATAATAAAAATAATTTGTTAAGTTAAATATTATAATTATAATTAGTATAATAATTTTTAAAATCTTTTTAATAGTAAATATATAAAATCAAAATAACAATAATACTAACAATAATAAAAATAAAAATGAAAGCAAAAAGATAAAAAAAATCTTGTAATTATACTCATTTAAAGGAAAAAAATTAAAACAAAAATAAAACAGGGAAAACAAATTTTTAGATTGAAAAGAACTAGAAAAATTTTATTTAGAAAAAAAAACAGTAATATACTAATAATATTAAATATTAAAATTAAAAGAAAACATTCAGTATTAGAAATTTTTTCACTGTAATAAAATGTATTAATACATTTAAAATAAAAGACTATAAATAATAAATTAAATAAAAAATTTAAAAATTTAACAGTAAGAAAAATTTAATAACTTAAACAAAGATAGTTAAAAAAAAGGTAGAAAAAACTAATTAAATTTATAAATAAATGCAAAAATATATTTGATATTTAATAAATTTAATTTTCGAGAATAATATTAATTTACAACATTCACAATAATCTACTTAATAAATAAATGTAAAAATATATTACATATTTAATAAATCTAATTTAAAAAAATATTTATATAAACAACATCTATAATAATTTAGTTACGATTATTATAAATATATTTTTTCTAAAATAAAATGTTATCACAGGGGAAAAAAAGCAAAAAAAAGATGGAGAAAAATTTATATCTACCCATCTTATTCTAAATTTATATTTACAAATTTTCATTAGATATTTTTTAATTTAAATTTTTAATTACCCTTTTAATTTTTTGATATTATAATTTAATTATGTTAATTTAATTTTTAAATAAGTTAATTCAGTTCTTTTTTATTTCTATGTAATTTTTTAAAAAATTTAACATTTTATAATTTCTAAATATTATTTTATTTATGCAGTTTTATTTTACGTAAAATTAATTGAATAAAATATTACTCTTTAATTTATAGTTTAATTTATTTAGTTTTTTTTCGTTGGTATATATGATATTGTTTAATTAAAAAATTTTATTTACTTGTTAAATTAATATTTTTTTATTATGTTAACTCTTTTTTTTTTTGGTGCAGTAAATTTTTTTCAATTGAGTACTTTGTAATTCCTATATGTTTTTCTTTTTTTGCCTCTAAATTTTTTTCAATTGAGTATTTTGTAATTTCTATATATTGTTTTACTTATGTAGTGTTATTTTACGTATTTAAAATTAATTGGAGTAAATTATTATAACTTTCTTAATATATATATATATATATATTTGTAACTACAAACTTTTTCTCATTTGTTTTAACCATACGATTCCGTACGGGAGGGAAAAAAATTCCCTCAAAATTTACTTGTTGCTAGTATATAATAATTTATCAAAATGTTATTTTTTAATTTTTTTTATGAGAACTTAGATTTATTTGATTAAATAATCATTAAATTATGTTGAGTTATGTTCTTAAACAAAATATGAATTTATACTCAATAAAAAATTCAATATTCATTAATAAAAAAACCTAATTCACTAAATTGTTAAGTAGTGCTACTTTTTTTTTTTTTTTTTTCCTGGAGATCTCCATTTTTTTGGCAGATTTATTCTCTTTAATAAAAACTTGCATTAACTTAATCAAATGATGAATAAATTAAGTTATGCTAATTAACCATGAACTATTATACAGGCAAAAAAAAATTTATCCATACAAATAAAAACTATGGAATTACATAATAAAAAAAATTAAACCATACAATTAAAATTACAATAAGTTGTAATCATAAAATTATTTAAATACAGAAATTCTTATAATAAATTTAAATATTACAACGATATACTGAAAAAAAAAAAAAAAAAAAAAAAAGCAAGGAAAAAATCTAGAACAACAAATTAAATAGGAATAATAACAATAATGAAAGATAATGAAAAAACAGAATGTTAAATGTGTATTATACTTAATTATATAACTAATCTAAATACATAACCAAATATATAGATATACATAAACATATATACTACAAAAAACTAACATAAAAATTTTTATAAAATATTTTATACAATGTTCAGATCTCATTAATATTATCCATTAATGATAGCCATAATATAATTCAACATCATCTTTGATAGCTACCAAGTATGATGTCTGGGAATGTGTCCAAAAAAAAAAAAGGGGGGAGCAAGCCTTACAAATGTTTTCACCAAGCAGATAAAGCAAATGGGAAAAGTAGTGATGATAGATAAAAAAGGCAAAAAAAAAACTTTTTAAAATATTACAATAGTATAAAATCAGCAATATATAATGAATACTATTATATGGTGACAAAAACAAAATTAACACAAATCCCAAACACCCACGGCAACAGTAAAAGATGGTCAAATAGTATATGTAACATATGCTATCAATAATACCATATTCAGCATCATATATCAAATTAAAGAAGAAATCTGGTATATGCATTATTATATAGTTAAATAGAGATCATCATAGCATATAAAAAATTATGATTCAAAAGTTTTTGTTAAAAACATTTAGACCAACAGAACACGGAAATCAGAATAGGAGAAAGGGGGGGGGGGGGGGGGGAAAGGAACACAATACAAAATAGTCAACTTATCACATATAACATAATCATACAACTTGTATCAATAATATTTATAGAACATTTATACATGAAAGAAAAACAACTGTATACACTGTGAGAAGATAAAACGGCAAAGAAAAAAAAAACAGGCAGAAAAAAAAACAGAGGGGAAAAAAAGACACAATAAAAAAATTAAATCTCTTTAAAATATCATCATCATAATAATAAACATATTGACATAATATATAAATCAACGGGAAAACCAAGAAACAAACTATTAACAATATACAAAATGAAAACAGCAATCAAGACTAATTAAAAGTCTTAAATAAACATAGTACCTGGATAACAGAGCAGGTTTGGACAGAAGCCAATTAAGATTCAAAGCAAAGCAGTTAAGAGGATTTTACAGAAGTATTAATATTGAAGGAAACGGGTGAAGCAATAAATGAAAAGAATTTGTTTATAAAAGAGAGCTAAGTAAATGAGAAGAGTCGGTGGAAGAAAGAGGCAGAAATTTTTTTGGAGATAATAGATAAGAGAAAAATTTTAGCATAATGAGTTGCATTAACGACAGAGGTGCAACCGGGAAAAAAAACTCAGTCAAAGTAATGATGAACAGTAACATACAGCCTTCTAACAAATCACAAAATTACAACAGAACAAAAAATAAAACAGATAATATAAAAGCATTAAATGTGAAAGATAGATTTTAAAAACTGTAATCATAACCACATAACTAAAGAGTACAAAAATTTAAGAATTCATTTGAATCTAACTAAATTATCATATACCACAATTACTAAATTTCTCACCAAATACTTAGAACAGAATAAAAAATCATGATAATAAAACATCACACACAGTAAGCCAATTATATCAAAATTGCAAAGAAAATCAACAAAATATTACCCGAGGAGAAAAAGAGCTAAAAATTACAGATTTAGAAATCAAGAGACAAGAAATCCTCAATGTTCCTCTCCATACTTGCATTTGTCCATTTTCTCACCATTGTTACCCCAATCTGCAAAAAGCAATAAAATAAATTTTGAACAGAAGGAAAAAACGGGAAACAATACCGAAATAAAAGCAAATAAAAAAAAACTTCAACATACCCAATCTTTTGTTTAGGTTATTCACTCTGCCTTTGTTTGCAAAAATGAAAAAAAAAAAAACAGATAAAAAAATACTCATAATAAAAAAAGGAAGAAACGTTTCAAGAGTAGAGACCGAAACCCAAGCCTGAGAAAATGAAAAAAAGCAAACAAAAACAACAATGAAGCCAAAAACAACATACTAAAGACTAAAACCTACACTTGCACCACAAAAAATGTACCGAATAGAAACAAAAAAAAAAAACTCCCCAAAAAAAAAATTAGGGTTTCGAGACCAAAAAATCCATTATCTGAAAAAAAAAAAAAATTTACACCTCCACCACAAAAACTGTACCGAGAGAAAAAAAAAAAAAAACCCGACAAAAAACCCTCAATAAAAAATTAGGATTCCGAAATCAAAAACCCCAAAATTTGAGCCAAAAAAAAAAAAACAAAATCGTAACAAAAACAACAACGAAGCACAAAACAACACAATAAAGATCAGTATCTACACTTTCAACATAAAAAACATTTCCCCGAAAAAAAAAATCCAACATTCAAAAATTAGGGTTCGGAGATAGGGGGAACAAAAAATCAAAAATCAAAACTTAGCATTGCAAAAAAATGAAATAAACAAAACCCAATAAAAAAAATCATTCAAAAGTTTCCAAAAGAAAAAAACTTTCCAAAAAAAAAATCCAAGAACAATGAACAAAAACCGAACTTCCAAATCTGGAGAGAACAAACACAACCAAACGAAAAAAACCATCAACTATACAAACCGACACCAAGAAACAGAGAATGATCGGCCGAGAGTGCAAAAGAACCCCAAAATCTAGGATTTGGACACCAAAAATCCAAAGAAGAAGAAGAGAGAGAGAAACAGAGCGGCAGAGAGAGAGAAGCATAATATAAAATACAGAGAGAGAAAATGAAGGAGCATAATCGGCGGTGAAAGGTAGAAGAGAAAAGGGAAAATAGGGTTTGGAGAGGAAAAATTCCAAGAAGAAGAGAAAGAAAGACAGAACGGTAGAGAGAGAGAAGAAGCCTGAAAAAAAATAGAGAGAGAAAGTAGAAGAGGCAATGGGCGGTAGAAGGAAGAAGAGAAAGGGGAAATTAGGATTTGGAAGGCAAATTCGTTCACTCACTGTAGAAATAGTAACCGACAGGAAAGAAACCAAGGGCAAAACTGTCTTCACTGCATTTTGAGGGTAAAATCGTCCATTTACTGTGAGATTCCTACCGACAGGCAAAGGCGGATTGGCCAAAAAGTAATTTTACTGTACAACACTATTTGGTACTGTAGCAATAACCGAAAAAAAAAAAAAAAAAAAAAAAAAAACTGTTGAACATTGTTCAAAGAATAGTAAAAACCACCTTTACTTTAGTATAATAGTATAATTTTACGACTCAAATTTTAAAAATATATTAACTTTACATATACAAAGTCATTATTTTTGTTTAATGAGTGGAGGTACAACTATAGTTTTCCGACACAAGTACACAACTGTATATTTTAGTTATCGAGTGGAGGTATAGTTGTAGACTTTGTTGTGTTAATAAGTTATTTTTACTTAAGAAAAGAGTAGTCTTCACATAATACTTTAATTTCAATTGTGACATATCATTTTATCCTTAATCAATTACAATTCGTATGCGTCATGTGGCACGTGTTAATTTTTTTTTACCTTTTTTTTTTTTTGAAAGTTAATTTTTTTTTAACTTAACCCAAGGAACGTAAGAAAAGGGCCTTTTTCAAACACATTTTTGAGAAGTGCCCTCAAAAGAGCATATCTCTAAAATATTTGTTCATCTAATTAGCTTTAGGATTTTGTCATTTTAAAATATTAAATAAAAAATGGTCAATTAAGTAAAAATTCGAATAGTGGGACAAAATCGTAAATATGTGCACTAAATGTACTATTTCTACAAATTCCTCCTTAATATATTAAACATTGCCAAACCAAAATTGAGAACAAAAATAGAAAATAAAAAATAAAAATAAAAATAAAATTACGGGTATAGATGAAATTATCTCCTTATATTCGAGAAATAAATAACAAATAAATGTTTGTTTCAAAAATCTAAGAAAAATAACTAGAGATTGATAGTAACCCAACATAATTTTTTTTTTTTAAAGAAGGGAATGATGAAATAGACAAGGACAAAAAACGACATCAAACTAAGAAACAAGAACTGGCACAAGCGACGTATAAACATTCAACGTCGATGCGAAAACAACGTAAATGAGAAACAACACAGAAAACGACATGTAATGGGGTAAACGACAGGCACCATACACGGCATCAACATAATTAACTATTATAAAAACGACACGATTTTTTTAATATTAAAAAAATAAGAAAAAATAAAAAAACGACATGAAAATCTATACAAGCCGGCTGCGGTCCCAAATTCAGAAGTCGTCATCGCAATCTTGGAAAACAAAGCCCTAAAATCTGCAAGATAAATTCTCTCAGGTTTGTCGCTCTCATCGTCTCAATTCGTTTTTACTTTCTTCATATTCGATTTGCTCCGGCTTTTCCGGTTCTGATTATTCTCGAGTTGTTTGAGAATTGAAGAAACTAGTGGGGAATTTCTTTCTTATTGGTAGTTGTAGCCGATATTGGGATATTTCAAGCTCTAATCTTTCGTGAAATTCTGCATAAGGGTACTAAGTTAGCGTGAGAAATTGTTCGTCAATAAATTTATTTTCGTGATGTTTCCGTTTTGATTTCCTCGCAGTCAATCTAGGGATTTTTGAGTTTTCTTATGAAAAGATTCCGGCTTTTGGGGATTTGGTAAATCTGTGATCGTTAGGAAAGAAAAACCTTAATTTAGACTATGATATTGTAGCCTAAATGGATTTTAATTCCTTTTTTTTTTTCCCCAAATATTTCTGATCGTTTTTTATAATTTATATGCAAAACACTTGGCTAAATGAGTTTTCTAGGCTTCTTGAGAGTAAGATTGAATAAAATTCAGGTCTGAGGGCTTTTTTGCGTTGTATTAGAGTTCTTCTTCTGTTTTTTTAATCTAGTGATTGGGTAAGGAAATTCAAGTCTTTTGAACTTAACTTTTGTTCTATAAAATCTGAGCTTAATGATGTTTACTTAAGGTCATTTTCTGTATTGGTTGATAAGTTTGGTTAACTGAATTGTTAAAGACAGGCTTAATTGGTATCTGATGTTTTTTCTTAGGTTGCTGAAAGGATATAGAGTTAACTTACAACATCATGTCCGAAGAAGGAAGAGTACACCCAGATTGCCGAAACGCTTCTAATCCCTACCATGAGTGCAGTGATTACTGCTTCAAAGTTATTGCTGAAGCCAAGGCTCGGATGCCTCAAAATCAATCAGGTTAGTTTTTTTTTTTTTTTCCTTGATTCTCTGTTGCCGTTGCATTGTTTGAATTATGATAACTCCTAGTTGGGACGACAAATTTTCTGACTCTTTTGTTCGCACTTCTCTCAATTTAATCAACACCCGTTGTGTATGGCTTTCTTGTGAAATTCATGTTGTTTGTATTGTAGGTTTAGGTTTTCGGTGCTATAGGAAAAGTTGATCTTGTTTCTCACATTTTATCCCAAATTTTGCGACTAATAATTTATGCTTATCCATTCATTTGTAGAGGAATAACCTACTTTGATCTTGGTATGAGCTTGAAGGGATTTATTTGGTCGTGGAATTTAACTTCCTTACAATTCTTTTCAAACTTATATTCACTGCACGCAGCATGCCGAAATCAGATCTTCAGTTTCCTTTGAATATATTCTGCAGTGGTTGAATTCTAATTTAGTCAGTGATAGTTGGATCTGCTTTGTTAGACAATGGAAATCATTTGGGATTTGACTTTTCTGCCCTATTCAGCTACCATCTCAGAAGGGGTAAAAGCAAGTCGAGATTCCAACTTAGGGGCGCACCAGGATGAAGTTGTTGACGATGAAAGACCAGATTCTGGAGACCATTCTGATAATGATGATGAGCATCCTGTTGAGGAGATTCAGGAGAACTTGGAAGGAGACTTCGAGAAGTTTACTGGGAGGAAGAGAAAGCTGTGGGAACTGAGGCAGAAAATGGTGAGTTTCTTTCTAGAACTTCTAACAAGACTTCAGTTTGATTCGATCGAAATTTTGTTATGACACTATACAAACTTTTAAACACATTGGAATCGGCTATGGATTTATGGCTTTGTGGATGTAGAATAAAGCTAGAAAAGACAATCAAACTGATATTGCAGCTGAAAGGAAACGAATGGAAGCTCCCGCAGAGTCAAGAGGCATTTCTAAACAAAAATGGCTTGAGGAGCGGAAGAAAAAAATTGGAAAACTTTAGATGCAAATGGTTTGGATATGAAAAATGCATACATGCTTGACACACAAGAGATGGCAGAGACAAAATATAAGAAATGGGAGAAGGATCCTGCCCCATTTGGTTGGGATGGTACGTTCACATCTCTGCCCGTTTATTTGTTGTCATATTCTTCGTTGGGCTGGTTAGGGGTTAAAACGAAAACAAAGCTTAAATATTATATGTTATCGTGACAGTTTTTAACCAGAAAACACTCTACAATGCGTACAAAAAGCGGACGAAGAATATTGAGGTTGACTTGGAAGAATATAACAGGATGAAAGCAGCCGATCCAGAGTTCTACCGTGAAGCTTCTAGTCTCCAATATGGAAAGGTACTGTCTGTGTCTGATGATGTGTTTTTCCGCTGCAGATCTAGATCAGGTGCTAACAAGCCATGAGTTTGGTTCCTTTATCGTGCAGGCTCCCAAGATCTCAGAGGACAAGATAGATAAAATGGTGAAGGAACTCAAAGACCGAGACGAGAAGCGCAATTCATTTAGCAGGAGGAGAAGGTTCCACGAAGAGAAGGATACTGACTCGATCAACGACCGAAACGAACACTTCAACAAAAAGATCGAACGAGCCTTCGGCAAATACACTCTGGAGATCAAGAACAACCTTGAGCGTGGCACTGCTCTGCCCGACTAGTGGATGGTTGGTAAAATATTCACTTATTTTTGTCTAGGCTTCAAGAGTCATCTGCCAGACGTGGGACGGGCCCGTATGGGGTTCTGGTGGATTTGATACTGGTAAAATGTAATGATAAAAGTTTCGCCGAATCAGTAATATCGGCTTACAGTTCACATACCGCTAGTGCGTGTTGATTGGTGATATACAGGCTATCTCTAGTATTGCTGCTTTCTTGGAAGATGACTGGGATTGTGTTTTTCTAAGCATAATTTTTCAAAAAGAGAGCGGGCATTTTTCCAAAAGCAAGAGAACTCTGCTAGCTGGTCACGTCATAGAATGATCAATGCTTTGGCAGATAACAAATAAATGGAGTAAATTAGGTACACATTATCATTTATAAAGTCCATATATTCACTAGTCTACTTTGTATGATTAAAATTCCGTTTTGTAGGTCGAAAAATGCCATTTTCAGAGAGGTCCAAATAATTTGTATGTCTCAATATATGCTTCTTGGCCAAATGAGTCATTGACTTATATACGTCCCTACACTAGGTCACAATCGTCCCTGGGCTCCTTAACTCTTCTCTAATCCTCCAATTTCGAATGCGGCTGGTCTACATCGAAAAATTTTCGAATCAGCAAAGGTTTTTTCGTCTTTTTCATTCTCTTACTTAAAATGGTGCAATCCTTTCGCAGAAAGTGTTAAAAAGACTATTATAGTGTAGTGATTTTCGCTTTATGACTTTTTTAAATTCACATCACGATTAATTAATAAAAAAAAAAAAAACCGACCACTATCACCACCTCAAACCGGGGATCATCTATTATACATGGCAAATGGGGGTGGTTTTGACAAAAGTAATTTTGTGGTATATTGTTTTTTATGTTTTAACTTAATTAACTTACCTACTTTTAAGTTAAAAAAGATAATCAAATATCGTATATTTTTTCAAATTTATGAAAATCCCAACTTACATGCAATGAGAAAAAGAAAAAAAAAATGCAAGGGGGGATTCGGTTTTGTCAAAAAAAAAAAAAAAAAAAAAGACCGGACCGCTCGTTATACATGGTGGGGTGGGCATTTTGAAACCACGATTTGACGGATTGATGATGATGTGGCAAAAAAACGACGGGGTGTGGCGGTTTTTGTGTACCCCTACGTGAGAGACAAAGAGCAATAATATGACTATCTAATATCTACGTAAATCATCCCTGTAGACTGTACCACTGTACAACTGCAGTACGATTGGCCATCCTCAATCTGGGCCCATCTAGAGCCCACAATAGACAAGCTTGCCGGGTGCATGAACGGCCCATCCCATAGGCCCTTATTGTCGTATTTCTCATGTTCATTTCTCCACAACCTCTTATGAGAAAAAGAAAAGGACTCACCACCAAATGTCGTGGTCTAATCGTAATGAATTACAGTGATTGATGACTAAGTTAAAAATTTGAGTGTTAAGTAATACTTTTGAATTTTAAATATGAAGACTTATTTACTGTCAGTCCTTTTGATTAATAACACTCGCTGGATATGCTAGCTCTGATCGTCCCATTCTCGACTTTCAATGAGAGGGAAAAAAAAAAAGAGAGAGAAGAGAAAGAGGACTTTGGGAAGTTTCTTGTGAGAGATAGGGACAAAGGTAGGGAACCCACCCCAAGGAGACAAGAAACCGGATACCTTGACTATTAGGTGATACTAGTACCATTATGTTGTCGTGCCAATTTGGCTCCTGCCACCAAAAACACTCCCCAAAATTGTAAAATAACACCACATGTGTGCTGTTTGTAACATAAAACACTTTCTTTATTTTATTTATTTTAATATTATAACTTTTAATTGTTTAGTTTAGCTGGATGTGAAGAGAGAACATCCTCAGTCATGGTCTTTGATGGAACAAATGTTTTTATAGATTCGTCTGTTTTTAATTCTCAATTTGCCAAAGAAAAATAAGCATGTTTTTAATCACAGGCATTCTATATATATATATATATATATATATATTGCTTAACTGGCATTCTCGTGATAAAAAGATGACTCCCATATGGGGCCCATGCCTAGCAGCACTGTCCAATGCCACCTTTCTCTTCTTCTTTAATTTTGACCCCCAGCTTCCCTTGGACCACACTCTGCTCGCTGCTCTCAGCTCTCTGCTCTCTCTCTTCTCTCTCTCTCTCTTCCCTTTCTCTCTCTTCTTTATCACTCCTCTCTCTGTGTCAGTCAGCAGTGAATGACCCAACCGTGAAAAGACGAAACCATGATCCCTCCTCAGAGCCTAACCCAATAAAACAAACTATGTATATTAATGTAACGATAATTTTAATCATTTTAAATTAATAACATTGTATATTAATGTAACGATAATTTTGGCCGTTTAAAATTGTTTTTTTTTTTTTTTTAAGAAATCTGTATTATGTAACGATAATTTGGCCATTTAAATATATATATATTTTTTTAGTAACGTAGTTCTAAACGTTAAATATTTATGTTCAAAGTAACTTTAGTAATAGTTTTTTTGGTCAGTTCTCATTTTTTTTAATAGAATTTTTAAAGTAGTAACTCTTCTTTTTTATTATTGATGAAACTACAATTTTTGTTATTTGATTAATTTTTTAATGATTTATCTATGAGTGCCAATGTAAAGTTTACAAGTGATATAAAATTACTTTTATTTATATATCATGCTGTTAAAAGTTATTAAAGGGCATTGTAAAAAAGAACAACCAATCACAAATTTATCTTTATTTGTCTTTTAAGAAAAGAAAATTTTTTATTTTGTTGTCGATGATGTAATTTTTAAAACAAATTGATCCAACGGATAAACGAGAGAACCAATCATCCTTTACCCACCCATGTGACGATGCTCTGAGAAATCCATCTTTATCTTACTGTAAGGGGAACACGTGTCACGTGCTCAGTAATCGTACAGACACAGGATTCCATGCCATGGGCTACCCCTTTTGTCCACTTTTATATTAGCCGAGTCCCCTTTGGGTCGTCGTTTTGGACTATAGTCCTACATTAGGTAGACACTAATCAAATCAGTTTTTGCCACCATTTCAAGCAAGCAAAAGAGCAAAAGAGCTTTCCAGATCACCTTCTTCCTCTTATATTTTTTTGGGGCCTTCTTCAGTGGATTTTGCCCTTCTCTCTCTATTTTGAACCTTTAATTGGGTTTGGTCATTTTACTTTCACCAAATTAATCAACTTTTTTTTACTAGCAGAGAAAATCATGAGTTGGTTGAAGTATCATGATTGTATTTTGCACTAAAAAAAATAAAGGAGAGATCTATACGAATTAATTATATATATATGGGAAAGAAATTAAACCATTAATGATGAAAGAAGAATAAACAAAAGCGAACATCACCACTACTCATGAACAATAAATACAAAAGGGGTACCACAAAGCTAACAAACAAGAGACTAAATTATAGAAAAGATAATAAAGAAACAAGAAAACGAAAAAAAAAATTCAAAAGGAGGGGGTCATCACCATCATCATCAACATCATGATTATCGTCAACAAACATCCTCTGATATTTTTCAGATCATTACACACAAACAAACAAAATAAATCAAGAATTTGTGGGGTGACAACACGAGAAGAAAGATTTCTTTTTTTTTTTTTTTTCCTTCAAATTTTCTTCCTTTCTACTCTTGGGGACGTTGCATGAGTGGAGGTATCAGTTGGTAGGGTTGCTGCGGAACGACCCCAAGGCCTTTATGGCTGCAGCTCTCAGTATGTACTGGTGGTACGCCGCTGCTGCTAGTGCCCCAACAAATGGTCCGACCCAGAATATCCACTGCCATTCCACCACAAGAAGATTTTTCAGTTTAAATCATACCAACTTTTGTACTACGAAAATATATCTATAGTTTATGTATATATATAGAGGTGTGTGTGTGTGTTTAAGTTTATGATTTCTTACCTGGTCATCCCAGATCTTGTCGTTGTTGAAGATAACAGCAGCTCCAAAGCTCCTAGCCGGGTTGATACCAGTTCCGGTGATGGGGATGGTGGCCAAGTGAACCACGAACACCGCGAACCCGATTGGCAACGGGGCCAAAACCTGCAGACCCATATAACAAAACGACAATTAGTTACCAAAAACGACAACTGAAACCACCATGCATGAACCCCAAAAAAAAAAAGAGAAGAAAAGGCTTTCAAGTAGTCCGGGAAACAACGTACGGGAACGTGGGAGTCACGCGCGCTTCTCTTGGGGTCAGTGGCGGAGAAGACGGTGTAGACAAGGACGAAAGTGCCGATGATCTCAGCGCCGAGAGCGGTGCCGGTGCTGTAGCCAGCGTTGACGAAGTTGGCGCCGCCGCCTTGTCTGTTGTATGCGTTCTTCATGAAAGCCTTCACGAGCCCGACTCCGGAGATTGCTCCCAAGCTCTGAGCCACGATGTAAGCCACAGCTCGGATCAACGACACTTTCCTCGCCAAGAACAGACCGAACGTCACAGCAGGGTTGATGTGACCACCTTAAAAAACCCAAACCCACAAAAAAAAAAAAAAAAAAAAACAGAAGGAACAACGTCAGTACTTAGAAATGGATTCTGAAAGTTGAAGGTCATAAGAGTTGGTTTCAGTGGTTGTTATTGTTACCGGAGATGCCAGCGGTGCAGTAGACGAGGATGAAGATCATTCCGCCGAAAGCCCAGGCGATGCCGAGGATGCCGACGCCTTCGCAGGCGTCGTTCTGCTTGTTGTGGCCGATGACGGTGGCGATCGTGACGTAGAGGAAAAGGAGGGTGGCGATGAACTCTGCGATTAGTGCTCTGTAGAAGGACCAGAGCTTAAGCTCCGCCACGTCGATCAGCGGCGCCGGCGGTGGGTCGACGTAGTCCTTCCCATGGGCCTGCCCTTCCTCGCTCACTTCTTTCGACATCTCCTCTCTCTCTCTAGACTCTTCTCTCTCTCTCTCTCTCTCTCTCACTCTCTCTCTACTACTCTCAGAAACAACTGATCAAACAGGTAGCTTTGTCCGAGAGCTCTTGGGTCAGTCTTTTTATGGATAAGAGAGGAGGGTAGTTTTGGAATAATGAAATTTTTAGAAAAAGAAATATATATTTAATAAGGAAAAAAAAAAAAGGAGGGGATGGGATGTATGTTTGTTAAGAGAAGAGAAGAAAAAGGTGGTGGCGACCACGAGGTGGTGGTGCTACAGCGAGACCATGTGAAAAGGGTTGGGAGGTGGGGGTAGGGCTGAGGTGTCAATGGGTAATGCCTGGCATCCAACTCAAACCCCACGCCTGCTTCCCAACGGTTACATGCTGTCCCTTTCTCACCACCTCCCTCTCTCTTTTATCCATTTCTTTCCTCCAAATTCCCATTCATATCCCTTTGTCTCTCTCTCTCTCTCTCCCCTCTCCAGCTTTTTCGTCTACGACTTTCAGGTTTGAGCGTTTTGAAGTGAAGGTTTAAAAATGTGTATTTGATTAAAAAGTAAATTAAAACTAAATTATGATATTACTTAAAATGTGTTCGAATTTTAATGGATGGTACAGATATTGTTCTGTTTTTTTAGTTGTTAGGAGCATTTAAAAAAAAAAAGTTCATCTCGACTTTTGAAGTTTGGTTTTTATAGAAATTGAAGAGAGAGTAAAAAAAAAAAAAAAAAAAAAAAAAGAAATGTGGATTGTAATTAGAGTGTGAGATTTTAGAACCCAATTCCTAAAAAATAGGGGTTGGAGTGGGAGCTCCAAATGGGACGTTTCATCACTTCTTTTTAGTATTGGTAATTTGTTCGGGGTAAAAGGGTAAATTTTCTATTTGTAAAAACTGTCTTTTTTATTGTTAATAGAAATTGTTGTTTAGTTCTTAGGTCAATTTATTAACAATCTAATTTATAAGCATGAATAGTAAAACTTTGTACGATATGAAATATTTCAATTATATGTCAAACCGTTGAAAAATTAATGTAATAATTATGACTAAAATAATAGTTCTTATTAACAATAATTAAGGTTTCTATTGTAGAAATATTCTATAAAAATTAAAATAAAAATTATAGTGAAGTATGAAAAACATTCCATTGTTATAGTGCATTTGAGGTGTATTTCAGATTAATAAAGGTATAATAACACTTTTAACATAAATTTATTAACATCAAACTTTTTAAAACTATATTTTCTTTATTTTATGGATAATTGTCTTAAATTTTCTTGATATTTGTCTACGTATAAGCATATCCATTATAATTGGTGAAGACAAACCAAATAATAGCTTTCACTATTCATTAAAGCGTTGTCCAAATTCAAAATGAGAGAATAAAGAAAGTGACAACTCTCTCCAAAAAAAAAAAAAAAAAAAAAATTATTGATAACTCCTAAAAAACTGGATGGGATAGTTAGGTGGCTCATTCTTCTCACCAAAAATCAGGATTTACATATTTTTATTGTGATAGTTAGATATATGGACAATTTATTTGTGATTTATATTATGATAAGGGAGATGGACACTTCCTCTATGTCTAAAACCTTTTTATGTTTAAAAAAAAAAGAAAAAAGAAGAAGAAGAAGTTAGTGAAAGGGTGTTATAATGATTCTGTCATATTTTATTGTCTCGATGATTGTCTTTTTAATAGTATGTTGATAAATTACAACTCATCAATTGATTTAAAAAAATTTTAACATTTAGTTTTTTTTAAGTGGTTAAATTTTTTACTTCGATGATATAACATAAAACTATTAAGGGGATTGACAACTAACAGCAAATCTTGAGTCGATATAATCATGCAAGTCCAAATAGAATTAGTTTATATTCAAGTTTAGTTGTGAATTGCGAGTGTTATTTTAAATTTGTGGGTGAGATGGTAATTGAGTGAACCCTGACCCCATGATATTTTCAACTTTTATTTTGTTCTTTTCAAATTTCAATGGAGAAAGATGCATTTATTTCAACTGATTTAAACTTTGTTGGTGGTAGTGATCATTCGTGAAAAAAATATATTCAAAATTTTCCACCATTAAATGCTTTTATTACTTATTGCGAATGCACCCCAACAGCGTATATTTTTGACATTCTATTAAAAGTTAGCTGTTCTATGGTGTATATCTGTCTATATAAATTACGTATCAAAAAACAATCTGTCTATATAATTAAGACCCTCTCTCATCACAAACGAATAAAATATACCTAGGTATATTATTATTATTATTATTATCTACGTAATTAAAGCCAATCCATATTTGAAAGTTCTAGTACTATCCTGCATTATTACACAAATAAAGTAGATTTCTTTCAATAAAGGCAACAACTTTAACAAAAAGCCACAAATGTACCGTGTAGCCTAGTTTTCCTCCTCTCTCTTTTTTATTTTATTTTATTTTTCTTTTCTAAATAAATTTTATGATAAGATTCTGTTTTTAATCGTTATAACTATATTAAATTTTATCTTTTTTTCATAACAACGTGATTTTGATCAAAATTTAATATTTAAAAACATACACTTATTTTTTATATTATGTGATAATTGAGATTTAAGTTATATGATGATGACATCCTATCGGAAAAAAAAAATCATTTTTCATACCATAATACATCCTAAATTTTTAAGACATTTCATGATTGTCATGCCAATGGCCAATTGTAGGCATGGCCTTTATACTTAATTAAAAAAAAAAACTACATGAACAATGAAATACGATTCTCTAACGCATCTTTCATAAAATCTCCATATAACTTCCATAAAATACAAAAAAAAATATATATATATATATATATATATTAAAAGGTCACCTAGAATGTACACAACCCATAAACGGGTGATGAATTTCATGTTGGGTTAGTTACCGTTAAATAAACATCAAACTAAATACGTCAACAAATTTTATGCAAAGCTACTTTTTTTTTTTTTTTTTTGCTAATCAAAATTTTAATCGTACTTTTTTTTTCTTTTGGTTAATAAGCTAATCAAATTTTAATCGTACTTTGAAATGACATATTTAGGAAAGAAGAATTGTGGTCCCCACAGGAGAGGGATTTAAATTAAATATAAAAACATAAGCCAATCACGTACAACAAAATTTAAAGCAGCAATAATGACATTTCTCAGTCTTCTTGATTACAGAGTACTTGAGCTGGACAGTGAAAGAATGGACGACGACCACATTGACCAAAATGTCCCCAAACATTCCCTCCATTAATATTTATAAATTCACATGGTTATGATGGGAAAGTGGTTTTTTTATTTTTATTTTACGTTTTATTTTGCAGAATCATCGTTACAGAATAATATAATATACTGTCTTTTGAGGCCGTTTTGGTTTTTTGCTCTCATTGATTGCTTTGCCTTTGTCCTTATCCATCAACGGCACTCTTTTATTTATTTATTTATTTATTAATTTCATTTCATTTATTTATTTGCTTGAAAATTACGATGGTGCTAATATATTATAATATTTTAAAATAGCCGGTGCCAATCAAATAATGATGTACTGCACATGAGAAGCATTGAGGGTCATGTTTCATCTCCTCCATCCCTTGGTCGGGCTATGGATTTTTCTCATTTTGAAAGGTTAAGTCTTATTGAAATTTTTATTCAACTTGATTATATTTAAGGCAGTTAAAAGACTTTTAAATTTGAGTTTTTTAAAAATAAAAGAGAAATAAAGTGAGATGTAGAAATTAAAAATTTTTAATTAGACTTTAAAAAATAATATGGAAACTTCCTTCCAAACGGGGCCTTACACAAAATATGTATTTAGATAGTTTTTGTTAAATATAATATTTAAAAAATATATAAATAAAAAAATTATTGCGATACAGATTTTTTGAGAAAATAAAAATTTGACATTTCCATTTGAGTTTAATATTTGTAAAATAATAAAACATTCAAATGTTTGTATTTGGATAGTTATGTAATTTTAACTAAAAAAAAAGTTACGTAATTAAACACATATTACAAAACAAATACTTTAATTGATAGTTAATAATTTTTATTAAGAGTAAAACGAAATATGAGTATTGCATAAAAAAAACACAACAATAATAATAGATATATAATAATATTGAATCACATTACTTAATATATTGATATTTTAAGACAAAAGCTTGATCATTTAATAGTTTTCAATTTGTTGTGATTATTAATTTCACGGAAAAAAAGGTGCTAGTTTTGTGACTTGTTTGTGAAGGCACGTTGCTGGTTTATTTTTTCTGTTATTTGCTGTTGGTTCAATATAAGATTATTTAAATTACCCGAAAAAGGTGAATGAGTTGTGACTTCGGAACCAAAAATTAGCTTGAACATAAAATTAAAAAAAAAAAAAAAAAAGTTTATAATAAGCTTCCGTTTGATTTAATGATTTGAGTTAAAATTTTTAAATTAAAATTTATTATTTTTTTAAAAAATTAATTATAATAATTATTATTTTTAAAAAAAAAATAAATAATAAAATAATAAATTTGAGTTGAAACTAATATATCAACAGTCATGCTAAAGATTTTGTCAAAGAGACGTCGACAAACAGTACTGGTAGAGGAAAATATTACACTCTTTGTAAAGTCGTTACAGCTTCCAATTTGGCTATTTCTGTATTTTCAGTTTCGAAATTCCCAGAGGAATCCGATTTCTTCACAATATTCTACAGTGCGTCCCAGATTTGGGACCCACAACAACAGTTATCATTCAAGCAAATAGAAGATGATGTGCTTGTGGCCCCCACCAGCTGGCTAGCAAGGCAGACCACCAAGATTGATGGTGAAGCAGATGCAGGGGATCCCGGACCCCTCCCCTCCCATCGTTATCCGCAAATTTCCACCCCCTACCCTTGGCCCGGGACCCACACCCAACTGTTCACCTATTGCCCTTCCATGTCCAAAAGCGTCATTTTACCGAGGTCTTGACGGCCGCTAGATGTTTCCAGAGGTTTCCTTTTCTCTCTCTTTGCCTCCTGTTAATTTTCTCCTCTTTTTTTTTTATTTAATTGTATTCAATTTTAATTTTATTCAGAGTTGGTTTGGTTCGTGAGTTTGTGTTGAGTTTTTAAAATTTAAATAGTAAATTTTATTAACTTTTCAGAAAAGATAAAAAACTTTTTGAGAAAAAAATAAAGATTTTTGAAAAAAAAGGATAAAACTTAAGCTTAAAAATGTTAATTTGAACATGTGAACCAAACAAGTTATTAATTTTGAGAAAGAGAAGTGGATGGAGAATTTATAGTCAGTGCATTTAACTAATTAAATTATTACTTAAAAATAATAATAAAAAATTTGGTGCGAAGTGTAACGGCTATATGTTTTCTGTTTGGATTTTTGTGGCCGTGAGCAAAGGGGGCCAATTCACCCCACAACTGAGAAAGAGAGCAGCAGCTTTTCCAACGGATGATTTATTTATCAGAGCGCGAGCCCCAGATGCGACAATCTACGAGTGCACCTTTCCTTTTTTTTTCTTTTTTAATTATTTGTTTTCCTTTGGGTTGACAAAAATACCCTCGTCTTCATCTAACTTCTCACATGGCACAATAACTTCCTCATTTTTTTTTCTCACTAATAGCTCATCAATAATACATCCACTATTATTTAAGGTTGAAAATATCGATATTTATGAATATATTGATATAGAAATATTGATAAAAATATCGATATCGATTAAAATTGATATAAAATATAAAAATTTATTTTAAAAAGATTAAATTTTTAAATAAAACTTTATAAAATTTTAAAATAATTAATAATGTATAAAGTAAGTGAAATTCTCAATTAAATACTAAGTATCTAACAAATTGTATGGTAAGAATGGAGTATAACACAGTAAACAATAAGTTGAGATTCACTGATTAAGTAAAATCATTAAAACACAATATAATATAAGTAGATTACATTCATTGTTTTATATATGGTAAGAAAACATTAACATTGAAAGATCTTTTAGAATATTCGAAAGTATTTACAATAACTTATTAGTGTAAACAACATAAACACCAAGATATGATATTTGAGTACTTATTTTATCATAATTTTGGACATGCCATATCTCTCTCAATATTTACTGTCTATTCATGTATAAAATAAAAATTATGCTTGAATTAAAAAAATCATGAATTTCACTATATTAGAAGATAAAAAATAATATTATGATTGATAAATTACGGATATTCTGTTGATATTTCCGTGAAAAATTTCATGATATTTTATCATTTACTACTACATATTTCACGGATATCGATATTTACTGAAATTTCCGTGAAAATTTCATGGATATTCTGCGGAAAAGATGCGACACTCTTTTTTCTATATCAGTACTTCTAAAATATAGAAATGTTTGCGGAAATATGATTGAAATGTCGACTTTTCAATCTTTGGTATTATCCTTTATTGCACAAACAATCGTTCTGTTTTGATTCCGTAAAAAATTAAACAAAAATTTTACACTTTCTACTTATATGAGCTCTAATTAAGTTAGAGTTTTAATTAAATATTTTTAAAGAAAAATGTACCTCCAAAATATCTATGGTATATATATTTTTAATTTAAATATAGTTTATTTTAAAAAGTATGAGGTATAATTTTTCCTTCAAAAATATATAATTATGATATTATTTATAAATATTAATAAAACTCATGTGATCAGGATGTGTTTAATTTTTATCCATATTTTTAAAATATTGACAAAGAAACCATCAACGTAACAATAAAAAAAATTCAAGAAAATATGATATAGAATATCAAAAATCATAAATCAATAAAAGACATGGTATGTATAATTTAAGAGTCATTTATAAAAAATAACCCTTTTATTTAGAAAATGAAAAACTTTTGTCAAGAGTATACGTAGACACTTGCTACCAAAGGGCAGAGGATACTTGTTCCTTAAGATTTTTTTTGCCCCTCCTACTACCGTTGGAATAGCCATGAAATTCATACATGCGTTAATGAGTATGACTGTAGTGTATCTTAGCTTAACTCCGATAGACTTATTTCCAAATTCCAAGTACTGTAGTAGCTACTAGACAGTATATCTTAAATTCAAGTTGTACTAGTGTAAAACATGTGCATAAAATATGGGATAAATTTGAGAAAATTTATCTAAGTAGAGAAAAATTAAAATAACAAGTAAAAAAAATATACATAAAAAGACCTAAGAAAAAAGCACGGGAAAAAAATAAAAAAAGATAAAAGGATTAAAAGAAATAAATTACCAACATGAAAAAAAAGTTGGGCCCACAAAAATGAAAAAAAAAAATCCAGTAGAAAGCAGATGATCAAAAAATAAATATAGAAGTAAAAAGAATGACCAAAATGAAAAAAAAATTGTCGAAAAAGAAAATTAAAAAATGACTAAAACAAAAAAAATCAGAAAAAAAAATATAAAAAAAATTGGTCCAAAAAAAAATCAAAGGATCTAAAACAAATACAAAAATTTTTCATCCAAAACGAACCATTTTGGACGAAAGGAGACGCTATAATAGTGAGTATTCTCACTTCTTATATATGTATAGACATGAAAAGCGCTTGTGATTATTTAGAGATTATTTTAACCAATATTCGTTAGTTATTATTAACAAACTTGACATATTGTGTTTTGTCTCTGACATAAATAGCTATGATTTAAATGTGTGGCTCTTTGATCATGTTTAAAATGGTAGTTATGGCTTATTGTCTTTTTAACACTTAAAAAAAATGAATAGATTTATTAATAAAAATAAAATAGAGTTTACGTCTAAAAACAATGTATGTATATTTTGATTTCTTGTAATTTGAGCCCTTTTTTTTCTCATTATTTTCGTTGCTACTTTCGTGTGGAAGGTGATAGTCATAAAGAGGAATATCCATTTTGGATCATAAATAAGACTAGGATAAAGCCATATGTTCCCTCAGACAAGATAAGAAGCCATGTGCAAAATAGAATATTCTTGTAATTTAAGTATCTAAATAGACAAAAAAAAAAAAAAAAAAACAATTAGAGTTTTAATAATTTTTTTGATATGATATGAAAAAAAAAACATATTATCGATACGATTTTATTTGAAGTAATTTAATATATGTCAAATTATATCAATTTTATATTTTTTTAATTTTAACATGATTTTAGTGAGATTTAACATGTGAAAAATTCCACACAGAGCTCTAAGAATTTTGGGACTGTAGTTTTGATAAATGGTAACCAAAAAACAAAAAATATAATCATAATTGCAAACAGATAAATGGATGATTACATAGTACTATATATCATATGCAACACGGTTGCGGAAAGTACACGTATAAAACTCTGCCACTTCCCAAAACGTTACAAGCCAAAAGTTTTCTAATGTTGCAGTGTTTCAGATTTCGTTTTGCGTTTAAATTTAATTCTAATTAAATTATATTTTTTATTTTATTTTAAAAAATTAATAAATTTTATAATTAGTTGAACAATGCTTTTTTTATTATTATTATTTTATTTTTAGATCCCTTCCTCGTCGTCCTTTTTTTCTGTGTTTTTGGCTCATTCGTCGTTTATTCTTTTTGAGGTCGTTTTAGCAATTTTGCCGTTTTCTGGTTTTACAGTCTTATATATACCTCGGCAACTGTTGTCGTCATTTTTTGTTGTTTATTCTTAAATGCCATCCTATTTCTCTTCGTTTTCCTCCTCCTCTTTAATTTTTTACGCTTCTATTTTTTGCTCAAGTGTTTTTTGCCTTCACTTTCCTGTCGTTTTCTTTGCTCCTTTTTTTTTCCCCCTTGTTATCGTCGTTTTTTTTTTCAAATAACGTTTTATCGTTTTGTTGTTCACATTTTAGGACAATTTTTGTCGTTGATTTATTGCTTTCAGGTTTCAATGCAGCTTTCTCGTTGTCGTCTTCTATTTGTATTGTCGTTAATTTTCTTCTTGTTGTATTTCACACCCTTATGTCGTTTGCATTATTGTGGTCGTTTACCCATTTGACGTCCTAATTATGATGTCGTTCGGTATTATTTGTTGATCATCATTTGTCTGTCGTTTTTTTTTAATTATTTTAATTATTTTTTTTAACTTTTCTGTTGTTCCATTTTATATCGTCGAGTTTCACGTTTATGCCCTTACCGATCATTACTTTCGCTTATTTTTCATTGTTGCTGTGTAATTATTTCTTCACGTCATCTAATATGTTAAAACCGTTCAAACCAACTATACCCGTATCGTACCACCAGCTTATACGGGGCCACATCATCACTCACCTCTATTTGAATGGGTTCTCAACCCACCCACCTTTTTAGGCAAAAAAAAGAAAAAAAAGGGGGTTTGGAGGGGGCTATTTGTAAATTTATACAGTTATATATGGACTAAAAATAAAAAAGAAAAAGAAAAAAAGTTGAGGAGGGACTTAAGCTCCCGAGCCTTCATTAGCTTTCATCTATGGATGCATAGTTCAAATCCCCATCTCAAGTAGTTTAAAAAAAAAAAAAAAAACTATTGTTTCAGTTTCCACTAATATTCCTGAGTAGTTTCCTTTTTCATCGTCTACTCACCGAGTTTTATATTTCCGCCAGTTCCAACAATTTTGTCGTTTCCTTCGTTAATTGTCGTTCTTTACTTTTTTTGTCGATTTTTACTTGCATCATCGTTTTCGTGTCATGGCCATCCCAGACTCTTACCGTCGTTTATTCTTCGGTGTCGTTCCCCAGTATTGTAGTCAACTTATTTGTTTTCATTTGTGTTCATTATCATTTTTAGCTATGCTATTGCTTGCATATTTGATGTCGTTTTTTTCCTTTCCTTTCCTTTCCTTTCCTTCCTTATTCTTTCAATGCTTCCTCGTTCTGCCGTTTCTTTTACCTGTTTCATGTTGTTTCCGCCGACAGTTGTGGTTTGGAGAAAATACACATCGATCTCTCCATGTGGGAGCAACACTTTAGAAGAAATATAAGGCATGAGCCAAGAAGTATACTTTGAACGTGGGGTTTAATTCAAAGCGACAGTGACGGATCTAGAATTTTGTTTTAGTTGGGGCACGTATATATAAGCATAAAATCGATAAAACCAATACAATGATTTTGTCGATATAAAATCTTAATGAGTTCCTATTTAGTATTTAACAACATATTGAAATTACCAATTAGTTGAGTTCCAATACTTTGAAGAGTTCTCAATATTTGTGTCCCTGAACTTTTCGTGTTTTGACACTTTATTATATAGTTTAGTTTTTTACAAAAATTAATTAATTAACGTGTATATAAAGCAATTTGGGGGAAGAAAATGAGTTGAATGGCAGCTAGACTATTAAGAAAAAAAATAATAGAAGAGAAGTAATCTAAAATGGTAAGTGGGGGCACATTCAAAAACAAAATTTGTGTGGGGTAAAGTTAACAAAACTTATAAATTATATGTGTCAAATTCCAAAAGTAAAAATTTTAAGTAAGGACATATGCTCCCACTAATTCTTTGATAAATCCGTTGTTGCATGGTGGAACTAATTAGAAAACTAGCAGACAACAGTACTATCACAGGGTATAAAACGAATCGAATTCCATTTAATTATCAGTCTGTTGTTAAAATCAACACTTACTTAACAAATTAGTTCAGCAAAATATTAAACTTAAATTTATAAGAATATTTTTGAACATGTGGTAGCAAGATAGTAAGATGCATCAACGATTATTATAAGCACTCTAGGACTTCCAACTAAATGCACGATACAGATGTGCTTTTTGCATATACATTAGTAATAATTAAATACAAATAATAAATAGTGTATGGTTAGTTACTTACAAAGGATGTCTAAAATTATGTAGCTGCCTATATATATATATATATATATATATATAGACTGTACTTACGATGCTATTCTTTCGATCATGCAAATATAGTCATTGAATAGTGCGCAATAGTAGCTAAGTTAGAGATTACTAGAACAAATTATACTCAAGGAATGCATTCCCATCCTGATGCAGTGAGGAAGCGGACGAAAAAGATAAAAGCGCAACTCGAATTCTAAGACCGTTGATTTTTGTAGAATACCCGCAAATTAAGACGTCAAAGTCTTGTTGATTGATTCACTCAAGAATACCAATAACAATGAAAAAAATAAACTCTTTATTTTAGAAACAATTTCATTCAAATGTGATAACCCAAATGAAATATTACAAGGCCATTTATAGGCCTCAAAACCCGCACACATTCATGACTTTACATTAAGATAAGAACTCGTACTTTGTTTGACATATTAGTTTAACTCTAATTAAACTGTACTTTTTTTTTGCTAGATTTTTTATATCTTTTTTTTAATTAAAAAAAGTAAATAAAAATTATAACTAATTTTTAAAAAGTGAACCAATTCTAACTAACAATCCAATCTGACGCTTAGCCTCCATTTGATTCACAAATTCATACAAAAAACTTTCAACTCATATTTGATTTTTCTTAAAAGTCAACAAGTTTTTTAACTAGTTTTTAAAAAGTCAAACAACTCCAATTTAAAATCCAAATATTTCAATTTAAACCTACCAACCAAACTCATACTTAAAATTAAAAAACATAAATATAACAAATATTAAAACCAAAAACTCTTGAGTTTTCCAATCCCCAAATATAAATACAAACACTACTAATTAATAAGAAAAAATAGACTCCCAATTAACTACTAGCTTTTACACTTCTAACTTCTCCAACATTAAGATAAGTCTCCTAAGCTTACACCAACTCCACACGCTAATCTCCAATTAAATTCAAGACTTTTGATTTTCCCACTTAATTATGAATTCACACTCCTTAATGAATGCATCATCAACTGTCTTGAATTTAATTGGAGATTACTGGGAAAATCAAAAGTCTACATTTTCAAGGATTAGATTCCCGCCAAGATGGGGCATGACTCTTGACTTTCACTTTGAGTCTTGAAAAAAACACACACACACACATACAAAAAAAATTTCCATGTCAAATTTTTTTTTTTTTTGCCTGAAATCATATCTTGAAACCTTAGTTTCATATATAACATTTTTTTTAAAATTTACGCTCTAGGGATTTAAAATCTTCGATGTTTGTTTTTTTTTTGTTTTGTTTTTTTATTTCTTTTTAAAATTGATTTCTTAGTCCTTTTTTTTTTTTTTAATGATAAATGCTATTAGGCTCCGTATTCCTCATCTCCGGATCTGGCTCAGCATGAGCTGGCATCACAATGGCCGAAGATTATGAGGTTGGGGGCTTGTTTCACGGAAGATTCACGAAGGAATTTTTTATATTTTTTATTTTTCAAGTAAATAAACATGAAATTCCACATATGAGCTGATAACAATTTGACTTTTTGTAACAGGTGGAGTTCCGGAGCCATGCGAAGTTGATGTGCTCGGGAGCCAAATAGCAAAGCTCTTTTTTTTTTTTAATACTAATTGTATATGAAGATAAGAACTGATATCCCAAAACAAAGCCCAAGAAAGGAGAGATGGATCCAATAATTGCATGGATACAGATATTTAGCATCAAGGAAGATAAATAACAGATGTGGTAATAGAGTGTGAGTTGGCGGTCATGGCTCTTATCGGCATCTCATGCTGATCGTATTATAATAACCAATTAATTTTAATAGTCTTTTTGCACAAATAATTCCAAACAGCACCATATTATAATGTTTTAAATACAAAGTCACTTATAAATCAACTATAGTAGTTACAAGATTTTAATTAAAATGTTGCTATCAGACTAGAGACATTTCCTTCGGTACTACATCTAACATCTCGTGTATCTTGTTTTTCAAAATTATGCTTTGATCATCTTATTAAATCGAAAACAACCCTTTTAACCACCAACACCAACACAACCGCAGAGCCTTTTTGCCTGCTGCCCTCAGTATGTACTGGTGGTACGCCGCTGCTGCCCATGCCCCTACAATTGGTCCGATCCAGAAGATCCACTGCCATCCCACAACAACAATTTTCACCATAATTAATCATACCAACTTTTGCATAACAAAATATATATATATATATATATATATATCAATATGTGTATCTATGTGTGCATATATGTATACGATCTTTTAATTACCTGGTCATCCCAGATCCTGTCGCCGTTGAAGATAACAGCAGCTCCAAAGCTCCTGGCCGGGTTGATACCAGTTCCGGTGATGGGGATAGTGGCCAAGTGAACCACGAACACCGCGAACCCAATTGGCAACGGGGCCAAGACCTGCAAACCCAAACAACAAAACGACAACTAAATCCACCGATGCAATGCACGAACTACCAGAAGAAAAAGAAATTGAGATGACGACGTACGGGAACGTGGGAGTCACGCAGGCTTCTCTTGGGGTCGGTGGCGGAGAAAACGGTGTAGACAAGAACGAAAGTGCCGATGATCTCAGCAAAGTATGCGGTTATGGTGCTGTAGCTGTCGGAGACGGAGTTGACGCCGCCGCCGAAGTTTTTGTAATCATCCTTCATGAAGGCCTTCACGAGCCAGACTCCGCAGATCGCTCCCAAGCACTGAGCCACGATGTAAGCCACCGCTCGGATCAACGTCACCTTCCTCGCCAAGAACAGACCGAACGTCACAGCCGGGTTGATGTGACCACCTTAAAAGAAATAGAAATATATAAAACCTTAAAAGATAAAAAGAGATTCGAATTTTATATATTATAAATATAATATATAATAATATTGAATTACTTTTATTTACTTGATACGTAGACGTTTTAAGCTAGAAGTTCAAACAGTCTCCACTCATTCTCCCACATAAACTAAGGGAAAATTTGACATTACAACTCAAATTATTCAATTCAAATTTTTTTTTAATCTTTTTTCTAAAAAATTTTTATCTTTTTCTTAAATTTTTTTTTATTTTTTCTAAAAATTTAAAAAAATTTACTATTAAAACTTAAAAATTTTAATCCAAACTGTTTTACCAAATAAATCTTAAGAAATGAGTTTCGACAAGTTGAATGTTAATTTTTTTTTACACCGGAGACGCCGGCGGTGCAGTAGACGAGGAGGAAGATCATGCCGCCGAAGGCCCAGGCGATGCCGAGGAAGATGACGCCGTCGCACACGTCTCTCTGCTTCACATGACCGATGATGGTGGCGACGGTGACGTAGAGGAAGAGGAGGGTGGCGATGAACTCTGCGATAAGAGCTCTATAGAAGGACCAGAGCTTCAGCTCCGCCGTGTCCTTCGCTTGGTGGGCCTGCCCTTCCTCGCTCACTTCGTTCGACATCTTTCTCTCTCTCTGGTTCCAGTCCTATCGGAAATGATCAGTTTATGGTCTTCATTCACTACATAAATACGTATGTGTATATAATTCCACTCTCACCTTTTTTGTATGTCACCACAGTTAAAAAAAAAAAACTTTCTTTAATAAATTAACTGTTTAAGATAAAAATTTACTTTCTTAACCGTCTTAAATTCTCTCTCCCTCTCTGTAACTTGTGTACTTGTGTGGATAAATTTATATTTCCCTCTCCTCACATTTTTTACTTTCTTAAATATTTTGAATTCTACTGTTGTACGTAAGCGTTTCCAACTTTCAACACCTGCGTAATTTTGATTTCCCTCTGACATGCCTAGGTTCTACGTATCAGATCCGTTGGATATAAGACTATACCTCTATATATATATATATATAAATAATGCGTGTATTCGGAACTATTTGTTGAGTGGCGTCATGGCTCACAACAACTGGACTTGTTGATCAACTTATGAGTTGAACTCTAGAGGGGTACTCCTAAACGTCATGATGGGTGAGTCAGTATAATCTTCAAAATTTTTAGACCTTAATCTTACAGAGAAAATTAACTCTGATAAAATATCAAATCTTAGAAATAATATTCTTACTAATTTTATCAGTATGATGACTGATAAAATATTAACAAAAACATAATACTTGGATTGATGTACAGTAATATAATATGGGTAGAATCAACTTTTCTTCACATGAAGTTTTGTCGTTATGCGTCGGCGAGACAACTCTAATCACCTTCAACAAGCCTGAAGTCCCTGCAGAAGCAAGGACACCAATTCCTTGACCAATGCAGTTTAGTATCACAGTTGGCCCTTCCTCAGGTCCCCAACCAAACATGCTTAGAGACGACTGAATAACAGGGTAGTTTTGCCTGAAGGCTATAGGGTCAAGTCTTTTTTAGTGGATAAGAGAGGAGGGTAGTTTTGGAATAAAGAAAATGTTGAGAGGAGGGTAGTTTTGGAATTAAGAAAATGTTAAGTGAAAAAAAAAAAAAATAATAAGGAAAAAGGAAGGATGAGATGTATGTATGTCAAGAGAGGAAAGGTCGTAGGACCACAGGGGGTGATTAATTCTACAGCTAGACCATGCGAGGAGGGAAGAAATACGGGGACTCACGAATGAAACAAAAATAATCCCGACTCAATTTACTTGAAAAATTGAAAAAAGAATCCAACTTCACATAACGGATCTAATATTGCACCATACATTGGTAAGATACGACCTTTAATTTTAATATTTCGACTATTAAATATGAAAACATCTTGAGAGAAAAAAAGTGAAAGATATCACTAATTACTGGAACACTAAGTCATCGGTGGTTAATAGTACTGATAACTTAAGCGTATTAAGTTCTAATGTTTCGTAATTAACTATTTGATCTATAAGTGTTCATATAAAAAAAAATATGAAAGTATGCGACATAGAATTGCTCCTAGTCACCGGACTATTGAAAAATCTAATCCAAGAACTAAACTAATTCCTTCTAATAGTTAAAAAAAAAAATTTCCTACCACACAAATTCTTAGCAAAATGAATAATTTTAGAGTAAGATATGAAAAAACATTATATTGTTGTTCCACGTTTAAAATATTTCAGACTACCTATAATAAATGAATATATTATAGATATTTAGTTTAATTACATAATTCCTTATAGCGTTTACTTATATTTTTCAATTTATTCTTTAGGTTTTAGAAACTACAAAAGATATCTTTCGAATTTTAAAAACTTGTTACAATTTCGCGAATTGAACATTTTGTGGATGAAAAAACAGGAAAAAAAAGACAAAAATTCCCTTAACTAAGACCAAAGTTATGTAAGGAAAAAAAAATTTCTTGAGATAAAAATGGTGTAAAAACATTATATCCCTTATAATTGGAGAAAACAGGCCAGATAATAGGTTTCAGAATTCAATCGCGATTATCCAAGTTCAAAATGACTATATAAAAGAAAGTTAGTAAAAGGGTGTTATAATTATGCGAGTCCAAAATGATTTTACAATCATGGGTGTTTGTGAGTTGTGAGTGTTGTTTTACATTTAGAGGTGAATTGGGAAAACCCATATGATTTTTCAACTTTTTTTTTTTTTGAATCATGATTTTTCAACTATGGTTTGTTCTTTTAATTGGAGAAAGATGCATTTATTTCAATCGATTTGAACTTCATTGCATTAATTGGTAGTAGTTGTATGCATTTATTTCAACTGATATATTGAATTTGTTGGTTGTACTTGTTGAAATATTAGGTCATGCATGAATTCTAGCGCTAATCAAGGAAACCAAATCAAGATTAAGAGAAATACTAGGGTCACTTGCTCTATCTCCTTTTGTCATTCTCCCATCTTTGTTCTATATTGACACATATCATCTTATTTTCCTATAGAAAACGAAAACTAATCTTTTTTATCGTCCTAAAATCAAAATCAGCTAGATTCTGTATCATCTTAGTCGAGCAATTCTTTTTTTTTTTTTTTTTTTTTTTGGCCATGTCTATTCATTCGTCGTTTATTCCTTTTGAGGTCGTTTTAGCAATTTTGCTGCTTTCAAATTTTCATCATATTTATCATTTCCTGTCCTTTATTCTCTAATGTCATCCTACTTCTATTCGTTTTCCTTTACATTGTTGATTCTTTACATTTCTATTTTTTGCTCCAGTGTTATCAGCGTCCACTTTCTGTCGGTTCTTTGCCCTCCTCTTTTTTTGACGTTTTCATTTTTTTTTTTTTTTTTTTCATTTTTACGTTTATCATTTTTCTTGTTTACATTAGAGTATTATTGTCCCTGCCATTCCTATTTATTATCCTTTTTTCCCTTTTGTATTTCATGATCCATTATCGAAATCATCTTCTAGTTTTCCATCGCACATACGTCGTTGGTCTACTGCTGTCAAGTTTCAATGTCGTTTTCTATTTTAATTGTCGTTATATTCCTTCTTGCTAGTTGTTACATTTCACCCTTACGTCGTTTGCTTCATTGTGGGCGTTTATTCTTTTGATGTCCCAATTTTTATGTCCTTTCTGTGTTAATTGTTCGTTTATCACATATCTGTCGTTTTTTTTTTATAAATATTTTTGTGTTTTTCCATTTTATGCTTCGTGTTCTTCTTCTTTTTAATTGTTGTCCCTGTTTATGTTTTTACTTCCTAGTCACATTTTCTTCATCGTTACTGTCCCTTAATTTTTACTGTCGTTTCCCACACTTTTTCCGTCGTTTCAGTTTACACTAGTATTCCCGCGTGGTTTCTGTTTTTTCTTTTCTTTTTTTTAAATCGTTTTCATACTTAGCGACTTACCATATATTGTGCTTCTGCCATTTCCACCAATTTTTGTCGTTTACTTGGTTAACTGTCGTTCTTTACTTTTATGTCGTTTCCCAATTTGCATCATCTTTTTCGTGTTATGGTCATCCCAGACTTTCACTGTCGTCCATCCTTCCGTGTCGTTCCTCATTATTGTCGTCAATTCATTTGTTCTCAGTTGTATACTTCTATTTATTGTTGACTTTAATTTTCTATTGTTTGCATATTTGATGTTCTTTTTCCCTCATCTTTTCTTATTCTTTCTGCCGTTTCATGCACCTTTCTAATGTTGTTTCCGTTGTAGTTGCAGCTTTTCGCCTTTCTGTCGTTCGCTACATTCCATTTTGTTGGTTAATCTAAGCAGTAGGGATCAAAACAGCAATGATTTGCAAAGTTGGTTTGGAGAAAAGACACAGCTCTCTATATGGAAATAACACATCAGCAGATATAGAAGGCAAGATCCAAGAAGCAAACTTGGAACGTGGGGTTTAGCATTCAACAAGCGGAACCAATTAAGAAACCAGCAGACAGCGGTATCATCACAGGACGTAAAGCGAATCGAATGCCATTCATCAGTTGTTAAGATCAACACAAAATTTTTAATGATTACAATAAATATTTTAAACACCTAGTAATACTGCATGGAACGATCAGAATAAGCAATTTAGGAACGTGCTTTCTGCATATGCATTAGTTAAGTACAAAAAGTAAATAGCGTACGGTGAATTATTTACGGTGATGCCAATGAAAAAAATACAAAAGAAGAGTGTTGAAGTTGAACCATACTTCTGAGCTTCCCTGTGATCAAAATCAGCTCTCTCCAATATTTCACGCCCAAGAATTTTGCCACTGTATAAGCCACGCCCTTTTCCCATTGAGGCAGATAAATTATCTCATTAGGCAAAAAATGATTCTTGACTTTTCGGAACAACTTGCAAATAAACATCCTGGTCAAGGCTTTTGCCGATGCAGGGCAATCTTGAGCGGCGGTGCGTCATTTGTGAACAAAAAGCGTTATAATCCAATGAATCTGTTACAAAAAAGAGGACACATCAAAAGTATAATAGTTGTGTGATTTATGGTTTTCACCGTGGGATAAAAATAGTAGCTGCCCATTTCTATACTGTACTTACGATGTTACTCTTAGGATCATGCAAATATAGTCCTTGAATAGCAATAATAGCTAAGTTAGAGCTAACGAGAACAAATATACTCAGGGAATGCATTCCCATCCACTCTAACACAAAAGTTATGCGTCGGAAACCATAAACATCCACCTGCAGTAGAAATCACAAAACCGTGTCTATCAAATAGTGTTGTTATAACAAGAATTTATTGTTGAATACATAAGTTGAAATAATGCTGCGATCGCATCTCAATTCACTCATGACATTACCTATACAAAAAGATTTAACGATAATTCATCATGCATGCGCATTGCTCTTTCATTAGAACAAGCCATTACGACTCACCAGTAGATACAGAATACAGAATGTGATTCCCGCAGCGGCAGAAGTAATTAGCATATAGCTAATTGTGTATAGAGATTTATTTACGGGGATGCCTGAAAGAAGAAAGACATAAGAAAAGGGAAAGAAAAGAACTATTAGTTCTACGTCGAACCGAAGAATATCAGAAATCAAACAAAGCAATCAATTTGTTGACAACTCAAAAATAATCAGAAATATTAGTGTATTGCTGATATCATATCAGTCAAGTAGCTTTCTTGAAGTATATATTGAAATTCAAGGAAAAAACTATATTCCCCAAGTTGCATACCAATGATGGCTAGAAGCAATCCAATGGCAAAAATCGCCACCGAAAATAAGGACCAATGCTCTAACCGGCTTTTGTGATCCTGCAAATCATTGAATTATTATAAACTAAATTGATTGAAGCTTAATATTAACCAATCTTGGGAAATCAGTGTATAATGGCGCCCCTCAAACGTTATAATTAGCATTAGTTGATGTGAAGGAAAAAGTTATAGAAAAGGCTTTCACCTGCAGCTGAGCAAGAACATGACCATATTGAAGTCCAAATATGCAGGTCACTGCAGCAGTTAAAGAACTGTGCAACATAATAACCTTGTTAAAGAAGAGAAAATACCACCTCATGAGCTACGGCAAAGAGAGAAGAGTTCTAGATTGACCACCTTAAAATGCCTTCTGGATCAAACGGAGCATGACACCATGAAGGTGAACTCTCTGGAACTTGGCCATTCGTGGTCACATTGCACTCCTACAAATCAGAATTTGGAATTAGGCATCCTTCTACTGCATATTTTCCACTTACACATAAATGTCATACGCATTAGTAAATTACTCCCATTAGGGATACCTTCAAGTTTTTGTAAACCGGTTTTGTATACAGATGATCGATACCAAGAACATACCGATCAATCATTCCAGCAGAATTACAAGCAGGCCCAAGGTTTCCTCTCACAGAACATTTCACCTATGTCAAAGAAATCAGAATGATTGCAGAAATCAAGAAAAATTAGTCAACAAACAAAAATATTACGTACTTAACATATAAGACTCACAATAATTGTATCAAAAAGTAAAAGCTTTCATTGCTTCTTTTAAAGATAGAAATTCCAAAAGTGCAAACTGCTAATTTTTTGCCAATGAATACAAACTACTAGTTGAATGGCTTTCTTCGTTTTAAGATTTGTGAAAATGTGTAGGATGACCCGTAACTAGAATTAGAAACAATTGAGGATAATATTAATATAAATTTCTGCTAGAAGTTGAGAGGTTGTGAGTAGACAGCTGCTGCCATCATGTCGGAACAATTTCTCATTTCGCTTGACATAATTTTAGAATAACATTAAATGCAGATTATTACAACAAACATCGTTAGTTTATAAACAGGTTAAACTTATTTGATCTGCTGCCGAAAAGCAAACAAAATTGAAGAAGAAAGCACCGTGATGCTCTCACCAGGTAAACAGAACTATCATTTGATGGAAGCAAAGAGGTTCCAGGAGACACTTTAAATTGCCAATCAGGAACGTATAAACCATATAATAACCCCGCATATATTGCTGATAGTGAAAAGGCAACACACCTGAAAAAAAGAAGAAGAAGAAGAAGAAGAAGTTGTTACATGGTATGGAAGAAAAAACAACAATAACATAGCAATTCCTCAGTTTGTATATGCTACTCATGAAAGGATAAAGCCTGATAGACAAGGTCTAAATGAGGCAAATATCACTTCAACACCACTCCAGTTGCCCCTCACTGTAACTAACATTATCAAAGGCCAATGATGAATAGAGTAGCTAACTTGTCGGTGGTTGTTTATTAATCTTAGAACTGAAAACGTCATCCCTATGCAATGGATGCTACTCAGCCCGTTGGGGATCAAGTTGATGACTCCCATAAGGTTTTGGTCCAAAACACAAGACTATTAACAAAAAACCAAGTACAGAATCTTACCAGTGTGAATAGTAACCCTTGAGGAATCCTACTTCCCTCCACGATTGATGTGAAAGCCAAATTTCACACAGAGCACCAACGATGTACCCAATAGAGATCCGCTGCATTAGATGACAAAGGTAATCCGAATTTATTTCTGTTCTCTATGTTAAAAAAGTTAGACAAAACGAAGAAAAGCCTCCACTGATTAATTATGCAACAGACTAGCTTAAATGGGCCACGGGCTAAGCTAGTTTCTTCTTAGATGATCGCACACACCTCAAATAAAAAGGGCAACAAGAAATGTAGAAGCAAGTAATTTCTTGGAGTAGTATTGTCAAAGTCTTGATTGAAATCAACTCTAAAGTTAAGATATATGCATCTAACTGAAAAATAATTCACCTGCAAAATGCCAAACAAACGTATCCTTTCAATGTCAACACCATACGTCATGGAAGTAACTCCATGAAAGTAACCTCCTGGGACAATACGACCAATAATCAACAACCAATTTGTCAGTAGCAATTTCTGTATTACGCCATCAAATAACAACACCGCCACCAAGTAGCAGATACCAACAAAAGTCTGTCAAGGGAAAGAAAGCCTTGTGAACCGAAAAACTCGAAATTCCTTTTTTCTTTTCACGGCACAGACATTTAGTAGTTCAGTGTGAAGTTATAAACAAGGTTTACCTTGTAGAATAACGCCTAGGAAAAACAGTTTCAATGCCCTAAGTACAACTTTACTTGTAGCTTTTAGTCGATCAGGAACTTTCTGAATTATAAACAGAAAAAAGTTTCAAAATTTCTAACATGAATAATCAAATACTAACTTTTAAAAGTTGAAACAAAAGACATAATAGTACAGAAACTACACTTTTTTGAGAAAATTTATTGCTTTAATCACAAGAAAGGATAACGTATTTGCTAAATTGATTTACTTGAAGATCAAAACTGTGCAAATACGAAGAATCAGTATTTACCTTGTAGACAAGTGCCGGTGAAACTCCGGCGATAAAAAGGAAAAACGGCATCACAAAATCGGCCAAATGAAGACCATTCCAAGGAGAATGGGCGATTATGGGAAAAATAGAGCCAGCATAATCGACTAGCATCATCAGCTGGAAAAACGACACCAAACAATTTGCCATTACAGTGCCTTTCTGAAGCAAATGAATAAACTACTTCTCACCATACTATTGTCTGTTACTCAGATATCAAAATTAAAATAACAAAACGAAAAAACAGATTTTTTCTCGGGAAACTAACAGAGAAACTAGAAAGTCAATGAAATTGACTCGACAGTGCCTTCATTTTTAAGACGAATCGAAATCAAAAAAGCAAACTTCCGAATCAAGAGATGAAGAGGGAGCTCACGAAGACGCAGAGGCCGCGGAAGACATCGAGGGAGGCGACACGTGGAGACCTCCGGTTGGTCAGCGGCTGATCTTCGTCCTTTGTTTCCATAAGCTCGTAATCGGCCATTTTTACCAGCCAAGTCGCCGGAGATCCGATGAAGTCAGCTCCGAATCAAGTCTCTGTAGCAAATATCGATCTCTGAGAGAAGAAGAAGAAGACGACGACGAGTAGTCTACGACAAAGACTCCGCTCTTTCGGAGTGTCCGATTTGTCTGAAATGGCGAATGGATTACGTGGCGAGACCTGATTGGTTAATAAAAAGACACAGAAAATTTAAAGAATGTGAATTTCTTTTTGTTTTTAAATTCGGACAACAGATGTTGCTTCCACATTCATGCGGAGCATATTCATACGGAGCGAAGCAACATGAGTATATATTTTCTTTTATTTAGCCAATAAAAAATCTTTTGGAATTTTAGTATTAAATTTGACAATTATTAAATGTTATGATAATAATTTATAACGAAATATAATAAAGACAAATTTTAATTTTTGCTTACTTTAATAATTGTTAATTTTTTTGTAATTACAATGTTATCATTTTTAAAATTAAAATATTAAAAGTTTTTCTTTTATAATCTTAATGATGACCAAAAGTAAATATAGCATTAGAAATATATATATATATATATATATATATTGGGTAGAAGCATTAGAAATAACACTATTCTTTAAAAAGATTGACATAGCATTATAACTAGGATAACAATTTTTTTTAAATGTAGCATTAAATAGGATAATAATAACATTTTCAAAAATAGGATTAGAAATATATATATATTTTTTGTTTGTAGCATAAACTATGATGCAGTATGAAATAGGATAATTAGAGTAATTATTTTAGTTTTAAAATATTTTTTATTTGAATTATCTTAAGAAGTTTAAGTTCTAGAAGTTTTTTTTTTAGAATTCAAATTTGAATAAGATTATAATTAGAATCTAGGGTTTGCCATTTAAAGGTTTTTTGTTGTATTGTTCTTAGACTTTTTTTTATAACGTTGTTAATAAAATTCTTTTACGAGTTCTCTTCATTGATTTACGTGATTTTTTGACATTTAAATTTGAATCAAAGAATTATATGTTATCTATCTTGCATATTTTTGGGTGTTATTTAAGAATAAATAAATTAATGTGTTTATTATACGCCTCCGCTATATTAAAATAGGATTACATTTTTTCTAATACAATAAGATGATATATTATTTGTATTGTTTTTCATATTAATTGTATTGTCTTTCATACTTTTTCTGACAAATACAATATTAACATTAACATTTGGATCAGATGGTTTCATAAATCCAAACGAGCAGTACCCTTTTTTTTTTAATTTTATTTAAGAATTCTACATAATATGTGAAAAAAAACCTATCAGTATTTCAATAGATTTCCGCTTTTAACTATTATCATGTTTAGTTAATTATATATTTTAAACATGATTTTGATAAAATATAATAATTAAAGATATACACACTAAGAGTACTTTATTATAGAGAAAGTATTCATTTATTTATGGGGTAAAAAACTGTGGTAAAGTCATTTTTATATACCCTATTAGTAAATCTCATTTTTAAACCAATCCGATTTAATCGAATGGTTGAGATGTTGCTTGTACATGAAATTATAATTTACCTTAACCTATAATATTATATACTAAAAATAAAAAATAGAAATTCAAAAAAACTAAAAAAAAAAAAATGGTTTTTCAACCAGTCAACCGGTGGCCCCTCGACGCCGAGGAACCCCCCTTCCCTAGCCGCCGACACCCCCCCAAAACGCCGACCAAATAAGGTGTTGGGGGGGTTGCTTGGGCTAGAGTGCGAGGGGTGGGGGGCTCGGGTTGGGGCTCATCGGCGTTGGGGGTTGGGGGGGGGGGGGTGCTGGCTCATTGGCAGGAGGTCATCAGCCGGAGAGTGTCATCGATGGCCAGGAAGTGTCACTGGCATTTTACCCATTTCTTTTTAAATATTTTTTTATATATTATTTTTAAATTTTTTAGTTTATGTTAGTATGAGGTAATGTGCATTATAACTTTCATACACAAGTAATATGACAACTGTTTAATTATATTTTAACGGTTTTAAAAATAAATTATATCAATAAGTTATATAAATGAGATTTCACCACAAATATATCATTAATTATTTACTTATTATCATTCTATTAAAATAAGCTTGTTAGTAAAAGGCCAAATAGCAAAAACGAGAGAAAAACGGGTAAAAAGATGATACCACACTTATTTTGTAGAAATTATATGATAGAAACCTTTTTTTTTTTTTAATCACGGGGAGGTAGTGAAGGAATTATTCTTTGGTGGATTTTATAGTAAAAATTTTTACTCCATGAATATGATTCATGGGATGGATTAATTAGATATATCAAATTAAAGCGTAGTTATAACATGTGATTATATAAAAATAAAAATAAAAACTCTTTTCTACCCCTTCGGTCACCGAACTTCCCAGCGCCATACCCCACCCCCTACGGTGACCCAGTGCTTCCCGCGGCGACTACGCGACCCAGCCCCCCCGGCGACGGCAAACCACCATCAAGAGACCCCCCCCCCCAGCGTCGCGACGGTGGGCGTCATCGGCAACTCGCGTGGCCGACCTGCGCAGAGGGCCTCCGAGCTCGCAAGATCCGATTCCGTCGACTCGAAGGGGCTGCGAGAACGCCGTCGACGGCAAGGCATCGCGAGCTCGCCGTGGGTCATACAGTTCTGGCTTTTTCTGTTTTTTTTCAGATCTGGGCTTGTCTGGGCTTGCTCGCCCCTCGGCCTCGCCTCACCGTCGCCCATCGCCGAGCTTCTTCTCTTCGGCCGGCCACCGTGGGAGACCCTCTGCCGTGGGTTTTCAGCGTTTTTTTTTTTTTAACGATAATAAGGTGACTATATCATGTAGGAGGTTGTATTTAGTTATGTGGTCTTTAACACTTTCTAACCATTGGATTTGAATTGAATGATGTAAAATTTTTACCCGGGATAAAAAAATCTTACCCTATTATAGAATTCCCCTTATTCTTTTAGTTGTTTAATTAAAATTTTAGTTGTCTGATATATAGCTAAGAGGAATCATATTTTCAAGATCAAATCGTTTCATCAGTTCAATAATAAAAACAACATTTCTTACTTAAATTTTTTTTTTTTTGTTGCTATAAATAGTGGAAAAAACAGCTCCAATCATAAAAAAAAAATCGAAAGATATACTCTACTTATCTTTTTTCAAATACTATACCAAATTAGGGAGAAGAGAGAAAATACATTTTTTATAGAATAGAAAAAATGGGAAATGACTTGAAGAGCAAGAATTTTATCTATATTAAATCGAAAATGACTTTTTAAGTAAAAAAAAAAAAAGAGTAATTAGGCTAGGTGATTCTTTGGCCACCCAAAACAAAATTTTTGTTTTATATTTTATATAATTAACAGAATAGCCGTCCAGTTCTACCCTTGTTAAAACAGAGCTTGAGCTTTTTTTTTTTTTTTTTTTTCCCTTTTTCTCTCACCATGAATTGTTTTGTGGTCCTTAACTGTATACGAAGAAGAAGAAGAGGACGACATCGTGGACTGTTTCATCATATAAATATACGTGATAGTGGGTTGTTTCAGTGTGACAGTACAGAGTAAATGGGTTTTCAGAATATCATGAGGAACTCAGGGAGGCAATTTATGATTAAGTAAATAAAAGAGCATTTATCTCATTTTAAGTCCATTAATAAAAGGAATAGGCTTTTTAACTAATTCTTAAAACCTTGACCCATCTACCAAAACTTGGGCCTTGTATATAGGGCCGTATACCTCTAAATCCCTAATAATAATTGGATCATTTACATAAATATCAAAATTAAAGACTATAATTTAAAAAATGTTTATTTTTTTTTTTACATGAATGTCTAAATTAATACTTATAAAAACCATATTATCCTTTCATCAAGAATTGAAATTAAACCAATAACGAATTGATTAAAAAGGAAAGAAAAAATATCTAAAAAAATGTAAAATTAAACAAATCTTTTATAAAAAGGAAAAAAAAAAAAGATACCATTTTACTTGCTTTATTATACAGAAAAAAGAACCATAACTAACATTAATTGTATGAAACGTACATGAAAAATAATCATTATAATAAATAATTAATCATTAAAATTAAATTCACAACGAACATATAGAAAAATTAAATAGATATTGTAAAGAAATATGAAATACTTTAAAACCTAAAAAAAAACGTAATGATGTAGAAATTATTTTTTTTTTTAAAAAGACATCATAATGATAGAGTAATATCATAAAGAAAAAAAAAACATAACACATCTAAAAAACATCATAATGATATAATAATTATAATAAAGAAATAAATAATTTCATCACACATTTAAATTTTAGAAACTAACTATTAAAACAATACTGATAATAAATAAATAAATCATTACAATAACATTATAATTATCATAAAGAACCTAAAATATATTTTTAAAAAATAGGTTTCTAAGAAATCTAAATCATACTTAAGAAATATGTTTATTAAAAATGTTAATTATACTAATAAGTCGCCACTTTAATAAAGAACTAGTAATTAAGATAAAGATACAATAATGATAAACAAATAAGGAAAAAAATACAATTATAATGAAGGAAAATAATATTAAATATAGTAAATGTCAAAATAAGTACTACAAACGGTTGTTGTTGTTTTTTTTTTTAATGGATATTTACATAATATTATAAAAAAAAACAAACATATTTTAAAATAAGACTCTAAAAATAGACTTTTTATATAATTATTTCATAATAATTTGGTTTATCATGCGTTTAGCTCTATGGCTCATTTGAAGTTTGGATGCGATTATCACATCATCATATCTATAAAAATCAAATTTTATATTGATTTTCGATTTGAAAATAATGATTTTTTTTAAAACTTAAACAAGATTTGATAATAAGAAAAAACTTGAAAATTATCTCTTCAACTTACCCATTGCTCAAAAGAAAAAGAAAAAGAAACAAAAACAAAAACAAAAACAAAAAAAAATAAAAAAAAAAGTTCCTAATCCAACTACTTCATTTCCTTCCCCTTTTGTCGCCTTCCCTCGTCAGCCACGCGAAAAGAGCTAACTTTCCTTTTTTTTTTTTTTTTTTTTTTTTTAAGTAGAAAAGAGTAAACTTTCCTTTCTAAAAATCAAATTTTCAACTCAACTTTAATTAAATTGTATTTTTATATCTCAATTTTTAGCCAAACGCAATCTAAAAATCTTTTTTAACAAGATTTCAAAAAAAAAAAAAAAAATCTTTCTTAACAAAAAAGAAAAAGAAACATACACATAGGATTAGGTTTAGCGTGGCATCATGTGAGAGGACGGTAATTCCAACATATATTTTTCCTTCGGAAAAAGATATTAAAAAAAGAAAAAAGAAAAAAGAAAAAGAAATAAAAAATATCCTTGTTCCCGAAGACTCTATGAGACCATATGAGAGTGTATATATATATATATATATATATATATATATATTTGTGTGTGCGCGTGTGTGTAATATAAATATAAAAAGAGAAGCCAAAGGGAATAGAAAAAGAAAAGGTCGTCGATGGGGAGGGAGAGACAGAGACAGGTCCTTCAAGGCCAAACACAGTGGCCTCAGGATTATGGTTTGATTACTTTCAAGATAGAGAGGATCGTTATTCTCCTTCTCATCTTGTTCCCCAAATTCACTCCTTTTTGTCTCGCTTTCTTCTACTTTTCCAATTTATTTTACATTGTTACCCATGGCATAATACAATCACCTGTAAGTATATGTGTTAATTATTTCTTACTAAAACCTTAATTTTAATTAATTAATTTCGAACTTTGTTAAATTTTCAAAAAATTTATAATTAATTTTTGTGCAGATATATGATGAATACTCCTTTTGGCTCGAGCGATTTGCTATGATTTTCGTCGTAGCACAAGATGCCTTTCCTGATCAGTCTAACTTCTGGTACGTGGCTGTAGCTTACTTTGCTGTCTCGAATATCCTTTACATGGCACAACAGAAGAAGTTGTCAAGGAAGGTCTTGTTTCCCGGTTCGTCTTTTTACGGACCTAACCCTACTGAGGTTAGTTTTTAATTAATTAGTATTATTTAGTACTTTATTTGGTTAATCAAAAATCTAATTTTGCGTTAAATTACTATAAATTGTATTATTATTTGTGCAGGGACGTGGTTACTACTTCTGGTTTCGAATGGCAGTGTTTCTGTTAGCTTTTCTGCCATTTAATTCTGTGCTTAATTCGGCTATTAGAAATTTTTTGTGCATATTAGTGGCTTCATTTGCTGTGCCTGGAGTTCTGGTTAATTACATAAATCCAGAGAATTTTTTGCCCGAATATCTTGTTTATACAACTCCGGAGACTCACAGTACTCGCATCCTTAAATCTAAGGTATGTCTTTAAGCAAAAAAAGATAAACAAATTTGTGAATATATATATATATATATATATTTGGCTTCATGGAAAGGTTGAGATTTCTCTCTTGCTGAAAGGAATTATCTCCAATTTTATTTTTTTTATTTTTATTTTTTTCTCACTTCAAGAGGCAACCAGTAAAATAAAAGTGAGAAAAAAGAAAGTTATTTTGGTATTTACCCGGAGAATAAAATGCTTCCAAATAAAGGCTTTAAGATCATGGATTTTGATGAAATCATCGAAAACAATTTGCTATTTAATAATGGAAGCGGGTGTAGACTTAAACCGTAATCATAGTTATTTACACAACTACAATTTGTAGTTTATATCCTAGGTAATGTTTTGTTTTATTTATTAAAAATTTTTCCCCTCAATCCATAAACCAAATGCTGCAAAGGGAGTATGTGGAAGAAAGAAGCACAAATGAAATATATATCTATCTAGTAGAGTCATAAATCTGTTCTTTTTTGATAAGTCTTTAACTTTCATCAACATCACATGATGTATAAATACGACTTAAGTCTCTCATTCGAACTCACAATTTAAATATTTTTCTACAGTATTGTTCTCACAATAATTACGAGAATTTGACCCCTTTTTTTTGTTTTTTGTTTTTTTTGGGCAGGATCCGAAGGATCGATTTTGGTTTGGCCGAGCAGTGACAATCTTGTTTCTGATAGCCTATGGTATTAATGAAACTGCCTCGGGGGGATATCTGGCTGCTTCTCTCTTTGCTGTAACCAATGCAATTTACTTCCTAAATTTATTTGAACGCATTCTCGACAATTTGATCAGTCCCGAAGCTGAAGTAAGTGTCTTTTATACATATATATATTTTTTGAACTTATTTTTCTACATCTATTCACTGTTTAGTTTTTAGAGATTATAATAATATGAACTTAATTATCTTATATTTCATGTCATAAGGTGTTTATTTTACCTCTCTTACAATTTGTAAGAAAATGCCTTGTAAATGTGATAGGACAACTACATCTTATAGAACTAATTGTGGTAATTGCGCATGCAGTGCCAATATTCCATGAATGATCGTTTTTATTCAGCCGTCTTTAATTTCTATGGAATAACTGAATGATTTGTTAGAGAAACTTATAGTGAAAGCATAAAATGTGACTTCTTAACAAAGCTCATCTGAGTAGATTTTGAAACTTATATTTCTATGGAATAACTGAATGATTTGTTAGAGAAACTTATAGTGAAAACATACAATGTGACTTCTTAACAAAGCTCTTCTGAGTAAATTTTAAACCTTATAGTAGAGTTTCAATAAAAACTGTATTCCACCTTTTGCATTGTTTATTTAAAAATTTAAAAACTAATTTGACTCGTTAAGCTCTTTTAAGGACATGGTTATAAATACTTGTTAAAAAGTTACAGCTTGTACTTTTCTTACTTTATTATTCAAAAGTAAAAACAAAAACTATGTCAAACATGTCGTAGTATTTTGCTCCATTTTGTTATAATTGGGAAGAAATTAATAGCACTCACCAAATTTCTTCTTTTACATTTACAGAATGCCAAAGCTGAAGTAAAAGATGAATCTCCATCGAAAGAATCATCAGAACAAGCAGATGCCAAATCTGAAGCAGCAGTACCAAAAGATGAATCTGCATTGAAAGAAGGATCAGAAGTTTTGGAAGCCATTAAAGCTGATCAATTAGCAAAAGAAAAATCTCCATCAAAAGGAGATCAAACTAGTGCTATCAAAAAACAGCAGATGGTTTGTCCATTACAAAACCAACTCCAATTACAACAACAGTTAAGACAAATGCAATCTTCCGCAGTAATTACTCCATTATCGGGACAAAGCCAACTCCAATTCCAACAACAGTCACAACCAATGCATTCTCCGGCATCGACGACTTCCGCCGGATATTATGACGTCCCGATCTTCAACTATGCTCAAGCCAACGAGGTCAAAAATCTAAGACAAGAGAAAGCCAAATGGGAAGCTGAAAAGAAAGAACTCACTTCCAAGCTCGAAGAGAACCAACAATTCCTGGCCAAGATGGAGGACGAGATAAAGAAAGAGCGTCACACCGCAGAGCTAAAAGAGAAGCGGCAACGAATCGCCAAGCTAGAGAACGAGAAGACGGTCCTCCTCGCCAACACCGAGGCGCTAAAGTGGCAGAGAGACGGGCTCGAGGAAGAGATAGAGCAGCTGAAAGGCGAGGTGCGTAAGCTGAAGTCGGCATCCGAGCACGACCAGGCGATGGTGACGGCGCTCGAACAGCGCGGTGAGGAGTGGATCGAGGAGAAGAAGCGGTTGGTGGAAAAGCTGAACAAGCTGGAGGAAGATCGAGAGGTGGAGAAGAGGGAGCGGGCGAGGCTCGAGGAGATGATCGAGACCGCCGAGGGTCGGTACGAATACTACTTGTCTGTGACCGATGGTTTCGCGGAGAAGAGCGAGGAGTGGGACGCCGAGAGGGAGCGGCTGACGTTGGAGCTTGGTGAGGCCGCCGAGCAATGTGAGCTCTACAAGAGCCTTCTGCGAGATGGAGGTTATGAGACTCCCATATTTCAATCATTTTAGCTTCTTCAAGGACTAGTCTTTTTTTTTTTTTCCTTTTCTTTTTAGATGCTACATTTTTACTAGCAAAACATATTTCAAATAACTTGAATTCTCTTCTTGCTTTCTTCTTGATTTAGTAATGGAGTAGTGTTTGATCAAATTAGACACCACGAGCCCAACTTGCCAAGTTGTTGCAGGTATAATTAGGAGTGCAAAGAAAATTTTTTTTCCTTAGTTGGAAGGATGAGATTTTTTTTTTTTTTTTTCCAACTGTTTATATGGGATGGAACCTTAAATTTCCTTGCCTCATCGAACTCGTATCTCCAACGTTCATCCAACTTGTTTATATTTTTTTAACTAATATAAGCGTATTTTAACAATATAGGACATATGTATACCGTTCTCATTTATTAAAGAAAAACGAAAATTGTCTCAAATATCGAATTGATAACTCTTATTTAATTCCCTTCCAACCAGTTAAGCTATTCCCAATAGAGATCATAGATCATAGACCTTCCGCTAATGTTATTTTATCATGTAATAATTTTAAAACTCGATCACTTAATTAACGCTAAACACTATTAAAATAAACTAGTAAATTATGGATTATCATAATAGCATAATAAGAAGGACCACCCACGGGATAAGAAAACGAAGCTGCCGATTAAAAATAAATAAATAGTTTGCTTACGTGGGTTGGAAGGAAGTCATGGACATTGATAATTCTGTCACTTCAAAGTGAGTTTGATCGGTTTGGAAATTAAAAAATAAATATAAAATTCACCAATAAAGGTAACAAAAATAATTTATTTTGTGAAATTTCCCATTAAAAAAATTTATTTTGACCGATTTCATCAAGAGATGAGATGTTTATCCGTGGATATCTTTTCTTGATAGGACGGGTATGAGAGATGTTAAAATGAGACGGAAATGGATATTATCATCCTCTGAAACGGGGTGGGACAGGGATGGGAGAAACACCCGTACCGCCCTGCTGCAACCCGACTCAATATACATATATCTTTGTTTTTAAAATATATTATGTACATACATAATAGACAAAAAAACTAGTCCAAAAGGTAATAAAAAGTTAAATATTTTAGATTGAATACTTTAGTTTGTTATTTAGTTTTTGGATTGAAGTTTAAGAGTTTGGCTTATATCGTTGTAGTTGTCAAGATTTTGAGATTTTAACTAGGAACTTTTAGAGTCTATTTTGAAACTTTGGTTTGTTATCATCAGATATTTTGACTTTGCTACGATCTTATGTTTACTTTGTTTACTTGAGTTTTAATAATGTTAAAAAAATTCTTTTTTTAGTTCTTAACACGTAAATTATATAGCTTTGAATTTTCCGTTGCTGTTAAATCTGATTTTTTGATAGCTGAGTTTTCATATTCTGGCTCGAGTGGTGGATGAATTAAAACATATTTTGACTCTGAATTTTTAGAGATGTCTATTACTTCAATGTTTCAAATATAGTACAAATAATTTTCTAAACGAGGTGGTGTAACAGCCCTCAATCATATATATATAATCATCATTGACTAGTTTAAAATTTTGAAGTAGAATAATTTGAACATAAAATCTTGTGCCGGTTAAAAACTTAAATTATATCACCATATATTATATAATGACATCAAGCATAAAAATCTTTTTAACTGGTGGGAAATTGTTTTTCAAATAAAATTATTGTCTGAGTTTTAGTCAGTTTAGCGGCTTGAAGCTTCTAAAACTGCTAACAAGTTGATAAGAAACGAGAATGTTATGAAGTAAACCAAAGTAATTAAAATAGAAATTATTTCGGTAAAGTTTCTTTACTTGTAGTTGGGTATTCTTTTTAATTGTTCATTTACCTTTTACTATTCGTGTTAGTCTCCTTGTTATTTTAATGCTTTATAAATAGGTCTAAAGATTGTCAATTTTTTTTTTTACTTATAGTTGGGTGATTTTTTTTTTTTTTTTTTTTAAGGGGATAGTTGGGTGATTTTTTACTTTTTGTGTTTTATGAATAATAAATGGTACTCAAATTTTCTCTCTAAAAAAAACTAATACTTTTTATTTTTTTCTGTTTTTTTTTCTCCCCACTATTATCCCGCCTCACTATAATTCAATTAAAGAAAAAGACTACCAAGACCAAACTAAATCAATTTAAAAAGAAAAATTAGATGAGATAAACCGGTCAATGGTCATCTCTTAAAAAAAAAATGGGCAAACTTTTTTTTTTTTTTTTAATGAATACGCAACCAAATTCGATCAGTAGCAGTGATCAGTATGTTTTGTTCATGATTTCTCTTATAATAATAATAATTATTATTATTATTATTTTTTGAAATTGGGGGTTAACAAAGCCAAGAGATGGAGGAGATTCCTCAAACAAAACAAGTTCATATCATCTTCTAACAGCAAAAAGTTACCAATTCACTATGAATATAATATAGCAAAGGTTGAGTTCTCTAATTAAAAAGATGATAATAAACTAATTTCTTCAATAGGGTGTGGAAATAATCTTTCATTGGATCACCAACATATCCAAATGCTGTCTTCTGATCCCATATACAATCTCCCAAACAACATTTAAGGTTTTTTACACCAAAATGATTTATGGGGATTGCCAGATCAACAATTAGTCAAACCGTGCGCAAAATATATCACAATGTCATGCAAAGAGAAAAGGACTAACAAAAAACAAAAATAATAGGAAAAAAAAAAATTTGCATTGAAATATGAAGGATGGTGCATGCACGCTGCACATGTCAAAGAAGACCGGCAATTTGGCAAATATGCACCATACTTTTCAAGTCACAGACTCGAAAGAAATTGTCTAAAAAAAAAAAAGACCAAAAATTAAAATTAAAAAAAAAAGTTAAAACTCTTTACTTGATTCAACTATCGACATTCCTATATCTAATATGATCATCAGCAGAATTGTGAGCTGGATGTGCTACTCAAAAGCCCATTGGTTCTCCCTACGAACCTCTTCTTCTTCCTCCGGGGTGAAGTCGTTCTTGATGTTGAAAAGCGTGCGAATCTCCTCCGGACTCTTCCCCTTAATCATGTCCGCCACAGTCTGGCAGGCTAGATCCAGGAGGCTGGCGATGTCCAAGTAGTTCGCTGCCTGAAAAACATACGACACAAAAAAATACCAAACGACACATTAAACGACGTAAAGATATGGATATTCAAGCACATAAACTGACACAAACCAAAGTGAAACTCAAAACATAGACCAAGAAACATATGACATTAGTCGTCAAATATCAAACGACATAAATACATTACTCTCAACCAGCAAGAAACAGATAATAATTAGAGAAATCAAAGGCCATTAACGATCAAAAACAATAAATTTTGCTTAAATGGTGAACGACCTTCACAAAATACAAACAACTCCATTAAAAGAAGAAGAAGAAGAAGAAACGAACTAAATTAAATAAATAAAAAGACCCCAAAAAATGATTCTTTTCTTTGATAGGACATTAATAAAGAACCGAAAAAAGAACTCCATAAATAAAAAAGATTCAAGAGCCGAAACTATATAATCAAAAGACGGAAAAAAGATTTGAACAAGGGAAAGAGAGGCAGACCAGGATGAGGTCGAAGAGGGTGGCCTGGTCGACCTTGACGAACTCGGCGTCCCACGCCTTGAGGTCGTCGTCGTTGGAGGCGGCGGAGGCGGCGTGCTTCTTGAAGTAGACGATGACCTGGGAGAGGATTTTTCCGGTGATATTGGGGAGGGGGATGAGGCAATTGGCGCCGGTGTCCTCCATCATGTTCTTGATGGTTCGCGACTGAGACGCCTCCTCCGCAGCCAATTGGAACTCCTCTCCGTCGGAGGTCTTCACCCTTATCAACCCCGGGGTCTTGGTCTGATCAGTCGACATCTTGATCGTTTGCGTGAGCGCTGTTCTTGGTGGGGGATGGAGAGGGGACTTGATTTCGGAAACCCTAGGTAAGCTTTGCTTGCGCTGTGTGCGTTCTCTGAGAGAGAGATTTTTTTTAAAAAAAATTTATTTGGGTTGGTGGATGGGAATATTTGCGAAGTGAATGTGTATTTATAGGGCTCGGGCTGGCGGTGATTTTGATGAACCCTACTCGGAATGGGGCCTCCTTTTCAAGTGACCTGATTATCATATCACCTTTCTTTTTATTTTTTAAATTTTAAATTTTTAAATTTTTAAATTTTTTTTAAAGAGTAATCTTTTCATTCCTTTTTTCTTTTGATTTTTTTTTTTTGGAAAAGTACCGTCCTTATTATTATTATTTTTTTATAAGAAGTTGTGATTTGGTGTCAATCCTTTTTTTATTATAAGTTTTTTTAAATTAAAAGTTTCATGAATTTTTTTAAAATGATGTAAAATAATCCTTTTTGTTGAAATATGTTAAAATTTTAACAAAAAGATGTTACGAACATCACATATGAATTTACGATTTGAGGACAATTAAGGAAAAAAAAAATATTTGATTCAACTTATATGTGTTGTACCTATAATTTATTTCATTCAATTTTTAATATTAGTTAGTAAAAGAACCATTATGCACATTTTTTTTTAAATAGTTTATGGACCTTTAAGCCAAAAATTTTTTTTTTTTTTGGAGTTCAATTTAGAATTACGTGAAAAAAGTTAGAATTAAATGAGTAGTTTACCCTTTCGATAATTGTTTTTTTGGGTAAATTATATGTTCAATCCCTAACTTTTTTACAAAGTTGTGATTTGATCCCGATATTTCTTCTTCTTCTTCTTTTTTTTTTTTTTTTTTTTTTTGCTTGGTAAAAGCTCCATAAAATCTTTTAAAATAGTGGAAAATAGTCATTTTCTGAGAGATGTTGAAATGTGAGTCAAATATAATTATTATTTAGTGTAAAATAGTCATTTTTATTAAGAGATTATGGAGCTTTTAATTTAAAAAAAGAAAAAAAGAAAATGAAGACCAAATCACAATTTGGTCAAAATGATAAGGACCAAGCGGGGCAATTTACTTTCCATAGTATATTGTTTTTTATTGCGTTGTGTATTTTTGAACATTAAATTTGATAAGAATTATTAAAATATATATAATTAATATTGTTCAATAAACATTTAAGTATTAAATACAATTTTATTTATGCATCATTTTTTTCGTACCTTATCATAAAATGGTTGTAGCATTATCTTCTAAAAGTGTTATACTTCAATGTTGATTGTTGATTTTTGTTTTGTTTTGTTTTTTGGTTTTTTGTTTTTTTTTTTTTAAAGGGATTCTTATTGAATTTTTTAAAGTAAGTCGGCTATTTTTTTTCTTCTTATTTCTGCTAGTTAACTTTTAATGGGATTTTAGTTTTGGATAAGTAGTCGGACAACTTTATTATCGAAAAAGAAAGTATCCTATAATTTTGAATTTTAAAGTTTGGGTAATTGAGATTCAAAGTCGCTAGGTAACTTCTCCAAATTTAAAGAGAGATGAGTCTAGCTCTCATGCAATTCTTGATTGTCCGACATCGCGAGCGGTTTGGAAGTTTTCTCGGTTCTGGAAGGTGATAGAGAATAAGAGAGATTTCCCATTTGCTGATTTTTTAAGAATTGTGAAGTCAGAAATTCCATTGGAGGATTTTGCGTTGGTGTGTTGGTTAGCTTGGAAATTGTGGTGTGAGAGAAACAAGGTAGTACACGGGGGAGAGGAGAGTGATCCGCAAGATATTCTTGACTTGAGTATTGCTAGTTTTGGTGAATGGCAGGCTCTGCATCAGGTTTCGGTTCAATCACAAGTAGTAGGCTCAGATGTTTGGTTACCTCCTCAATCGGGGTATCTCAAGCTAAATGTCGATGCATCGGTCTTACTGGGATCGGATCATATTGGCATAGGTGCCGTTATTCGTGATGAGAAAGGGAGAATCTTAGGTGCCATGGCAAAATCAGTGGAGGGGACTTTCTCTCGTTTTTTGGCTGAGTGTATAGCCCTTCGTGAAGGTTTGATGATTGCAAAGGAATTGGAAAGTGTCACTCTTGTGGTGGAAACTAATGCCATCAATGTCGTTTCGGCTGTTTCAGATAATACGGAGTTTTCTTTGGAAGGTCCGATTTTGGAAGATGTTAAACAATTGCTTGCCCAGTTGCGGAATCCAGGTGTTCATCATATTCGGCGTAGTGCTAATCATGTAGCTCATCTTTTAGCTAGATTTGGGTTCAATTCCAATTGTACCAATGTGTGGATTTGTGAGACTCTTGTTATAGTCTCTAATGTTGTTTTCTTTGATGCTATTGCTTAATAAAATAACTATTATTCCCAAAAAAAATTACTATTCACTATTTTTTTTTAAATATTTATCTATCACTAACTTTTAATCAACCTTAAATTCAAATATCAAATTATACTCATTCATATCTATTTGCTTATCATTTTTTTTAACCTCCTGATTATGGAATTTGGATTTTATTATTATTCTTTTCACTAAAACATCTTTTATTATTTTTATAGGGAGATTCTTATTTCTAAGAGTTTTATGTTTTTCTTAAGTAAGATTTTTTTTTTTGAGGTATTGATACCCGCGTGTAGAATAGAGCTATCAAATGAATTTATATCGTGTTGATTAGTTCTTTTTAATTAAACATACTAGCGGTATCGGTATCATACAAGTGCTTTTTATAAGTTGTGCTATGTCGTGTTGGGCTAGTCCGTGTGCTTGGTTGTTCTAAGTCCATTTAAGCCCCTCTCCATTTACTCGTATTTTTTTTTAATTGGTTTTTGCTATTTTGATCATTTAAGAGAATGATTTAAGCACGAATAGGCATTGATAAATATTATAAATGAATAAACTCAAACATCTGATGCTCCGTTTGCCTCACCATCTCAACTCAAACTAAACAACTCAAATCTCATCATGTTTTTTGTCTTTTCTGAAAAAGTTTTTTGTCTTTTCTGAAAAAGTCAACAAAATTTACTATGCAAACTTAAAAATCTCAACTCAACTCAAACTGAACCTGCGATCCAAACGAACCCTGAATATAAGATATTGAGTGTCATAATACAAAGAACTTAGGCCTTGTTTGGTAAAAAGTTTAGTTTAAACTAAACTGTACTTTTTTCATCATGTTTTTTGTCTTTTTCCCCAAAAAGTTGTTTGTCTTTTCTGAAAATTCAAAAAAATTCAAAAAAATTTACTATTTAAACTTATAAATCTTAACTTAAACTTACACACCAAACACCCCCTTAATTTTAAAGTTGCTCTACTCATTTATAACAACTAGTTGTAGCATTAAAAAAATAAATAAATTATATTACAAAATTTTATTATTGAAGTGACATTGTAATATTTATAAACATGAATATAGTATTTATAAACATTATACAAATGTTGATTTATATGTGACCCGTGACAAGTTAAAAAAAATAATTTATTAATTTATATTCTAATTATGATTTTTTATCACAATAAAGAAACCGAAAAATCAATTCGTTGTTTTGACCAAAAAAGTATATTTAAAAAAATGCTTAAGAAACCGAAATTAACCACAATGAAGAAAGGCATGAAATGGCATTATAGAAACTTATTCACTCTTTAAAAAAGCTCATTTCGATCCAATGTCCATCGCTATCTATATTGTATAAGTGTGGGTCCCACAAAACCACCAGATTCATTACAAACAGAAATCTAACGTCAAATCAATTGATTGATTAAAAAAACGCTTAAGAAACCGAAATCAACCACAATGAAAAATGTACGAAACGATATTATAGAAATTTATTTACTCTTTAAGGGGTGTTTGGTGTGTAAATTTGAGTTAAGATTTGTAAGTTTAAATAGTAATTTTTTTTGAATTTTTTTGAATTTTCAGAAAAGACAAACAACTTTTTGAGGAAAAAGACAAAAAATATGATGAAAAAAGTACAGTTTAGTTTAAACTAAACCTTTTACCAAACAAACAAGGTCTAAAAAAACTCGTTTGGATCCAATGCCCACCCTTACCTACAATGTTTAAGTGTGGGTGCCACACAATTACCAGATTCATTGGAAGGAGAAAGCCAACGTCATATCAATTGACTGATTTGACCAAAAACGTCAAAAAAATGCTTAAGAAACCTAAATTAACCACAATCATACGAAACGGTATTATAGAAACTTATTCGTTCTTTATATTGTGTAATAGATGTAATAGATTTTTTTATTTATTTATTGATGTAATAGATAATAGATTACCAACAAACAAAGTCGAACATATAACCAACACAAATGTCACGTATTTATTATTATAGCTTAATAGAAATAAATGATTTGTAAATTTATGAAATAAAAATGCATTTCATGCACATGCCAAATGTGCCAAGCCTACTGCTTAGCGTTTCGACGTGTCATATTCATGTAGTTGGGCTGGGCCTGGTCGTCCAATTGTGTTTGGCCCAACTTGCCAGGCCCTGGACGACCCACAAATTCCCAACGAGAAAATTATCCAAATAACCAACTTTTCTATCAACTAACACCAAACAAATTCACCTATTGACCAACATAACATAAACTTTAACTTACTTTAGTTTTATTTATGTCATATTGGTCTAATATTATATTTTGTGTCATGTTAGTGAATGGTCTTTAAATTTGTATCATTCGGATACTTTCCCCGATTAATAAGTTATGTTGTGTTGTTTTGTGCTATTGTGCCGAACCAATTGACACACTATTTCAATACGAGAACCACTAACTTTAATTTCATCTTTAAAATACCAATATATAAAACATATGATTTGTCATTCTTTTCTCGGTAGGTGTTTAAAATATTATCATGCTCATATCAATTGATTACATCTTTCAATGAAAAATGATAATTCCCTATCATGTGAGTTGGTATTCAAAAGTTCATATTATAATTGGTGTCCCGGTACTACTCCTTACAGTGATGTAAGAAGGTTCTTGAAAAATAAAATTATGTCATTCTTATGTTAATATATATCAGAAGAAAGTGAGGGCAAATATCTTTTTGGCCCCTATGATAGAACTTAGAAGGGCATTCGGACTCCTCGCGATTTTTTTCAAAAGGGTGCCATGTGAAAATTAATTATATAGTAAGGGGTAGAAAATTCATATTATACCAAAAAAAAAAAAAATCGAAGGAAAGAAAGGCCAAAGTTTGGTTGAAATTGGAATCAATACTAAAACTATTATTGTGGACTTGGTATCAAATTCATGATATATAGTTTTTCATTGACAAAATCTGTTTGTCTCCAGCGCAGATTCTTATGCAAAAGCGCTAATAAATAACACGTTATAAATGGAAAAATAAAATTAAAAAACTAGTATTAACAGTACATAACAACATACATAATATTTATGTTTTTTTGTAACAAATATACAGAGTCCGGGATTGGTTGTTAATGCTCTTTAGAATTGTACTTTGCCATCACTAGAGCCTACATTCCATCATCCGGGAAAATTATTTTCATTTTCCATCACAAAAGTTTCCAAATCTGATCAAGCTCCTTCTCATGCTCACAGCTTTGAGACTGGTAAGCCTGTTGCCAAAAAATAAAATTAAAAATTAAAAAAAAGTTTCAAGGATAATAAAAAGACCCAATTCTTGTAATAACTTCCTAGAACAATCTACGATAATCACATCGAAATAAAAAAAAAAAAAAAAAAAAGTAAAATTCTCGTCATAAGGAGAATAGAACCTACCTAAGGCTTTGGCATTGACAATGCTAGGACTGGCAGCTGGAGGTGGAGCATTCTCATTGAGGAATGGCTCCACCTGGTTCGGGTTTGACCAAACCGGATATCCTTTAATCTTTCCCTAAAAATATAGAAAAATTAAGGAGTTTTAGTACATTTAGAAGAACTTTGAATTCATAGACAACAACCGGATAATTTAAAGATTAGAAGTTGTTTAATTGATCCTTTAGTGTAACAGTTGCATACCAGGACATTCAGTGCAGCCAGTGTAGCCATTCCTTCACGAGTCCACTACACAAACAAACCATGACGGAATATAATTTTATCACGATGTCTCTCACTATCGAATCTAATGTGTTTGGTTCGTAGATTTTGGTTTAAACTTTTTTTTGCTAAAGTGTTTTCGCTCATAAAAATTTTAACAATCTAAATCGAACCACCTCGAAAACTTACCTTGGAAGCAGAAGCAATGTGAGGTACCACAATAGCATTCTTCATGTCTGCAAGCCCGGGTTTCATAAAAGGTTCATCCTGATACAATCTCACAGATTAGCTACTCTTGTTCTCATTTTAGGAACCTCAATTTCAATAGATTTTTTTTTTTTTTTCAAATTTTTATACCTCAAACACATCGAGACCGACTCGGAACATAGGATTAGCTCTCAAATGCTCAACGAGCGCCACTTCGTCGATGACAGGTCCTCTACTACAGTTTACAAGGATTGCTTCCTGCAGATAAAAGGTTAAACAATTTTCAGCCGAGAACATCTAGTTATGCGTTAAAGTGAGAACTATACACATTCAAATTTATTTCACCTTCTTCATTATTGCAAGACTTTCCTTGTTGACCAAATGATAAGTTGTTTTGTCCAGAACTGGATGAAGACTTATCTGGAAAGAGACATCAATTATAAAATAAAATGAAAAAAAAAAAAAAAAAAATTACTTATCAATCAAGACTAAAAAAAAAAAAACAGGAGGTCGGAAAGAGAACGAGTAATCATACCACATCGGCTTGTCGGAGCACCTCATCCATGCTAGACGCTCTTTTCCAGGTCACCGGCTTCTCACCGTTCACTTTTAGGAACTCAGCATAACCTGCAACAGAAGAGCACAAAAGTATAAGAAACAAGTCCACCCAATATTTTTTTTTCCCTCATTTTTTTTTTTTAAAACAAATGAACTTAATTAGACATGCCTGTAACAAACTTCTCTAGTCTTGTGGCTTGGTACAGATCATAATAAATTAGGTTCATCTTGAAACCTTCAACCTGTTACAGTTGAACAACAACATTAGTGAATCCATATGTTGAACTGGTAAGTTCCACAGCTTAAAATCCTCTAGTTAATTCTCTGAATTTCCGATCAAATCTCAAAATGCGTAGAAAGTCCAGGCATTTTTTAGCGAAGTACCATCATTCTGGCATATGCAGATCCAATACGACCGGCCCCGATAACGCCAACGGTCTGTCCTTTGAGCAAGTTTCCCACAAACCTGTCAAATAAAATTAACCAATTTGAAGTGTAAGATTCACAGTTCAGTTTATATATATATATATATAAACCAAAGATGTAACAAAGGCAAGCTCTTACAGATTGGGAAGCCATCCATCATATAAGCCAGCTCTCATGAACTCATCTGCTTCCACTATTCTTCTAGCGGCCGCTAAAGAGAGCGAAGCCGCCAGCTCCGCCGTGGTTTCTGTAAGTACTCCCTGCACATTTGAGCAATGAATTCATATCACTATCTGCCCTTTTTCAAAGTTAAAAAGGCTCAACTATCTTGTCAAAAATAGTGCTTAAAAAACTAATTTGAAAGAGAAAAGCCTTATATTGCAAAGCCACACTTCAAATTAAGTTGAGACACGTGCTTCCACTTAAATTTTAATATTTCGATTTCGATTCTTAAAATTTCTTAAAATCTTTGATTGCACTCTTATTTTATAAGAAAAATTATAACTGTGCTCTCACTCAATAATTGAAATATACAACTCTATTCCGTAAAAAAATTATGTCTAATTTTTAAGATGTTCATAAATTCTCAAGAGAGAGAGAGAGAGAGATGGCTTACAGGTGTGTTTCCAACGGCAACGCCATACTTGTTAGCAGCATTGACATCAACATTGTTGTAGCCAACAGCCATGTTGCTAAAAGCTTTGCCACCGGCTCTGCTCAGTGCCGAAAACAAAGTCTCTCCCCAATCTTCTGTCAACTAATCAAACCAAACACAAACATAACTCATTAAAACAAAATATACAAATTAAATCATTACATGCCATGATCATCAAGCTAATATTAAAGCAAGAGCAACGAAGCAACGCCTTACAAAATTTTATCATGAATGCACACATATCAAAATTCTGTAAGTCACGTAAATTCGAAACGATTATTTTGTCCCAGCTTTTTTTTTTTTCTCTTCAAAATTCTTTTTTTTGTACCATTTAAATTTACCTGGCCAATAACTCCGTCGCACCTATCGCCTATAAGAGCAATGATATCCTCAACGGACAGAATTGTTTTCTTCTCAGTGCATATCTGAGCACAAAAATAAATCAACAAGTCCATTAAACACTACTTAAAAAAAAAAAAAAAAGAATTCATGTCATAGAGAAGACTATGAATATTATTAGTGTTACTTCAACTCGACAGCCTTGTTCAACTAAGAGATTGATCCAGCGAGTTCCGGGCATCGGCTTCGTGCTGATCACTCTGTACTTCCCACTCGGGTTTCCACACCTCGATCGACACCGGTTTCGCCATTGAAGCTCCTTTACCAAAAAACTAACTGGCTCAAAAGACACTGCTATTTTTCGCCAACTCAACCAGTGGCTTTTAAAAATTTGTGTGCGTTACAAAATGTTCATTATAGGGTGAGGTGGGGGACACCGTAAGAGTGTGGTCTTCGGTTTTAGAGTCGTCAACGAGTTGACTATTGATTTTTTTGCTTCGTTGACCTGTTTGTTATTGGAGGTTAGGGGGTGAAACGTGTGGTTTCGTGGGCACTGGATTTTGGAGTGAATGTAGATAGTGTTTTTTTGAGTGTGTGTTCATTATTGAGAGGTGGAGATGAGTGCTTCATCTTTTGAACTTCTTGGACCTCACATAAGTTTGTATAGATAATGATGACGTGGCACGGCTGTGTGGAGGACACGCGTCTTGTGGGGGACCCACCGGTGGACATTTTCAGTTAGGACAAAAAACAGAAGGGGACATAGTTTAAATAAAGTGGATGAACTAATTTGAGTGGTGACTTCAACTCCAAATTATGGGGTCTTACTTTACTCTTGGAAGTTCAGTTTGAGATGATTGGAATTTCTAATCTTATCTTATATACAATCTTATATTGACACATCTCATCAAAATCCTTGATGAATGATGATAAGTTCATCTAAATCTGAACGATGAAGACTCCCAAATATATGTATGTATGTATCGATCACACACATGCTACAAACCAATATCAATTTCTAAGGACTAAATGCTACAAAGTACAAATTGAAAATTGGATGTAAAAGAAAACTAAGTCATAATTGACGAGCATAAATGTTTATGAAGTCTCGTCAGAACGTGCAAGAACCTTTGAGATAGTTGATAAGAACATGAATCGGTCTCTTTTTTGGTTCCAATAAATTCACAAGGTAGTGCTAGGCAGATGTGTGACAACACTACAACCATTTTTCCTCGGGAAAATAAAAATAAAAAATAAAAAGTAGAAGAACATGGAGCATAATGGGTCAAACTTGAAAGGCCCAAACTAAATCAAACCGCACCCATTTGAGTGGAAACTTGAACGGATTGGGCCTATCATTTGAACTAGGCTTGTGATAGTTTTACTTGGATCTGTGTTTTAAGCCCTTGGACTTTTAAGAAACAAAAACCGTCCACTCGATGGGACTTGAACCCAAATTAAAGGCCGAAGAGGGCGACAAAATTTGCTGTGAAAAAACCAGTCAAATTATGGAATATAGATGGTCTTTAGCAGTGATAACGGAAATATGTCTCCAAGGCAAAGTTTTTTCATATTCAAACTGTTGAAACATCAACCACAAGACATGTTTCTTCAAGCTGAGTAATCCTCGTCTAAAATCTGTTACTTTGTCGACTTCCAACAGTTCATCTTTAAGGAAACACATGGACGACATTCAGGTGCGGAGAGAGGGGGGTGCGAGTGGGGGCTACACTCAAATTTTTTATTCTTTTAATTTTATTCCAAAATTTTTTTAATTTTTACAATTTGTTCTCATTTGAAAATAAAATATTATCATACAATCCTTATTTTTCTCTACTGAATAAATAAATAATTCACATAGAACTCCCACTAATATTAATTCCGATAAAAAAATTTATATTTTTAATATTTTATCCTCACTAAAATTAAAAATTATTATATAAACCGACTAAAATAAAAAATTCTCACATTGTTCCCATTAAAATTTGTTTCATCTTTAAAAAAAAATTTAGTGTACACCCCTCTAAAAAAATTATTGGCTCCGTCCCTGACGACATTCAACAAGTTCCAAATCCTCTTTTTTTTTTTTATAAGGGTTACAATTACTAGTGAGGCCAAAAAAAAAAAAAGGTAACTAAAAACAAGAAGGAAATGAACAACAACAGAGGAGCATCTCGTTTGTTTTCTTGGAAAAAAAGAGATGCCATTCAAAATGCAAACAGGATTTTTACAGTGTCTATTAAGGTTTGAATAGTGAATATGTAATAAATTCATTTACTTATGCGTCTTTGTGTATAGTTAAATAATTGTTAAATTAATAAACATAGATTAATATTTCATGTTTATTTTAATTAACCATAAAATACATAATACGTAACTTATTCTTATTCTTTATTATCATATGATATTAAACATCACTGATGTTATATAATTCTCGTTCCCCCCCTCCTTTCCTATTCGTGCGAGATAAACATGTCCTGAATTCTTATGCTACTTTTCAGTTTTGCATGTATATATAAAACGTATTTCTCACTCAAAGTTGTTAATTAAGCTATGGCAAATTGGGCGATATTGTGAATGCACGTGGAGTGCGCATGCAAGCGCGAGGAGGGTACGTGGCGGGTTGAGGGATTGCGTGTGTGGGTATTTGTGGGCTGAGCTTTAATCCTTAGCTGTGTTTAAATGGTCCAATTGTTGAAAGCTTGTTCCGAATTTTTTGCACAAATGAATATACGGCTTATCTCTTACATCTCATTAAGGTGTCACCATCTATGTCCAAATCCAATATCCCTACCCTCTTTAATTCCATACTTTTCCTCCTATCTTCTTTTGTTCCAATCAAGACCCTTTTGAAACATTTGCTTCCAAGTTCCAACCACCCATGAAAAGGGTCATTATCATGTGCAACTTTCTTGCAATTACAATAATTATTATATTTTTAAAAAAATAATAATTAATTTTATTACTTTCGAGCCTCTAAATTTTTTCCGTTATTTTTTTTTTTACTGAAATTATGACAAAAAAGATAGAATGAGGTTAAATTCAAAATTCAGAAAAGATAAAATGAGAGTTATTAAAATTCAGTAGACAAAATTCATATAACATGGATAAAAATAGCATATTAAAATAATAAATTAGTTATTTAATTTCCATCTAAATAAAGATCAACAATCACTAATGAATTACTAATGAGTTAGCAGATGGTTATCATGTAATTTGAAAAAGCACTTTTAAGAAGTTCATAAAAGTGGATAGCCACTATTGGCTTGGACTATTACAAAGGCCGCCAAGTAATACTAGCAAATTGAGACTCTAAAAGCATAATTTAACAAATCAACATGACCATGAAAGGGCAACCAAAGATAGCAACGTGGAGGCTACTAATTGTTTTATAAGATGGCTGTTGATGTGGCCATTAATGAGTCCATAAGTTTGTTCTAGACTTCCACCATAAGACACCAAAAAGTCATTGTTTGACCATTATCGGCACTTAAAAAAACTCCATTAACCCGTTCATAATATTTTCTCCTTAGAAAGGAAGAAAAAAGTATTTAACTTGTTCATTAATAATCTTTTCCACTTTTACGAAATGAATAGGACATCATTTTTCATTCTATATCATAATGAATTGAACTATTGTTTTTTTTTTTTTAAGGATAATTGAATTATTATTAATTATATATAATACAAATAAGAAATTATGGTACAAAATTAAGTTTTTTTTTCCCCTATAAATGGCACAAAATAAAACGTTGAAAATAGGGGTCGTCGTCAAAACTAAAAAATATGTAGAGAGAGAGAGAGGGAGGGACTGAGTTGAATTTTCCAACTTTAAGGGTTGGGGAGGAGTTCTACCAATTTAAGTTATTTAGCGTAACAAAGACCAAGACCAATTCACAATGCACATTGGCTTACCAACCAAACAAAAAAAAAGGTACATAAGTTACATTACATTAAGGGACCAAACAAAAAAGATACATAAGTTGACAAAAGTTAATTTCACTGGTGTTCACTAGCAGTAAAAATTATATTTTAAGTGTTAGAATAAATTTTTAATAACCTGATTTATGAATGCACATGTTTCAGATTTATAACGAGCAATACAAGATAATTCTCATATCATACTATTAAATATTTAATCCTATGATTAAAACACACAACTTTTAATAAAAAAGTACATTTTATCATAAATTTTTGTAAAAAAGTATACATAACATTAACATAAAAAAAAAAGGAAAAGTTACATAAAGTTATTTTTTCCCGTTCATAAAAAATGTGTATTTAATTATTAAATTAATTTTAAATAGCTTAATTTATAAATATTAATTTTATAAATTTATAATTTATAATACAAAATTATTCTTAATACAAAATTTTAATTTTAAATTATATTTAAGTTTAGTGATCCAATATCTTAATATATCTAATATTATTATAGTGTTTTTATAATAAGAGATTTAGATTTTTTTTAACTCATTTAAATTTATTAGACTCTAATATTATATGAAATTAGAATGAAGAAAAAAAATTTTGAAACTGTTATATAAAATAATTTAATATCTTTATATATTTATTATTATTATATGTTTATAATATGAGAACCGGATTACTTTTAGACATTACCAACGGTGAAAAGGTACAATAAAATTAAATAAAAAGACAAGAAAATGTTCAATTTTCTGTTAACCGTCTGAGCGAGACTTTATCTTCAACAACCCCAGCCCTTTCTCTCTCTCTCTCTCTCTATCTTCCCTTCCCGTCTCTCTCTCTACAAAATCTTTACCTCTTACAGAGAGACGGAGAAGCACAGAGAGGGAAGGAAGCCATGGAAAGGCTTCTCTCGTCTTCTTCTCCCACGCCTTCTTTGAAGTTACATCTCAAATCCTCCTCTTCTTTCCTTCCTCGACTCGACCGCTTCGACTCACCCAACCTCAATTTCCTCCCCTCCCTCCGCCCCGAGTTCCGCCGGGTCAACTCTCTATCCTGCAAATCCGACCACTCGTCTCGGCCTTCTTCTTCTCTTCGGAGCTTCTCTTCTTCTTCTTCGTCGCCGACGCTGTCCTCTTCCTCGGCGGCGTCTTTGTATGGATCGGCGCAAGAACCACCTCCGTCTCGCAAGCAGATCTCAGTTGGAGCTTCTGAGAAAAACAAGGTGACTCTTTTGCTCAATTTCCTGTTTTCTTTAACGGAAATGCTGTCTTGCTATGTCTATATCTTGTCTGGTTTAGTTGTTTTGGGGAAATTGGAGTTTGGGACCATTTGGGTGAGGGTTTTGTGGAATGGTTGGTTGCTGAGAAATTGTGGAGAAAGAAACAGAAAATTTTGAGTCTGTCGTTGTCTCATTTGATGTTTGTTTGGAAATTCAACTAATTTCGAAGACCACAAAGTTCTGCTGATTAGAAAGGTTTAGGATTGGGTAGTTCTCAATCTCTTGATAAATTAGTTCCAACAAAAATACAAACACATAATTCTTGAGGAACTTTCTTGGAGTGTAATTTGTGTTTGACCACTTTACATTTTTGTTGGTTGTTGATGAATTTGTGTTTGCAAAATCTGGTTGTCTGTGCTTTGGAAGAAACTAGTACAAAACACAAGCTTTCAAGTTGTAGGATTATTAATCAGACTATAATCTTGTCGTCACAAAGTTGACGATTTCTGATAGTAGTTTCATTCAAGTATCGATATGATGAATAATCGTGGGAGAGGCTGAGGGCTAACAATTTTTTATATTGCAAAACTTCACAGGCCATTACTGCTGGGACATACATTATGCTTTCTGCTCTTGCTATGATCTTAATCCAACCAATCTTTGCACCGGCAGCTTTTGCGAGTTTTCAAACTGCAGCGAAGACAGGTGCCCCTGCTGCAGCTGCAGTTGGGGGAAGACTGATCCAGACTGAACTACTAAGTAGCGCATGGACTGGTTTCTTTGCTGGTTGCTTACACACATTATCAGGGCCTGACCATCTTGCTGCTTTGGCTCCACTCTCGATTGGGCGTTCCCGTATGGAAAGTGCAGCCGTTGGAGCCCTTTGGGGATGTGGGCATGATGCTGGTCAGGTTATTTTTGGCCTAGTGTTTCTTCTACTGAAGGATCGGCTTCACATTGAAGTTATCCGAACTTGGGGCACTAGAGTAGTTGGCCTCACACTTCTTGTTATTGGAGCTTTGGGCATTAGAGAAGCTTCAGAAGTCCACACCCCGTGTGTTGCCTTAGAGAACGGTGAATGTGATGGTAGTGTTTACGAAACACTCGAGACCCCCACTATTGGGAAGAAGAAGAAGATTGGTTTTGCTACTTTTGCCACCGGAATCGTTCATGGGCTACAACCAGATGCACTGATGATGATCTTGCCTGCTCTTGCTCTACCTTCTCGCTTGGCTGGTGCTGCGTTTCTTATTATGTTTCTAGTTGGGACCGTAGTTGCAATGGGAAGCTACACCGTATTCATAGGCTCGTGTAGTCAAGCATTGAAGGATAGGGTGCCCAGAATTACGGAGAAACTGACTTGGGCATCTTCCCTTGTAGCGATTGGCCTCGGGCTTGCCATAATCATCAGCCAGTTCTTTGGGTATAGCCTATATTGATTTTTCTGACTTTGCTATCAAGATTCACATATTCCACTTGAGAGTTAGGGGGGAACAAAATCTTAAAAAGGACCATTCAAATTGGTTACAGCACAAACTTCTTGAGATAAAAACGTCTTTTGCGAGTAAGAGTGATTCAAGTCTGCTCTCTTGTTTTGCCACTGAAAGCGTACTAGTTGTAATATACGGAGGGAAGCCTTCTACATTTTCTAATTCTTTTATGGTAGAGATCGGATTTGGCTTTATCACTTTTGCTTTATGTCAGTTGTTTACTCTCGTATTTGTTTTACTCTTTGTATTGTTAAAAGAATGGTGCAATTAACCTTTTACCCAAACACAATGTTCTCCTTTTGTTGCCCATGTTTTTGATGGAAACTTTTGCTGCCCATGAATTCAAGTAAGACATTGAATGCGATATGTTATCTTCAATTCGATATCTCGTTTTAAACTTTTATCTATCGTGTTTTTTCTTACAGAAATTTAAATTTATTATTTGAATTACGAGTTTGAATGTCTAATCCAAACAGAACCTTAATGTCTACACTCTACTATTTAATGGAGTGTTTGGATTACCCATTCCATTGAAATATTTTTTCAATACAATGCAAAACTCATTTGATTGTTAGTGTTTTCCATTTGAATACACAACTTTTTGAACAAACTTCAATATAACACTTTCCACCGTTTGAATACACACATTCCAATTACCACCTTCTTGAAACACAAGTTTGTTTATAAATACATTCAAATGTATTCTAATATTGACATGGAAACGTACATTACATTCAAATCCATGCACTTAAATATAAATATGTGGCATCCAAATATATATCACTATATAAATTGTAATTTTAATCAAATTCTAAATACAATAAAATAAGTAAAATAAGTCATTCAAAGGAACCATAAAATGGTTGAAAATTAAACTTTTGAGTGTTCAAAGTCAACATGTATCTGCTAAATTCGGTTGTGACCAGTTCAGGCATGGACTTATTTATCTGTAGTTCTAGGAAACTGAAAAAAATAATGCAAAATTTTTGATATAAGTATGTCAAGTCATCAACAACAAACAAATCGATTTTTTTTTTTAAATAAGAAAGAAATAACATACAAAGCTAAATTAGACAATAGCGACAAGGCTATGTGGATTAACAATATACACACACCCAAAAACGGGGGGAAAAGAGGGAAAATACGAAAAATCCAACAAAGACAAAACATGTCATGATGAAAAAAATTCAAAATCTTTCTTCTCTGCTGTTATATCACTGAGAGCAAACTCGTCTACGCTGTTAACATGAAAATTTGAGTGGTAACAACTGGGCAACAGAGGATGAAACATGCAATTCCGCTCGGATCGGATGAGAAATCAGTAAGCGTTAGGGCCTCTGCTTTTTCTCGATGTCGTGAAGCACACACACATCTGCTGCTGTCTTCAACTGAATTTCACAACACAACCAATTAAGAGCAATTATTTGATGCAAACTTCCAACATAGGTAGGATTTCCAAAGAAGTCGCACAAAATTCGAGTCAACTGGTGAACAACAATAACATCTCTGGCTTTTTATTACCAAATATAGAATATACTGTTCTAATGTTTTACAGAACTCTTTATCCATAATTCTTATGTATGAAATGAACTATTCGGTATTACTAATTGCCGTTCTTGAAGAAATAAGACTGAGTAGTTACCTGAATAACATTTACAGCTTGCTTGACTGCCCATCCAAATAAACTTACGCCAAGTAGACCACCGAGTAGCATATTCTGTTTTGTCGAATTCACTAAAACCTGAAAGAGGAAATCAGAAATCAACTTGGTCATCTTTAAATCCTTGGAAAGCTTTCATCGACAATGGACTGAGAAACCGGGAGAACTTACATCCATCAAATTCTCTGTTTGGTTCTTTGCAAGAAGAAACAGCAAAATATAGAGAACCTGTAGAGCTTAATCAGTCAGGTTTAAGAGAAACATTGCAAATTCACATAAAATTGCACTAGGCAAACAGACGTAGCGAATTACCTCGCATGCCACGCAACAGTAAGCCATAAAAATCCGATTGCCATAATATAGCTTAAAAAGCCAACTAGTACTGTCCTTTACATCTTTATGACTAACCTTGCCTGACAAGAAAGTACTGCAATAAAAAACATTAGAGACAAGGCCAAAAAAAAAAAAAAAAAAAACTGTTGTCAAGGACCAATTCAAATCAATCAAAGACCTAAATTACAAACGAATGAAAAAGACAAAGTTACCTGTACATCTGTAACCAGTGGCTGGCAATATCTAAAGCAAGCAGTGAGAGGAAAACCAAGCCAGGCCTGCATTAAACACCCAAAAAAAACGCTTGTAAAGCTTGTATAATTTGTAGAAACATTAAATATGAAGAACATGGAGAGGTAATTTTACCGGTACACTTGGGAAAGGATTACCAATAGACAAGCAGTGCTAATCCTGAGATATAGAGAACATACATCAAAACCTTAAATAAAATGACCAACCGTTTGCAGCACCGATAACCAAACTACATGGTGGAGGGAGAGACTTAATAGGAATCACCTGTCTGTTATCATGTCCAAAACAGCTCCAAAGGTAGAAACTGAAACAAGGGAAGAGAAAGAAGACAAATCAATGGCTTCGTTCTATACCTTTGTTTAGGATCAACTACCATATTTTGCTCAAACAATAGAGATAAAGCTATTGACCCATAAACTCCAAGTTCAAATGCCATGATAAGTCACTATAAGACCATAGATTGATATTGTTGCAAAATTAGCCGGTAACACGATGTTATTAAGTTTGATACCTTGATTAAATTTGCGAGCACACCAACCATCTATGCCATCGCATACAAAGCTGAGAAAAGCAAATTCAATCATATCAGACTTCCTATGCCAAAGTGCTGAAGAAGAAAAAACTCAAAACTGTAAGCTCATAAAGAACTAATTTGTACCTGAAGAAATACAGAACCGAAAAAATCCTTTTGTTGGAGAAGCATAGAGCAAAGGCAACACAGTTGATTAGAACCCTCATGTACCCTGTCAACCCGTTATGCGCAGAATCGGTCAATAAAACTCACATGGCTCAAAAGAAAGGAGCAAGCAGTTACATATTTCCACGGATTCAAACTACCAACAATCTGAACCAAATGCTACCGACCATGTCCAGTGATAAAATAATACACATAGAAGTAAAAACTCGGGTGTGTTTCACCGTACACTTGAAAATGCACATAAACTCGGCTACTTTCGGAAACTATTTCCATCATAATTCCCAATAAACTAGTCATTAAGTAGCTTCAAATTACACTGATATGACCCTTATGTACATGTTTCATAGTCAAGTGATAATAAGAACCATACTTCTTCATTTATTTGCATTTTTGCATATCCAAAAGTTCATTTCTTTCCACATAACTCCTAAACAGCCAAATGGGGCATTGTTAAATTTCAAGTAATTTGCAAGATATACATAGCACAAGATTAAAACGCATTAAATTTCAATACCCACCAATTATATTAGGAATATAAAGGTACACAGATAGCTTTCTTGGTCTTGGCACGGCTTTCCCCGCCATTGAAACTTCCTCCCTAAGCTTGAAAACTGCAATTTAACAAATTAAATTACGCACTAAATCATGCATCTCCACACACTTATTTCATTCTTGCCCATAACCCACAAAAGCCCAAATGAAAAAATACGGAATTAAATCATAATTGAAGGATAAACTAACTATTAAAACCGGTTATCAGGCATTAATTCATAATTTCGAAATGGCAATTCCTAAACCAACCAGATCTCATCTCACTAACGAAATCGAGAAGTCGTACGAGAGAGAAGCTAAAGTTGAAATGAAATTGAGGAGAGAGAGAGTTAGAGAGAGAAACCTTTGGAGCAGAGAAACTTTACTTGGTCGACGAACAAAGCGACCTTCTCGACGATTTTACGTTCTTCTTGCTCAAATTTTATACAGATTCGAAGTTTTCAGAGCATAAGTATATTTAATAAAATAATTATTCAGCAAAAAAAGAATAAAATGATTAACAAATGATTTTCTATTCTTGAGAAAGTACCAAAGGAGGTAACGGAATTAAGCAAAGCATGGAATTGATTTGATTTGATTCGAGTCTCGTTCACGTTTTTGCTTTGCGTTCATTACAGAACTCCCCTAATCAAAAGTATTTTGCGTCAGTAGTCCCTTTAAAATTAGATAAATTACAAAGAAACCCCTCCTGTAGTCAAACGTGACGAAAAAGTACATGTTAGTAGGTGACCATTAAGTTTTTCTTAAAATGAAAAATCAGATGAAGTGTTCGAAACCTAAAAATCACATAAATCTTTAACATCAAAATAAGACTAAAATCCAACACAAAAATCAAACCAAAATTTGAATTTAATTTAACACCCAATTCATAATAAACACCGTGATGTAATGGTGCGAATCGCAAGTAATTCATAATAAACATCATACTTTTAATTACTCATTTTTATCTATTTGATTACCAAACTACCCATAGTGCCAAAATTAGAGAAAAATCTCTAACTCAAAACAAAATACACCCACCGAAAAAGAAATGAGAGAAAACATATTTGTTGAAAGGAAAATATCGTGAAGGGTGGATACTCTTCTCGATGTTAGGACATTCGACTAGTTTATGGGAGTAAAAAAAGGAGAAAAAACATATGTCTTTATATCAAACTGCTTGTCACTCGCTCTTTGAACCGATCTATATAGCCTTTTTATTATAATTGTTATTTTAAAGTCTACATTATGATATATATGGTTTGTACCGGCCAGTACAAACGGGGGTGGATAGGTTTTAGTTTAGGAACAAAGAAATAAAAAGTTATTTATAGTAAATAATTGAAATGAATAGTATATTTATATAATATTTTGGAGTAAATAACAATAAATAGTAAATTTAGTAAGTAAACAATTTTTACCTAGTAAATGTGCTATATGCTATTTATTTCAAATATTGTAAAAGTAGTTTTACTTCAAAATATTTGTTCATAGGGGCAGCATTGTAACTACACAAAAAGGGTAATAGCTTCCCAATTTGATGAGGCACGGGGTGAAAATTGAAAGAGAAAATTGTGGAAACATTTCTTAAAATGCATATGCTATGAATTTTTGCTCTTCCTGATATAGAATTATGACCTTTAATAGCATATCACTCTTCATCGCGCTCTCTTTCCTCTCCATAGCAATCTCCTCTCTCTTCGCAACCTCGGCCTCTCTCCGAGTCAGTGAAATAGGGTCATGGTGGATTACTATAAGTATTCTGAATTTGGATTGATTAGTTGTTGTATTCTAGTGGATTATTATTTTTGCATATAGTTTTTTTTAATCTATTAAAATGGATTTTAAAAATGTAGTTTAATTTGGGATTTAAAAAAAAAACAATATAATTTGTTAGATGCTCAGACTAAAAAAAATTCAAAAATTAACAAAAAAATTTTAATTTTTTGTAAAAATAATACTCTCTAATGACCAGTGATTGGTGACTAATGTCGGTGATTGAAGATCCACACTGGCGGCTGGAGATCCGCGGTTGTCCGAGTTGACTCGACCGTCGGAGAGTATTCTCGTGGATTACCCTACTAGAATATCTTTTCGGAATATATTGAGGAATGCATTATGTTGATCTTTGATTTATTTTATAAGAGATTAAAAATCTTAAAATCAATACAATTGAGGCAATATTTTAAATGTGTGCTTTTTTTTTTGGGGGGGTTATCCTCAATATCATCTAAAAATGGTTCATTTAATAAGACTTGAGCCTACATTTATTTGTTCTTAGGCCCACAACATTATAATATGCATTTATATCTTTGAAGTTTGAAAATCAACCTTCCATCTTGAGAATGGGATACTTATCTTAAAGACCATCATCCTTATCGTTTGTCAGAAACAAAAACAGACTAGCTAATCCCAATCCCTAATTTATTTAAGTTGTCAAGATAAAGTAAGGTTGTTGCACCAAAACTCATTACTATTTTTAGCAAAATAAATAAATAAATTAAAAAACACATTACTTTGTTACCCTTTTTTCTATTAAAAAAGGGAAGAAGAAGCCCCTTTTTTATAGTTAGAAAGTCTTTTTTAGTACTCTGGTTTTTCCAAATTTTTATTGACTTTTGGTAAATAATCAATTACGAGTACGAATGATTCTATTTCTGGTAAAGAAATTTCAAATGTTCTACCTGAAACATTATTAAAATGGTAACATAAAAAAATTATTAATCATTTATTAATCGATTCTTGTTTGTGTTAAGGTTCAATCGTAACGTACGGAGTTCGTATATTATCCTGGTATTCTAGGCAAAAGGGATCTAAATTGGTAATTCCAAAGGATTGTTGAAATTCATAGTCACTATAGTGGGCATGAATGGGAGAAAGAGGTAAATAATATGTTTTTCAAAAATATGTATAGCAAATAATAAATATTAGAAATTTGAGAATGATGCATTTACAATTAACAATAAATAATTTATTTACGAAATTCATATATGATAAATTTACCTTATAAATAAATTATTTATCTAGTAAATATGTCATTTATATAAAATATTTTAGAATATAATCTTACAGTAGATATTTTTTTTAAAAATGGCTTTGCTTCAACAATTAATGGGCTTGAATACCAAGTCCACGTTAGGAATGTTGGATTGAACTGAACTCATTATTTGGGCCTACTGAATTGCTTCCGGCCCAGCCCAATACACTGTCAAACTCTACGTACTTTTTATTTTTTTAGTTTAGTTTGCAAATCACACGTTCTCTCCTCTCACTTGCACTCCCACTCAAACATTAATTAGACTCCCAAGTCCACGTACATTTTTTTATTTTTTAAATTAGACTCCAGCTTCAATAATATTGCTCACCAGATACCAAATCTTGAGTGGGACCTACAAGGCCGTGTCAAAAATAAGAGAACAAAATAAAAAATTAAAAACTTAAAAAAAAAAAAAAAGCAAAAATATCAGAGAGACACACGTTGGATCAGATCAGAGTAAAAGACAGAGGGGCCACATAGACCCATCGCCACGTTACTGCTTTGCAGCGGATTATTAGGACGACCCAGAATCTCTTCTTCTGCCACTTACAATTTCCACCCACCACCCACCCCTCCGGCCCTCCCTTTTTTTATTTTTTATTTTATTTTTTTTTTAAATTTTATTTTTAAATTTTTTGGTGTACATCTCAATTCTCAACTAACGCATACAAGGGGGGATGCACTTTTTCTTCCTCCTAATAATGACAAATTAGCCCTAATTTAATCCTCACAAATATTTATTAGACATTGTAATAATGTTCATCTCCATTATCATGCATAATAATGTGTCAAACATATATATATATATATATATATATACAATCACTATCTGATTATCTACTCTATTAATATCACGTGTCATTGTAATCGGACTTGTACACAACTTTGCTGACGATATCTCACAATCCAAAGGTTTTTATTAAGAGATTGTGGATGAGCTTAATCCACTTCATTCCTTTCATTCCTTTATTTCGCCTCGCATCGAAACTTTGGCGAAGACTTTGTCTTACCTTCGTTTCATGCATTGAATGACGAACGAATCAATTTTCATCGTCAAAATTATTTATACATTTTTTATTATCGTTCAACGTCTGGAAAATTATATTTCTCGATGCAATAAGCAATTAAGTATTGAAATATATGCATGTGTTGCTTTCAAAATTAGGAGTCCAAGTCTAGGATTGTCGTTTATATATATATATATATATATATATTCTATTATGACCAGAGGGAACGAGTGTCAAGATACGTGAGAATCATAAATGCCTGAATTGATGAAACGGCCAAAACCCAGAAGGAAGAAAAGTTGGACTTCAATGTGCTGATTAGAGATTTTTCGTTCCTACTAATTAAGAGAGTGTGTCCCTTTTCCCAACGTTCATCTTGTTAGGCTTTTGGGACCAGCTTTATCTATCAAAATCCCATTTCTTCTCAAACTTGCCAACTGAAAATAATAATAATAATAATAATATTTAGGAAACAAGGCTACAGTTTCAATCTGACATTGCTTTCAATGCTTTAATTTTCTGCCCTCTGTCAATACCAAATAATTGAGACACTAAAGTCTGCTAAACCATGAAGACAAAAGAAAAAAGTGAAAATATAATAAATAAAAAATAAAAAATAAAAACTAGAAAAGGAAAACAGTAACAGTCCATGAAAGGAAAAGATGCTCTGTGGTGTACTGTAATTCTGTTCAATTAACTTTGGTTGTTTAAAGTACAAATTAAATCCATTCTCAGACACTCTAAAAAAAGAACAACAAACAAAAAAAAAAAGAAAAATATATATATTGCTAGCATTGAAAATCGGATTATGCCGAATTCATGTGCATATCAGCAAAATCCACCCATCATATCAACCATAAACTCTGCTTAAATTAAAGTCATAAACCTAAGAATTTGCAGTTGTTACTTTACTTTTTCTTTTTCTCTTTACTTTTTTTTCCGGGAAAACTAGACTAGAAAATTAAAGCCTCAATACTAGCCTTCTTCGCCGTTCTACAGACAGGGCAATAATCGAGAAAAGCCTCGCAGGCCTTGCACGAACAGAGGTGTCTACAAGGCAGCAACAAAACGCACGAACTCCGAGAATTGCAGGCTTTACAAAGCATCCCCTGTTTTCCTCCACTTTCCCCTCTTCTCTCCATTTCTTCTCCTTCTTCGTCTCTGTTTTCCATGGCCACTTCGCAGCACGACTCGGCGTCCTCGGCGCCAATGTTGGGGCAAGTAAAGGCCATCTCTCTGGCCTGCTCTAGACTCTGGTTCAGCGACACGACCATGGCTTCGCTCTCTTGCGCCACTCTCTGCCACGCCTGGCTCTCACCCTCCAATCTCCTCAGCAATTCCTCTAGCTCCACTGTCCTCTTCGCCGCACGTGCTATTTCCTCGTCCTTGTCTCTCAGAAGCGCCGACAGTTTCGGCTCCACTCTCCTTACTAGCGCCGCCATTTGTTGCCTCCTCTGCTCTTGAAGCACCAGTCTCAGCCTCTCGTTCTGTAATGCCCAGAAAAATAGAAATTTAAAACTAAATAAATAAATAAATATCATAAGAGAGAATCTTTTTTTTTTTAACTTACGTGTAATTTGATGTGTTGATCGATTTCTTGAGACGAATAGGCCATTGATGAGGGAGGAGGAGTAGTGTCGTTGTTTTGCCAAAACTTGTCATTTTTCTGGTTCAGATTCTGCAGCTCTTGAATCAATATTTGCTGTTGTTGTTGTTGGTGGTGATGATTTTTTTGTTGGGCACTGAAATAAAACTGATTAAACCCACCACCACAAAGATTGTTATCTTGCGAAAACGGAAACCCGAGATTTTCCTGGTACAACTGCGCCTGAATAGCCATATTTTCTCAGCAACCAAACACCGGGGGAAACTTCTTTCTCGACAACTTCAGTGACGCATATACTCAAATGGGTTCGCTACAAATCGTGAGATGATCTCGAAAAATCTGATCGTTTCTGTTTTTCTTTTTTCTTTTTTTCTTGTTCTTCGATTGAGTATCTCCGTTTCTGAACTGCTCTGTTGTAAAATACTCTGTCCGAGAGAAAACGTATAGATATAAAAACAAAGGTAGTGGAGATATATATAATGGTGTGACGGAATTAAATAATGAAAAAAATGGAGGAGTCAGAAATAATTAAATTAACTGTATTGGAAAAAAAAAAAAAAAAAGGAAAGAAAAGAGGAGCGAGAAAAACTACTTTCTCTGTCTTTTACGACTAACTTTTATTATTATTATTATTATTTTATTATTATTTTTAAATGTACAAGCATTAAAGAGAGATGTACGGGACGCGGTAAGCAACGACGTACACATGCAGATTTTGTGACTAAACTAGCGGGGTGGTCAGAGATTTTAGAGGACGTTTGTTTTGAATTGAATTGAATAAAAAGAAAAAATAAATAAATTCAATTCCAAAGTTGGTGAGAGATGAGAATTGAGAGGGCCTCCTATGAATGAGTCAGTTTTCTTTCGTATTTGTTTTATTTTATTTAATTTTTATTTATTTTGGAGAGAGAAAGAATCACAGATTTTGTCAGTTTGGTCATCTGTAAAGGCTGAAGAATAGGATCCTCATTTCTATGTCGCCTTTCTCCAATTTGTTTTTTCACTTTCCCTTTCTTTTTCTTTTTCGGAATTTAATTAATTTTTAATGATTATGACGGTATTTTGTTCTATCTGTGACTATTATTATTTCCATCATAAAATCAATTTTTAACAGTTAACTAAAACTAATTTTACGAGTCTCCTTGAAAATTTTTAATTTAAACATTCATATATTATATTATTAAAAATTAATTAATAGCTGAAAAATCGTAATACGTATTAATATGTTAAAAAAAAATTGTTTTACGTGTAATTATTGTTGTTTTAACTATAAAATCAATTTGTAATTGTCTGATTTGTAATTATTTTACTAACGTGTTTGAAAATTTCTTGATTTGAACATTCACATGTCAGATCACTAAAAAATAATTTAATGATTAAAAAACCATGAAACTTATAAGTGGAATAAAAATACAATTCCTATAACAAATTTTACCAAATAAGAAATTTCTTTCTTTTTAAATTTAACACATTTCAGAATGTAACACGTTTTTCAAATATCAATTAATTTTTAAATTTCAAATTTTCTTCCTTTTTTTAATATATTGATCTTCATCCTTATTTCTTTTTTTTTTTTTAATGAATTATCTTTACTCTCATTCACTTCTATATATTACACTTTCACTGCATCCACTTCTATATATTTCTCTCTCACTCCATCCTTTTCTTTTCACGAATTAATACTCTGAAATATCTAATTTCTCTCTCTCTCTCTTTTTAACCACCATTTCATTCGCTCTTTTTCTTTTTTTGTTTTCCACCGTATCATTCTATTGCTTTATTAATAAATATTAAAAGTTTTTATTAAGAAATATTAAAGGTTTTTCTTGATTTTCTAATTATTTTGATTTATGAATTCTTATCTTTACTTGTGTCCCTACTCAATTTAAATCATAAATCCGTCTTGCCCGACACCCTTTATTTTAAGTACAATTAATCAGGTAACTCTTTTGATTAAGGGGAAGTTTTTTATTTTTTATTATTTTTTTAATTTTTAAATGTACTTGTAGAATTTGTGAATATGAATTAAATAGATACTAATTAGGAGGTAGCTCCTATAATTTCGCTATCTGCAATAACTTATTACTATGACCAATTTTGCTGCATGGAAATCTTTTTAGGTGTTGGAAAGATATGCAACTCCAATTTCCAAACTTACCAAACGTTATTTGAAAAAACATTAACATTGAAAAATCATACATGTTAAGTTTTCCATGGGGAACATAAGAAAGAAACTTGCCTAAACTCGTGGATCATCTACTCCAATATTTTCTTGGTTTTGATAAGAAGTCCAACTACACTTGCCATGTAATCACGCATTACTATACATCTTTCAATTCTTGTTTCCTATATATATAATTATATATATATATTTTTGAAAATCTTGTTATGAATTTGTTCATACCAAAGATGGTGATAGAGGATAAAAACTTTTCCAATTCTAAAATGCTCCTTATAACGAAAGCAACACGCTTTTATTGTACTTTTTCTATAAATATTTCACCAAAGGGTTCATGATTGTAGGTTGAAAGTAAATGTAGCCAACAAAAACGGCCAAATTAAGGAAGTTCCTTGAGATTTCACAAAGAACAAATTCTTGGTTCTCTACAAAGAATGTAGACCCTAATTAAGAGTCATTAGTGCTTAATTATTATCACTCCCATGGTCACACGTTTCCATTCATAATTATCTTTTCTTATAAATAGACAGTCTTCGATAAGGTTGATTTTGGCTAACTAATGTAGATAGATTAGAAACCTCCTAGTCGTTTCTCACATACATAGGAGAAGCTTCTAAGTAGCCTTCAAAATAACGTTTTTGGAGTATAGCATGCCAAAAAAGCCTAATTTGACTACTAGATAATGACTTAAATCTAATATTGTATATTATAAAGGTAGAAAATGATAGAAAAGTAGTGTGTTATAAAATTAAAAAAAAAAAAAAAAAAGGCATAAGTGGCGCAATTCTAAATCAACATTTTGCAGGACAATTTACAATTAGTATTTGTTTGTTATTGTTGGTGGTGTTTGTGTTTGTGTTTGTTTTTGTGTGTGTAGGCCATGTCATGTCTTTGTTTTGTTGCTTATTTTTCTTCCCCCATCCTTATCTCTTTTTTAGGCTCTTGAATTTTGAAACTCCTTACCTAGGAAAAAGCATAAACCAACACATATGTATGCATATATGTATATATATATATATATATATGTTTCTCTCTATATATATATATCTATATATCTATATGTATATCTATCTCTATCACTATCTATGGCCACTGCACATGCAAATATAGGCCATTTAGCTTAACCGACACCACGCCAATTCACTTTGAGACGGCAACACGGACGGTTTCCATAGCATCATCCCAAATCACGGAAAAGAAAAAATTATTCCCATCTCCATATCAGCATCATCATCATCAACATCAACTTATAAAATTATAGCTATAAAAAGAATTCAACGGCTCACCACCTCAAAAGTCCATGGAACAAAAAGAAAAGTGGATTTCTCATTTCCCATTTCCCTATGCCATTTTCAAGCATCATCCTTTCATTTACTCTCCTTCAGAGTTACGTGGTATAATATGAATATCCTGTTAACATATATTGTTATTTTAACTATTAAATTAGTTTATTTAATGATTTGATTTGTAACAATAGACAATTATGTATGTTGTTCTGTAAATTACTAAACAATTATGTAGTCTGATTTCGAAAGATTTTTATGGATACGAAGATCATGTCGAGGAAGGCTTTCTTAGAATAGGAGAATATTATAGGCTATCATGTAAATTTTTAACGTGAATATTTACGCATAAAGTCATTAAAAAGTATATTTAATATATAAAACAACATACTTGTTGGCTATAAATTTTACTTTATCGATATAATTGTTATGATTTTGATTTTGATTTTGATATGATAATTTTTCATACGGTGTTACACAATTCTCTAGTCGTTTTCTTTGTTTTAATAATTTTTTTATGAATACTTTTGATATCTTGTTTGTTTGTGTTCTTATCGGGGCTGTGAAAACATGCTTAGGAATTGAGATTAAGCAAAGAATCAAGGGTGGGGAAGCGAATGGTAATGGTGGTGGACCCATGTGCTGCCCACTCACCCCACGAGCCATTTCTATGCCTTAGAGGGTGGCTCCTTCTGCACCCAAATGGTGCAATCCATGTGAACCCATTGCTCCTTTCATTTTGACTGCACACACACACACACACACACACACATATATATATATATATATATATAATGATATTTAGCTCTTTCTTTCTATTTATATATTTATTTATATATATATATATATAACATACACAAATATTATATATATAAATAACATATACAAATATTATATATATTTATATGCTTTTTCTTCGTCTTTTTCTAAAGGCTAGTTATTAATGCCGTGAGGTGCACATAAATCCAAAGCCCCATTTTTCTCATCATTCGATGCAAAGTCTTTGTGCAACTTCCCAACTGCTTCCCTTTGTTTTTATAGCTTTAGGCAAAGTGACATAGAAGCACTGTACAACTGTTCTCTCTCTCTCTTTTTCTTCCCTCTAGTCCCACCATCCCATGATAATAGACCTAAAACCTAAACACAAAAGAAAATATATATTTATATATATAGACACACACACATAGGTGTTAGATAAACACCACAGCGTGACAGTGAGAGAAAACACTAAACAAACATATAGATATGTGTATGTGTGTATATATATATATATATATGAGATATTGTACATATCATTCAATAGAGAGATAATTGCCAAAAAGAAATGAGAGAGAGATTAAGATGGAAGTGCCTTAATAGTTGCATTATTCTGTGATCCATGTATATAATAGGACAACAGTGGGAAAAAGCAATATGTTTCTTATCAAAAAAGTATTATGTATCCAATTTTCAAAGCTATATATGTCACCATTAGTATTACATTTAAGTAAAGAAGGTATCTTCTTTGAAATGACATAGCACACTTCCATGATGTTGTTGGGTGCTTCATATTGATCTGACCATGTTAGAATTATTGCTGCACTTTGAAAGTATTCTTTTATTTTTCTTTTATTTTTCTTTTTCTTTTTCCCTCCTTTAAAGAAGTTTACTGTTGTTTGTGTAAAAAAAAACAATATAGATAGTGCTTTCTTTAAACTCTCAGTTTCATAGTAAGTTTTGTGATCATTTCATGTTGTCTTTTTATCAGATTATTCATTATAACATTCGAAATCATGTAATATAAAGCATCTCTAATAGAATATTAAATTAATATGTCATTGTAATTTTTTGATAATTAGGTTAAAAAAGTGCTCAATATTAAAATATTATATTTGATGTTAAATTTTGTTGTATGTCAAATTTAGTAGCAAATTTCCACAAAGAACAATCAAAATTGAATTTAGTACTTGGTTTCTGTTGACTGGTGCCTCGTTTTTTTTCCCTCTAATCATTATAATCATATCGTTGCTATTTAAATACTAAAATTTTACTTTTTTTGTTATCAAACTTTAAGGATAATAAGAAAATATAAAGATAACACTATAAACATTATTTTATATCAAAATATAAATCTCAAATATATTATTTTCAAATATTAGTGTTGGCGTTCACATATAGTAAGAACGATTAATTGTTGTAGAAAGCTTATTCTCTCTCACTATGTGTGTGTGTGAATATATTTATCTAGCTATTCATAAAATATATATATATATATATATATTTATCTGTCTTTATCACTGAAGTTTCTGAGCAAACAATGTAAACATACATTTTATTGAAACTAGTATAGCCCTCTGTCGTCTGAACAGAATAAACTCTCCCACGCTATTAGGTCCAAATTAAAGAAAAATCCAAAACAAAAACTTTACTGATTTCATATATGAATCAAACATTTTCACCCCCAGGTAACAAAAGAGACGTGGTCTTGTCTATTCAAATAAAAAATAAATAAAAATAAATTGAAGAAAATTACCCCACGACCCACGAAAAAGGATAGTCCAAAACAAAATTAAAAGAAAAGGACAAAGGAAAAAGAAAAGAAAAGCCAGGCCCTAGTTTGTGAAGAACAAGACTTTGTAACAGTAAGAGCAAGACCACACTGACCTCAGCCTGGTCTTAGGACCACCAGAACACACAAACTTATTCTTGTTCTGGTGGGCCAACTCACTAAGGGCCCCACTCAGTCGGTCGTGTTGTAAGTGGATTTTGTCTACATATACCTTGTATTTATAGTTCCTAAGGTAAAGATCCTTATTCTATTCTCGTTAAAAAATTTAATGACTCTTTTGATCTTTATCTTCTTTATTTATCACGTGATAATCATATTATTATCAAATTATCATCACATGATGATTATATTATTCTGATATAGATTTTTTTTAAAATTTTATTTTAGTTGTCTATTCTGTAATGTGAAGTGATATAACTAGTTTAAAAAAATATGAAAATAAAAAAAATGGGAAAAGGTCCTTATTACTTAGCTTTGTTTGTTGCTTCCTTTGTCTCTGTTTGAGCAGCAGTCGTATGTGGCTGTTCCCAATCAAATTCATGTTTCAACACCAGGCATACGCTATTATATGTTTGGCCCATATCACTACATTTGGAGCTATATATATATAAATATATATATTTAATATATTCCAACACTACATGATGAATATCATTGACTAACATTTATTTATATATAATGGAGATAGGATGGATCTCATGTGTATGAAGTGGAGTCCATTTTATTTTATTAATTTATTTAAGAAATAATGATACCATTAACGGACAATTAATGTGTGGATATTATTTTTCAGACCTTTACATTGATCCACCAACTAAACTCATGGGATGAATAAAACTAATTAGATGTACTTATTAAGTGGCAGAAGAGATAAGATTTTGAACTAAGCAAACCTTGTCTTGTCATGCATAATAATGTGGCTGCTAATTTTGCTCCATTTGCGTTGCTTTATAGGCTAGTCGTCTATTATTTATAGTTTAAAAATAAAAAAAAAGAAGCAAATTAAGCAACTAATATTATGAGCCTTCCCTATCAAACCACCATTACATGATGGTGATAAACAAATAAAGAAAGGCAAAGAAGCAAAGCCCATTACTCTAATCATTCTTATAATAATAATAATAATAATAATAATAATAATAATAACAAAATACACACTTTTTTGGCCCGTAAAGAATTGATGTTGTCTTGTTTTGCGCCTGACACTCAAAATTGCACATTTTTAACTCCTGAAACTTGCTTTAATTATGAATGGTAGTAAATATATATATATATATATCGGTCCTTTTTAAAGTATATATATAATTTTTATTATGTACTATCAGTAAGAATTATTTATTAATAATTAGATTAATTTTCTAATAATCTTTCATGTTAAAAATTTGTAGTACGTAAAATGTAACAATACCAACTTTTCATAGGCTAGAAGAAATAAAAACAACCTGAAAAACAGCAATTCATTATTAATACAAACAACCCAAAAAACAGCATTACATTAACACCCCCCCAAAAAAAAAAAAAAAAAAAAAAAAAAAACTCGTTAAAAGAAAGAAAATAGTTGTTGGGAAAAGAGCAGTCATGTTTCTTCGCATGTAGTTTGCTGCAGCTCTCATAAAGGAGGAGAGTTGGTTTATGTGACAAAATTGTCAGGGACGCTGATTTTTCTGTGTTCACACTTCACACTTTACCGTGGGAGACACTCACACGCAACTCTTGTGAAGTAATTTTCCTCCACATTCCTTAATACCAAACACCAATAAATTTTAAAAAGAAAAAAAAAAAAAAAAAAAAGAGAGAGAGAGAGAGAGAAAGAAAAAAGAGGAGGGTAAAACAGAAAAAGAGGAAAAAAGCACTACCCTTCTTCTCGTGCATCTTTGACCAAGCTACATGAAATGCCCTTTTTTTTTTTTTTTTTACTTTCATTTACCCTTTAAAAAATTCTGATATATAGTTCAATTTATATAATATGTCTGTCAGTATATGCGGATCATGAGGACAATGACACGGTAGGTATACATTGAATCAAATAAATAAATTACATTTATAGAGTTTTTGCAAATATATGGACGCGCCAAATATAAATGTATATATGTGAGTGTATAATATTTATATATAGATAGCTTTTCTCTAAAGCATAATGATGAACTATCAAAGTTTTTGCTTTTTCAACATTTGACTTTGCTCGATCTTGTTTCCAAGAAACTCGTTTCCAGCAACGTAACTGATTGATGAGACAATATTGTTTTTGAATCTTTGACCGTTCTAATGAAACTAGTTTGCTCCGTATGGAATTCTCTTGTGTTCCTTTTCTACAGATAATTTCAAACCACGGACATAATTCCATTAATGCAGTCAGCCCTTTGATTTTTGTTGCATATACTATATATGTGTATACTTATATATATATATATATGCATGCATTGTATATAACATTATTGTACAGGGTTGAAACAAATGAGAAAGACGTGGCAAGTATAAATTAGTCATTGACAAAGAAAGTGATAACACAAACAAAAAGATAATCCTTACCATCAACCAAATCCCTTATATACACACATATAATATTATATACATGATGCAAAGAGATTAAATATCTTTATCAAGCGCATTTTAGCGGTGAAGGTTGGTGAACTAAACATTTAGTTGCACGTTGTTTTTAGGAGTTGAATATTTTCACAATCTGAGAATATTATTAATTAAATCGAGCCCTGCCTTAAGAATGTTTGCTCGGATATTGGGCCATGCGGTATTAGGTCCGTGATAAATAATAGAATACTTAAAACTGATTCCGTCTTTTTAACTAAAATTAAACCACGTCTTTTTCGTTCAATTTTGTTGACTTTTCAATTTTCTGCGAAGGAAATGAAAGACAGTAACCCTATTTCTTTATTAGTTTTAAAAATTAAAAAAAAAATTAGACTCTGAAAGCTGATATTTTTAATTTTTTTTTCCTCTATTTATTGGATGTACATACTCGTTTTTTGATGAGGCATGAAGTGGACTTTATGTTACAAATTAAATTGTTGTTCTCCATTTGTGAAGCCCACGATTTCAGTCTCTTTCAACCGAGGCCAACTTGGTGTTGGATTTTGTAAAGTAGATCTTGGCTAGGGCTTTACTTCTTCCTCACTCTCAAAAATAACAAAAAATAAAATTTAAAAATTAAAAACAAAAAAAGTTTCGAAAGAAAATTTTAAAATTGAAAAAGAAAATGTACGTAAACAGAAACTTTAATAATTTGGGATACTGTGAAAAGATTAAAGTGAATTGACACCGACAAAACTTTAAATTCCCGGAGGGCATAGGGCAAAGGATTATGCATCTTCATGTGGAAACATTAAATTGCTCTATATAACATTGTAGCCGTTGAAAAGAAAGTGACAAAAGAAAATACAGTTTCTCGTCTTTTTCTCAAAGTCATTTATAAGTCTTGTATATTCTTCTGAAACTATAGCTGGCCATCCATGAAGGTTAACAAAAAGGGTGGGGTCTAGGCGTTTGCATCACGGACTATTTTAAAGCCCATATCGTACTTAACAAAAAGTTAAAATTATGTTACAATTCTTATTTAAACACGTATATATATATATATAATTGCATATATATATAATTGCATATAATTATATTACAATTCTTCTTATATATATATATATAATAAAATATTATAATCCTTTTGGGTTTACTAGATATTGAGATTTGCATGCTCCAAAAGTTGGGTTGGCTATTTAAAGATTATAATAAAAAAAGTTTAGGACAATTTATAAATCCAATTATGGGACATGTTCCTCTTTACCTCTTTAGCTTTGCCACCTATGAGATCCGACCTATGTATGGATCTTATAAGGAAATATATATATATATATATAGTTATGTACTTATATAAAAAATGGAAATAAAACAAATTGTGTATGCAGCCCTTTTTTTTTTTGGGTGCTACAAGCCTACAATTCACAAATTATTAAATAACAAAAGTAATTAAACTTAAGAAAGTAGTGACTCTAATGACTAGGTGTGAACATGCATGCTTTCACATGTGGAGTCTCGCTTTAAAATCTGCAAAACAACAGAAGCAAAAGCACAAACAAATAAAAAAAATGAACGAAATAAAAATAAAAGTGGATTAGCCTGGCAGCTGCTTAGTAAACAGTGGCAGTGGCACGTGCATATATATATATATATATATATATATATAATGATACAAACCTTACACCACGTCCAAGAAAATTGAAGAAGGTGTCGTATATATGTTATGAAGCCAAACTTAAAAATTAAAAAGAAAAAAAGGGAAGAAAAAAAATAACAACTTGTCGTTTTGAAAACGACAATAGTTAAAAAGCAGCATCACGCGGTCGGCGTTTTGTTTCGAAACTGAAATCAGATAGAGAAGCCCGCGGTGTCGTTTTATTAACAGCAGGAGCAATACCCTGGTGTCATTTCTTTTTTTTTTTTTTTTGTTCCTGCTTAAAAGAACAAAACACTAGAGCAATATTTATAACCAACGTTTTTTTCCCCCCTGTTTGAACATGCGTTATAATATAATGCCAACGTCACTAATACCAAGATCCTTTTATTTATATACATTTAGAAAAGTTTATACTAGTTCTGTTCACCAACTTGTAACATGGTAGACTGGTAGTTAAGTGACTGAAAATTCGATTCACCATAAAGCATAACTTCATCATGGAAAGTAGATGAATGTGATAAATATATCTATAGTCTGTTTACTATATATATATATATATATATATATATTGGAAGAGCCGTCCTTCCCGTAATATATAACAATATTTTAAAAGTACTGTTGATATTGCAATATTTTTAATATAAAAAAAATGGGATTACAAAATTTCTCTGTGTTTATGTTTCAGGTAGTGTTATGTTGAATATCATATTGCATTTTTACTTTACATGTTATTGGTAGACGGCCAATTTTGGGTAGGATTTACTTTGTAAAAGGATGATATGAAAAAAATCCACACCCGAACCGCCCTTTATATATGTTGGGAAGACGGGTTGGCGACGGGTGGTTTGGATTCATTGGGTATATTTGGCCTTGTTAGAAAAAAACTTGGAAAATATTTTGAAAAAACATATTATTTTGTGGATAATTTCATAGTTTAAGTTTTTAGTATGTCTGGTCAATTCACTTGCTAACTTCTAAGCTAAAAAGGAACATTAAAATATCAAACACCATTCATATTTAACACACATGCAATAGGAAAAAAAATAAGTAAACTATGACGAGGCAAGATAGCTTTAGAAACCCAAACATGACAACCACTATGCATGGTAGGACAGGCAGTTTTGAAACTGCAGTTTGACTGTTTGATGACGTGGCATACAAATGACAATGCGGAGTAGCGGGGGAAGCGGGTTGACGGTTCTTTCGTGCAGCCTACGAGGGAAAGATGATCTGCGTGAAAGGATCGTTTCTCAAAATAAAATATTCGAAAATAACATTAGCATTGAAAAGTGGATCAATAATTAACTTAGGATAACTAATATATATTTTGATTTTAATGATACATATTTGATTTTTTTAAAGTAGGAATTGTTATATAAAACAACGGTACGTTATATATACTTCTCATTATATTATGAATAAGGGATTATAACTTCGAAAGCGCAGTAAAAGCTTATACAAATATTGCTGAAATGAAAAAATAGATAAAAGCAAAAAGTGGATAGACATTGCCAGATAGTGAAGAAAGAAGTGACTGAGGGTCTATTTTGTTTACAGATCTAGAATCTAAATTTTTAGATTTATTTTTTTTGAAAAGTCAATAAAAATTATAATTATTTTTTTTTTAAATTTAATTAATTTTAATATAAAAATTTTATTTTAAACTCGTGTTTCAAACTCACGATGACCTTGACAGTTTATCTGACAATGGATATGGTGTAGTTTGAATGGGCTCAACTGGGCTCCTGATACCATTGAAACGGATAGGATAGCTCATGACTCCCCAACTGAAAAAGTGGTCCTAATTATGAAGGCCCATAATCAAAAGCTTTTTATGAGAAATGGTAGAAAGTAACACTTACAAAATTATAATAATAATACTAATAAAATAAAATAAGTTGAAGGTTTTTAAAATATTTATAGTTATTAATAAATTAATCAGGTAAATAGGGGAGATTTTGTCATATATTTTAGATCATTTTGGCGGCATGACTAAGAGATAAGGCGGGGGATTGCAAATCTGAAAATTTAATTACGTCTCGTAAATGAATCATTTATCCAATAAATTTGACGTAAATTTACCTAATAAATATGTTATTTACTGTTGATATTTTAAAAAACCCATTATTTACTTTAATTAATTTTTGAAAACTGGTATTTTCTTCTTTCTCACTTGGAGCATCTGTTATCTAACGCAAACATTCAAACCTTTATAAAAGAGGAGCAACAAGTACATTTTGCCCATTTGCTACGAATATCTGTCTTCAAATTGGCAAATTTTGTTTTAAATCCCATGAACCCTTGATCGGTTCCCTAGAAGGAATATTGAGAAGGGTGAGGTACACGTTTAAAGTCGACAGGATTTTAGGTCATAACATTAAAATCTTATACACTCTCTTATCGGTACGTAAACAAAGAGTTAATTAGTGCATTGATTAAAAAAAAAAAAGACATTGAAAAAATTGAATTCTAACATTAATATATACATTTATGCCTTGACATATTTAATTGTAACGTGATATATTAGTTGACGTCGACCGGAATGACTTAGCATTTGTTTGGTAAGTTAATTGAAAATGAAATTTTTTAGTTGAAGTTGATTAATTTTTAAAAAACTAGTTATAAATTTTATTAATTTTTCACAAAAAGACAAAAATTAAGATTAAAAATTACAATTTAGTTAAAGTTAAACTTGAAAATCAAACGGAAGCTTAAAAAAAATATGCAACAGTCAAGTATGATATCATGAAGTGGTCCAATATTGGGTTTGATAGGTGGAAATCAAGAATGAGTTGAGAACAACAGGCGAATCACCGGTAGGTCCACAATAGTTGCTTAATAGCTACTCAATCCTTAATGAAGAGGCTTATAACGATTAATAAGCCACATAATAAGAGCATAACATACCAAAGAAGTTGATTTTCCTCCTAACTCCTGAAATCATCACCAATGTTTGCTCGCTAAAGTAATTTGGTTATAACTGGGAGAAAAGAAAAAAAAAGGAAAAAGAAAAAAAAAAGCCAAGAGAGAAAAGTTAATCGTAAAAATTATGGTCCAAAAACAAGAAAGAAACCAGAAAAGGATCCATATAGCACTTAGGATTACTACTTTTGGACTCGGTGTCTCTGTTGGTATATGCATATGTATGCGTGCATACAAGCCCATGGTGACAGAAGATGCTTCTCCGATGCATACCATATATTTATTGTGAATTTCAACCAGTAAGTCTGACATAGCAAAAACTTATTATTTATTATTATTATTCTTTGAAAATAGCAAAAACTTATTAAAGTAACGTAATTAAATTAAATAATTATTAAGGGGAGTTTGGCACTCCAGTTCAACTCAAGTTGAAGTTGAACTGTACTTTATTTTTATCTTTTTAAAAAAAAAATTTTGTCTTTTCTGAAAAAATCAATAAAAATTACTATTTAAACTTAAAAATTTCAACTCAAACCGTTTCACCAAACAAACCCTAAGTAATTTAATAGTTTAAAACTTAAAAATCATTTTTTAATAATTACTACATAATCATATTATTTCTAAATTATTCTACAAAATTGAAATATTTCGATTTCAATGAGCGTACTTTTGTGGTAACTTTCTCAAGAAAATTAATGTTGCGATACATTCTTAATTTTACAAATAACATAAAAAAAAAAAACCACATGTAAAAAATAGGATAATTGAACACAATTTGATTTTTCTTTATTAGACGAACAATATATAAGTAAGATCTAACAATTTTTACTAACAGTATTTCAGTACTTAATACTATTAATTCGAAAAAAAAAAAATCTCATACTTTAAAGCGAGATCTACGACCTCGAACTTCCTCTTCTTGTAGTAACAAATCAACATTCTACTAATGCTTTCACCAAAATTAAAACAAAATTAGTTTTTTAAATAAAATTAGTCAACGGACGCGGCTAATAAGTGGGACCCCCTTTTGTAAATAACCGGGTCCCACCCCCATCAATATACGACAATCACTCCAGAACTCGTTAGGGCTGCTATCCAAGCCCTGTAAGTAATAATTTAGCCAAAAAAAAAAAAAGTCCCAGTAAGTAATAAATTAACCTGACGACTGTTTCCCCAAGTATGAAAGCAAGTGGGCCCACAACACCCCGCCCCCCCCCCCCCCCGCCACAATCACATCCCACTCCCGCCAAAAACGCATGGGTCCCACACGTCGGGTCGGTGCACCCTCAATTTCCTGGACAGCCCCGTCCAGAACCATCCCCCGCGAAACCGTCTCATATTTATCCGAGCCCAAAACGACACGTGTCGCGAAAGTTGTCGAATCACCACTTTTAGCCCAATTAATTATTATTTAAAAAAATATATATATTTTTTATCGATGACTGTATAGGTGAGAACGTGGACTAGTTGTAGAGGATTGAGAAAGAGACTTCAGAAATCACCGCCTATATATACAGAAGAAGAGTAGTGGACGAAGATGAGTGGAGAACCGTCCCCAGCTTAGTATATTTTGTCATCTGTTTCATCATTTTCTCTCTTGAAAAAGAAAAACTCTCTCTAAATAGATATATATTTTTTTAATTTTCTGTGGTGTGTTCTTTATATCTTCGTCTTCAGTAGAAAACCTCAAGTAACCGAAAATGGGAGCTCTAGATCATATCTCTCATCTCTTTGATTGTTCTCACGGCAGTACCAAGCTCAAGAAGCGCAGGCAATTGCAGGTACTCACTTCATTTATTCTCTGATTTTTTATTTTATTTTTTATGAATCAGATTTAGAGCTAAACTGTTTTTGATTTTGTTGTTGTTGTTTTTTTTAATACTTTTTTTTTTTTTTAATATACAAAAGATCGAGGAAAAATAATCTCTGTAACTCCGTTAATATCTGGTTTTCGAGTTGATTCGTGTCTTCTTATGCTTAAAATGTTTGAACAGAGATGAGATCTCCTAGTTAACTTGTGAGTTTTTCATACTTTAATATCAATAAATTGACGTTTGTTAATAGTTTGGACTATTTTAATTGTGAAGTTTTTGGAAAAATAAGTTTAAGATCTAGTAAAATCTGACCATGTTTAATTTTTCAATCAGATTCTCCTTATTTCTGAACATGAAATCCTCCTGTATATTTGCTGGATATATTTGACTTCATAATCTAGTAGTACTGCCAAACAGAAATTATAAACTTCTTCACAGAAAAAAAAAAAAAACAAAAACAAAAACAAAAACGAAAACGAAAACGAAAAAAAAAAAAAAAAAATCAGAGTTACATTTCTTATGTCACACAATCTTCCCATTCTGTTCACGGTACTTTCCTGAACAGCTAAATTCAATTTAACCAGAGTGCTCTTCTGCACTCAGAAGAGTTTACAGAAAAGATTGAAAAAAAAAAGGGATTTTAAAAAAAAAAAAAAAAAGTTAAAAGTAAATAGTTGGTGCCAAACAATCATTATTGTCCACTGAGCTAGTGTGCTGTCTTGTCCTTTATGTAAAATCCATGTCGTGTAACGACTTTATTCGCTCATCAGTAGTACTCCGGCTAATTCGAGCCACGTGTCATGTGAAAAATTCAACGCTTGATTTTAACAACGTGATTGGTTTTGATTGTACATCAGACGGTGGAGGTGAAGGTGCGCATCGACTGCGAAGGATGCGAGCGGAAGGTGAAACGGGCTGTGGAGGGAATGAAGGGCGTGAGGGAGGTGAACGTGGAGCGCAAGGCCAACAAGGTCACAGTCGTCGGATATGTGGACCCCGCCAAGGTGGTGAGACGTGTCGCGCATCGCACGGGGAAGAAGGCCGAGCTCTGGCCCTACGTCCCTTACGACGTCGTTGAGCACCCTTACGCGCCTGGGGTTTACGACAAGAAGGCCCCAGCTGGGTACGTGCGGTACTCGCAGGACTCGCACGCTTCGCAGCTCGCACGTGCGAGCTCCGCCGAGGTCCGCTACACCACCGCCTTTAGCGATGAAAACACCGCCGCCTGTGCTATCATGTGATCCTCCCCACGCTACCTCCTGTGTGCTCGGATTGTTTAGAGCCTGATTAGATGTTGTTACTTGTTAGTAGCATCACCGATCTTTGTGCGCTGCTTTATTTTATTTTATTGAAGTTTTGTTATTTGATCTGTTAAGAATCGAACTGCCCCTTTTTTTCTTTTTTTTCTTTTTTTTTTGTGTATATTGACCAGATTGAATCTAGTGAGATCTTTCAAGCTTTGTAAATTAGGTTTTTGTTTTTGTTTTTGTTTTTTTTTTTTTGAGAATCATGTAAGGAAGGTATGAAAAGTGACATATTGATGATGTATAATTTCAGTGGGTAAGATTTTTATTAAGTTTCGTGTTTTTTTTGGTAATCAGAAATTTTGCTTTTGAGGAAGATAAAGGCAAAGTGACAAATAGTATGATGGGATGTTGGAATGTGCTTACTCCACAACTTTATTGAGCAAGATTCTAGTGTCCATATATGCATCATTTTCTCCTTTTTTTTATTTTTATTTTTTTTATTGATGGTGTCTTATATCTTTTTCAGATGAGATGGTTAAAATTAGGTTTTAGGGAACTCTTTTATTATTCGGGTTGAACTCGCACCAGCACCCTTCAATAGCTCATTAGGTGAACGTCGAGCGATGTTGGCGACCATTCTTGCAGTAATGTTGCCAAGCATGGTCGTAGATTATTCAACGCTCTGCTATAAAAACTGTTGTATTAGGGTGTTTGGTGAATGAGTTTGAGTTGAAATTTTTTAGTTTTAATAGTAAATTTTTTTGAATTTTCAGAAAAGATAAGTTTTTGAGAAAAATATAAATTTTTCAGAAAAAGACAAAAACTGAATTGAAATATTTTAGTTTGAGTGAAACCCCAAACTCCCCCTTAGTATTAGTATGTGCTAAAGATTCACCCATAGAGAAACTCGAGAGGGCATTAATAGATTACTAATGGTAATCCAGTACCTCAAACGATCGTCTCGGTTAAGGTTAATGGTCCAAAGATCGATGCCGGTAGGTGATTGATAGTCATCTAGTGATTTACTTAAGTCTACTGATGACGAGTGACGCTAATGACGTGATGATTGGAGTATTGTAGTCAATACAACATCATGAAAAAAGGAGAAGGGATAGTTAAAAATCATATACCAAATGAAGAGGGGCATATATCTTTATTCGAATACAATTTAAATAACAATAATATTTTTGTCACCATAACAACATTAAAATCTTTATCGATGTAATATAAGGAACATTTTTTGTTAACTTGGGATGGGAAATCTAAACTATATCATCATATCATATGGTAGTGTCGCGTGAAATTACAAACATAATTTCAGAAACGGTAACCTAGTTTCCACTGGGCTTTTAATACATTTGGGCTTTGTTGGAAGCCCGGAAAGATAGAAGCCCATCGGGCCTTTTTCTGGTCTATAATAAGATGCTTGTAGGATGACATGTAGACTTTTTGGCGCATCGATTTTTTTGGCGGGAAAAGCTCGGAAAGAGAGAGGAGGAAGAAGAAGAAGAAGAAGAAGAAGAAGAAGAGAGAGGCGCAGCCATGGCGGACGAGCAAGAGGCGGGAGTGGAACAGGTGGAGGAGGAGTACGCCGTGTGGAAGAAGAACTCGCCGTTCTTGTACGACCTCATCATCTCTCACCCTCTCGAATGGCCTTCTCTCACCGTCCATTGGTCCCCTTCGTCTCCCCTCCCCCACGCAAACCCTTCTCTTTCCGTCCACAATCTCGTCCTCGGAACCCACACCACCGACGGCTTCTCCAACTTCCTCATGGTCGCCGACGCTCTCCTTCCGGCCAACGCCACGGAAACCGCCTTCGACACCAATGACCCAAACACTATCATGCCTAAGGTACACCCTTATTTATGAAGAATGATCTTGTGGGTTTGTGGAGATTTATTGAAATGCTTTGTGGGAACGGGAATTTTATGGGTTGAGACAGAATTTAATTTGTACCTATCATCTGTTTGTGAAAATGTCGCTGTGAAAATCTGAGATGTCTGAATTTGTTGCTTTGTTGGTTCTGACTTATGCCTGTAGGTGGAGATTACTCGTTGGTACCTTTTTTATTATTATTATTATTATCATACTGTTTACTATCTGTCAAGACTGATTGTTGAGATTTTGTGTAATGTTTTGTGGAGAGCGAGAATTTTTACGGGTCTGAGTCAAAATTGAATCCATGCGTATAACTGTTTGTTGAAATCTCGCTGTGAAAAACTGAGATGTTCAATTTTGTTGGTTCGACTTGTGCATGTAGATGGAGATTATTCAGAAGATACGTGTTGATGGAGAAGTGAACAAGGCACGCTACATGCCTCAGAACCCGTTGATTGTTGGTGCGAAGACAAGTGGTTGTGAGGTGTATGTGTTTGATTGTGCCAAACAGGAGGCAAAGCCCCAAGAGAGTGGCTGTGATCCGGAATTGAGGTTAAGGGGTCACGACAAGGAAGGGTATGGATTGTCTTGGAACCCCCGTAAGGAGGGCTATGTTTTGAGTGGTTCACATGATTGTAAAATATGTTTGTGGGATGTGTCTGCTGTGGCTCAAGATAAAGTGCTCGATCCAATGCACGTCTATGAGGTAAAAATTGTGACTTCGAATATTGTTCTTGGCAGAATGATGTATTTAGGTATTTTCTTAACGGTTGGTTGTTGGATTTACTTCAGGGTCACGAAAGTGTGGTAGGAGACGTGTCGTGGCATTGGAAGAATGAGAATTTATTTGGGTCTGTTGGGGATGACTGTAGATTGATCGTATGGGACTTGCGTGCAAACCAGAGCCAACACTCTGTCAAAGCTCATGAGAAAGAGGTGATGCAGTGTTAAAAGTTTGAAACCCATATAAAATGCTTAATAGTTGCTATTCAGTATTTATGCTGGAGGCTGAGTTGCCAAAACGTTGAACGTGTTTACTTGTTAATGCCGCGAATCAAAACTTATTATACACACTTATTAAAGTGCCTTTTGATATGAGTATTCGGTATTGTTGCTGCTATGAAATTTAAGCATTTATTATGACCAGGTAAAATCATATCTAGGATTAGGAGTTGGAAGCCTAGAGTGAAGTTATTTTTGGTGGATAAGCAAGGATTTGTTTCCTATGAATTTCTCTTTAGCTTTTAAAATGGATTTTGGCTCATGGTAACATGGGGAGAATTTGCTGTAGACACTAACTAGTCAGAAATTGTTGCATTTGCATGGGCTTTCTTCCTTGCAATATTGTAACGTGATACAGCTTCTTGTTATTGTGTTATCTTTTTGCATAATCCTAACTTTTTTCTTCTATTTCCTGGTTAATCTCAGGTGAATTATCTTTCTTTCAATCCATACAATGAATGGATTTTGGCTACAGCATCTTCAGACATGACTGTTGGGTTGTTTGACATGCGGAAGCTGACGGTGCCATTGCATGTTTTAAGTAGCCACACGTATGAATTTTACTTTCCAGTTTAATCTTTAGAATTTTTGCAATCGTGTCATACGTCAATGTTGTGGTCGCTTGAATCATGTGACTCCTTTCTCTTCTGAATTGTTGCGCTGGTTTCCCTAGACTTACTAGGTTTTACATGACAAAATTATCTTTATCTGGTTTCGTTGTGAATAAAATTTTAACAACCATATTCAATAAACGAAAGTTCCTCATCCTCAATTTTGTTTCTTTGCAGAGAGGAGGTATTTCAGGTTGAATGGGATCCTAATCACGAAACGGTATTGGCATCGTCTGCTGATGACAGAAGGCTGATGATTTGGGACCTTAATAGGTATTGGATGTTGGAATATATTCTTGGTGCCTTTGTTTTTAAGGTGATAGGGTGAAGAAAAAGGCCAAAATAAACACAATGCTGCTAGTTATTAGGTTCCAATCTTTCTATTTTGTCCTCCATTGTTATTGAAGAATGGTACTAACTATAGAACTCTTATATGATGATGTCTTCAGGATTGGGGATGAGCAGTTGGAAGGAGACAGTGATGACGGCCCTCCGGAGCTTCTCTTTTCTCACGGGGGTCACAAAGCTAAGATCTCGGATTTCTCCTGGAACAAACATGAGCCTTGGGTGATTTCAAGCGTGGCCGAGGACAACGCTCTTCAAGTCTGGCAACTTTCTGACAGTATATACGGGGATGAGTATGGTGGCCGCCCTCTTGATGACTAATCCAAACATCTGATCCAAATACACTGCTTGGTAATTCCTTCAAGCAGTGAACTCTCTGGCAGCCTTGTTATCCGTTTTTCGCTTAGAAAATGCACAGTGATATTGTGGTGGGGATTACAAGAATCCTTTCACAATGTGGATGATTAGGGACTTTGACATAGATTTGTTAGCATCGTAGGTCCTTTTTTTTGTATCATTTTGTTTGAGAAAATCGCTTTTTTGGTTTCACTTGGAACATTGCCAATCAAATAGTCCTATGAAAATAGTATTGTCTTTCTATTTGAGTAAAAGTACTTCTCCTACTATGATAATAGGAAATATGACGAGTACTCTCCTGGGGGCCTAACGAGCACCCAACGAGAGATCCAACTAAAGTTAACGACCTTACGTTCTGAGAATGGCCTTTGTTTAATATTTAAGAAATTTGGATGGGGATAATGAAACTTACATAGAGGAAAAAAGAAAAAGAAAAAAAGAAAAGGCGCGGTGGCAGCGACAACAACAAACAAAACCATAGAATAAGAAATAAACAAATGGTCTGGTTTAGAGAAATGGAGGCTGTTTAAGCCATCTTTGTGCCCAAAAAGCATAAAACACCCATGCTATGTATTAAATGTTGATGAGACAGCTTGGCATATGTAAACATACTTTATAACCACACATTCGTAAAAAACAGCATCCAATATTATGTACTCATTTCCCACTTTTTTTTTTTTTTTTGCACATTTTCACAAACAGTTGAGCACATATTCGCCAGTGTCATGAACAGTTTCACGTTCTTTTTTGGCACAATACGATGGCTACGAATATTGTGATGCCAACACCTTTTTGCTTAAAGAGAAGAAAAGAAGCAATTAAAGAGGAATTTGCCTTTTTCCATCACCAACTTTCTTTCAAAAACCTTTTTAACTTCTTGGAGTAAAATGGATGCGGTGGAATAACTTGTCGGATTCATTTAAAAAAAAAAAAAAAAAAAAAAGGGTCGGCATAGCCTTTCTTATTTATTTGGAAAAAGGGGCAATATATAAAATAAACTACCAAAAGCTGGCCAATGCATAAGATTGAAGGATTTATTATGTTCAATAGAATGAAATCCAGATCAGCTAAAACAAGTGAACCACCATAAGTGAAAGCCAAAGAGCCTATAAAGATTCTTCTTTCTGCTATCTTCTTTATTCTTCTACCTAACGTTGGCAAAGAGGTCCCAATGGCCAAACGCACCAGTCAAAAGACAAAAATGTGCGTTTCGCCCACTCGTCAGTCTGAAATTTGGGGTGACAATTGTTGGGCAAATTCTTCGATTAGAAGAGAATGCTTTTCCTTCACAAGAAATCTGGCATTCTTAATTGAACAAATAGTAAAAGCAGAAGCAAACTCTCTTTAGACTTAATAGCGATCCTTTGACAAAAATCAGAAATTTGGATCTCATGAAGTGAGAATGTGACTCACCTTGTTCACAGCTCATAGAATTGAAACATGAAAGACATCCCATCTTCCTATGTTCTGTGATTCAGCAATCAAAGAGTTTAAATGCTGAGAGAGTAATTTAGCTAAAGAAAACACCAAACAAAGCAAAAGAACACAATACTCGCATACCGATCAAATTTAAACTAAATACAGCAAAGTAAATTATGGCAAAGTACATGCTGATCAAACTGAAACAAAAACCAGCTAAGTAAACTTGAAAAGAATAAGAGTTAAAACTCAAAATGATTTGAGCTTTACATAAACCAATAAGTTGGTACCGCCACAAGTTCCATCTACAACACATTTACTAATTCAGGCTCTACAAAACATGCAGAGTAGAGATCATAAGCTGAACTGAACCACCAAGTAACAGAAAATCCAGAGAACATTGGCCTGGTATCAGAAATCATACCAGTTCAACGTACCCAAATCTTTGTCGAAAACTTGAATTAAAAAAGGGAAAAAAACAGAAGAATATTAAACAAAAAACACAAAGGACCTGAGCAAAAGCTGATGCTGCAGTTTTGACAACTACTTATTATAGAACATCTATCTTGATGATGATAGCGGTGCCACCTTGATGGGCTTTCAGCCTGCTGGTGCTTGGCGAGCCCCTCCTAGCAAAATAAATCACAAAATGGTCAGATCACAACAAAATTGCTAGCAGTGAACTCAGGAAATTTTCATCATCAATGAAGAAAGATGATTAGCAAAAAATTCAGGACACACAAGACAGAGCAAGCTTATGCCTTGGAACTCTTGTTAGACCAAAAAAAAAAAAAAACTGAATGCTACGGATCTCCCTCTCCTTCTCTCTAATGGAAATTAATTACAAGAGACTTAATTGTATTGTAATCAGGTTAGCTCAAATCCTTTCAACTTCTTACTAACCACATAAGTTAATCTGATTGAACTAAAGAGACCAAGAAGACAAAGAAAATATATATGTTAGGGTCTTTCCCATGAGCTGATCCCTAGTCAATCTTCACACGCCATGGCATGATTCACTAATGTAAATGATCATCAAAAGAAACAATAGGTCCATAATTACATGTAAATTATTCCTATTTAAAGACAAAATAACATATGAAACAATATCCTTGCAAAGAAAAACAATGAAACAATAATCCTATAACCAAAAACTCAACTCAGCAACTCCTGCAAACTGCCATATACCTGGTGAGAGTAACGAAATGAAAACTGATATAACAATAGCACCAAATAAGTCACAAGCCTTTGACAAAATTGACACTCACAATGAACATTTCAGCCACAAATTTGCTAACTAACGAGCTTGTAAAATTTGCTGATTTTAAGTCAAGTTCGCACCTTATACATAAGTGTGTGTGTGAACATATACATATTCAAAACTTATCTTTTGCCAAGAAAGAAACTGCCCGTGCCTTAGTGAAAACTCAACCAAACTACGAAGGCAAATATTAAACACCAGACAAAAAAAGTGCATAACATCCGTGCAGAGTGAACAACATAATACTAATAAATTTCAAACTCGGCAACACACTAATCCACAGAATATAATACATAAAGGGCCCTTCCAGGATTCACCTTTCCTCTTACTTGAGCCAGAAGAGTTGACATTAGATGCTCCATTCCCAAGTTCACAACCAGGAAGGTCCCTGGATCCTGAGTTTTGATTTGCCAAACACTGAAGACTCTCAAACTCACAACCACTAAAATTTTCGCCATTCAACACAGCTCCATCGCATTTTCCATCTATTCCTGGATGCAAGCAATATACCTGATCATCACATTGCATGTTACACACGGATTCATCACGTAGGCACCGGGCATGCTCGCATTCGGAAAGTTCGGAGGAACAGGTTTCTGATACGGAAAAGACCCAATTTCTCCTTCAATTCTTCCACGGATGTCCACAAGCAAACACTTGAGCCTGGCAATCTCAGCCTCCAGAGCAGCCTGACCCTGCAACCTTTTCAGCAACTGCTGATTGATAGCCCTCAACCTGACAACTTCATCCTCCAACGACGCCGCTCGCGCCTTCTTCTTCTCGCGGTACTTGCGCACTGCTTCACGGTTTCCCAATGGGCGTTTCTTTGATTTCTTTTCTGTAGACTCCGCAGTGTCATCAGACGCAGACTTGCCTTCCGCTGAGGCAGGCAAAATTTTGGTATGGACATGGAAACAAGTGTGGGTGTGGGAGTAGTCGGGGCCGGGCGGGTTACAAGTGTGGGTGTGAGTGCAAGCATGAGTGTCTTTAAGAAGCTCATCGAAAAAGCTATCCATTGAGCAACTGCTCGGTAGCTCACCGCCCATGTTCGGACTCGAAAACACTTCTTGGTTCGAGAAATCAACCTCACCGTCGTCCATTGTGTATAGATTAAGACACGAATTTCAGCCAAAAAAAGCTCTTAAAACCCAAAGTTCCAATCTTCCCCAAAAATTTCGATCCGTAACCTCGTTCTGAACAGAAATTAACAATACCCAGATAGATAGTTGAAGCACAGAACAACAGTTTCAACCACAGAACAATACGAAATTACGACTTCCGCGGAAATAAAATCCTTAGAAATCAACCAAAACCCTAAAAATATATATATATCAAAACAAACAACAGAAATTAATTACGAAATCTCACAGAGAAAAAAGAAACAGAGATTTCAAGCAGAGAAGGAAACGGAAAAGGACTTACCATCGCAGAAGATTCAATCCATTCGGTGGGGCCAGGGCCAGGGACAGAAACGATTAGGATGAGATTAAGATTCAGCGATTAAATTAAATGGACGAAGAAGAAAATCGGAGAAGAACCGAGGAGCCGATAATCGGAGAAGAGTGGTCGGAGGAGAGAGAAAGAAGAGAGAGAAGAAACCCTGCGTGATGGTAGGAGAACATGGCAATGAATATATATATATGTGTATAGATAGGTCTGTCTGAGAGAGAATGAAAAAGGCAAAAATGGACGTACCAGGTTTGCTCTCGCTGGACGACTGGCTCAGAGATTCCACGAAACCATTTCTTTTCTTTTTCTCACTCCAGAAAAATCAGAAATCAGAGTTTTGAGGCAGCTTTCAATTTATACCATTTGGGGGGGCTTTGCTGTAAAAAATGAAATTTCTGGGGAGTTTCCCTGAAGAAAATTTTTTTTTGTACGGTACTCCAGGTCTTCGGTGACAAGTGGTGCTCTTGTCTATAGCAATATAACATTTTTGTGTCTACTTGGTGCCGGGCCGTTTGGGGTCATCTCTGTCATTATCTCCAATTTTTTTTTAATTTTCTTTTATTTAAAGTTATTTTTACTATTCAAATATTTTATGATAAATTCAAACTCTCAAATTAAAATGAGATAATTCTTATATTAAAATACTTATAATAACGAGATAAATAAGACAAAATTCATTTTACATATTTTTTAATATATTTTAAATTTTTATATTATTTTCTAGATCATAACACATATTTCTAACTTAGGCCTCGTTTGGGGTTTCAACTCAAACTGTATTTTTATATATCAGTTTTTATCTTTTTCTAAAAAAGTTTATCTTTTCTGAAAAGTCAATAAAAATTTTCAACTCAAACTGTATTATACAATTTAAAATAATATAGGGTCCGTTTGGTGAATGAGTTTGAGTTGAAAAAGTACAGTTTGAGTTGAAAATTTTTGTTAACTTTTCAGAAAAGACAAAAATTTTTTCAAAAAAAGATAAAAACTGAGATAAAAAAATACAGTTTGAACTTATTCACCAAACGAGACCTTAAAAATGATAAAATTATGAATTTTTAAAATTTATCTTTTTGAAAATATTTAGAAAAATAAATAGTAGAATTAGAGGGGGGAAAAAGCTTTTGAAAATATTGTTTCTAGTTAACCTCTTCATCTTTTAAATTACTTTCTCTTAAAGTTTCGCATTTAGCCTTGACCAAGTCATGTGGCCAACTTTCCTCCAAAATTACTTATAAAAAAAAAATATAAAAAAAAAACTTTCGTCCAAAAATTTAGAAAGAAATTTCAGTAATCACAAATAATATTCAGGAAAAAAGAAAAAACTCCTAAGAAACTAGGTGTATTGTCTCGTAAATCTTAATCTTATAATAATAATAACATATATAAAAGAGTTAATAGGTTCTTCTTCTCGTTTCGTCATGTGTCAGCCTATGATTTTTTCTTTACTCTTTTTCATTTTTTCCCCTTTTTTTATCTTTCTCCTAAGTCCATGGCTTTTATGGCATTTTTCCTTTTTTTTTTTTTTCTTTCTCTCCCTTCTTCATCTTCTTTTCTCTCACTTACGCGATTTATGTTAGCTCCTCATTTTTATTTATTTTTTAATCTCCTTCTCTTCTTCTTGAGAGTAAATCTTCTCTATACGAAATCTTCAATCCCTAATCCCTAAGCCCCCCAATCTCTTGAATATAGATTTTGTTTTTGCAGGGTTTTGCTTAAAGATTTTTAATCAACATAGGGTTTGATACATTTATGGTAGGCAACGAAAAACGATAGGAGATATTAACTGGAAAAGATAAGTAGTACTGGTGAAGTCCATATTTATCACATTTTATAGTATGTGTTGTTTTTTCTTTTTTACATGGTTTCTTTTATATATATTAACATGGTTTCCTTCTTCTTTTTTTCTTTTTTTTTTTTTTTTGCTCGTTGGGTTCTTTTTTTGGTTGATCTCTTTTTTTTTTTTTTTTTTTTTTTCTCCTAATGTTTGATTTATACTCCAGATTAACTAAGAGTTCTTTTTTATAAAGATTTCATTTTTTTTTATAAAGATTGTAGAAGAGAAAGACAATCCTGAAGGGCAAGGACTACAACTCACCAAAATTAGAGCATTGGAGCTTTGGGCTAAATTTGTCACATAATTTATCATGCGGTAAATTTGACATTAATATAACATAATTGAATAATACTTTTTTACCCAATTATAAAAATTGATTATTGGCACAACTTTTTAATATTGCAATAGAGATGTTCTAACATATTGATGTGTTTATATGATTTAATATACTTGATCAGAGGATGAAGTTGAGTATTTTTTTTCTCTTCAATTTCTTAAATTAAGAGGGATTAAATGTCATTTATTTTATACGGTAAAACAAAATGTTATCCATTTGGTCAAGTTTCAATACTTCATCTTTTTTTTTTTTTTTTTTAATAATGATTGAGTATCAATACGTTGTTATTCGATATAAGTTTATAAATACTTTCACGTTCATGATTCATAGTAACAAATTGTCAAAATTTCAAATTGAATTTCTAGATTTTCCAAAAAAAAAAAAAAAAAACAAACAAACAAACAAACTCAATTTAAAAATATAAATAAAACTCAACTCAAAAGTTCTTCTAATCACGTTCATAGAGAATTTATTTGATACTAAATAAAAAGAACACACTCCATGTAGAGCACGTTGAAAAGTATACATAAAAACAAGGGTGTCCGACAAAAAACAAAAAAGGGGTAAAATGAGCGGTGAAGAAAAGACTAGTGAACCTTTTAGAGTGGTAGACGAACAATGTACACACTACTTTGTCCTAGTCTTTGTATGTACAAAACATTAGTAAAATCTCCACATTGAATGTTTGGTTGTAGAGATTAAATCCTATGATTATAATTTAATTTTTACCTTTTATCTTAATTTTATTATTTATATAGTTTTATAACGCAAGTTTTAAAAGTTTATAATTTTATATAAATAAATTTAAATGAGATAAATTTTTTGTTTTTAAATTGTATAGAATTTCGAGACGAACGAAACAACTTTCATATTGATTTTTTTTTTCTGACCTTATTTCAAGTTTTTACAGTTTTTAATTTTAGCAATTCAGACGTCTTAATAAATACACAATTAATTTAAATCAAAATTCTACAATTCAAGCGTTAACACTAAACACATGATATCCACCTTATCCATGAGAAAGTGACTTTTTTTAGCTAGTTAGATGTTTATTATATCGCGTTATATGACTAAATTATGCTTTCTGGAATTTTTTTTTTAATTAATTCTTAGAGCAAACATGGTTTGGTAACTTCATTTATACCATGAATTTACCATAAGGATAGGAGTGGCATTGGGCCTTACAATCGAGCAAGCCCTGTAATGTACTTAACATCTTCAATTTATATTCCTATTTTATTAGTTTTTTTTTTTTTTTTTTGGGAGAAACCTATTTTATTAGTTATTATTATTAGAAAATAAGGAAGTTAATACCCTAAAAATTTATCTCTCCCTCCCTCTCCCTCCCCTCCCTCTATTGCTAGGGTTTACACCGTTCATATTTCTCTTTTAAGATCGGAGTCCGGCACCACCTTTTAGTTGGCCACCGAACATCCGGCCCTAAAGAAAATACTTTTGAACTTCACGGTGATAATTTTGATGGCGAGTTGGTTTCATGATCGAAGGGGACGCGTTTGATCTCTTTGGTCATGTAGTTTAGCTTGTCACTTGAGGTATTGTCCATGGAGTTAGGGTTTTTTCTCCTATTTGTGATAGTTGTTTATTTGAAATATAGACGATGATGTTTCTACCATGTAGGTATTGCATTTTTTTGTTATGTTTTTGTTTCTATTTTGTCATAACGGAGGTGGTCTCTCCACGCTCTCGTATCGGACGTGTATCAAATCCGCTAGAGTTATTTCTACGCGGTGTTGATGGTGACCTTTTTACTATAAGTCTATTGGTCTCAATCAATTAGAGTTTTCCATCAATTACAATGGTATTGTTGAAAGAGTCATATATATGTTCGATAATTGGTGTGCCTTTTCGATTTCCAGTTGTTGGAATTCAGTACACTTTTCACCCCCTTGTGTGCTTTTTTAGAACTTACTAGTGGAACCGATCTATTATTGAGGTTAAGTTTTTTTGTGTTATAAGGTCAATCCAGTCATTGATGTTTGTATTTTCTTGATTTGGAATATAATTATCATTTTCAAAAAAAGAAAAGAAGGAAAAAAAAAAAAGGGGATATTGATCCTTAATTATTGTGTTGGAGATAATAGTGACATTGTGATTGACAATTTTAATTTTTAATTTTTCTTTTTAAATCTTCAATTCAATTCAAGGCATAAAAAGCACGGATCATGATTCATTTGTTGATGTCCCAAATCTCAAATCAGCCACTCCTCTCTATTTGTCACAGTTTCAGTAAATATTGAGGTGATTAACATATGTATTAAAAAGCACAATAAAATAACATAGAAAGTGAACACCAAATGGTACAAGCCAAGTACCCAAACCAAAAACTTCCAAACTTCTTTTGTTTTTTGGGTAGGAAGTTTTTTTAATCGTTTTTACTTCATTTAATATACGGGGGTTTTTTTTTTTTTAAGATATTTTCTGCTTTACAAACCACCTCCTTATTGGGTGCACCTTTTAAAAAAAAAAAAAAAAACTGTACAGACATAAATTACATGATCCACGACCACAAGTCACTTTATGATCAGAAAAATAACTTGTAAAAAAAAAAAAGAAAGAGAGATAAATTAAGGTAAGAGAGAGAGAGAGAGAGAAGAAAGAACTAGTCAAAACAAGGTGATCTACTCCACCTTTCTTTGAACAAATCTTCCAAGGAAATGCTGTGGCTCCTCTCCGTACCACTACTAAACGACGTCGTTTCATCATCCACCACAACATCAAGCAAAGCAACACCCAGATGCAACTCTGCTCTTGTGTCTGGATAAACTTCATCATCTTTCTCATCCTCCTTCTCTACTAAATCCTCCTCTTCATCACCACTTTTCGAGTTTTTCCACTTCTCTACATCCTTGTCCCCTTTTAATATCTTCAATACCTGAAGAAAAATTAAAAAAAAAACAATGATTTATTTATAATTCCTCTAATGCGTAGGAAAAAAAATATATATAAATCGCGACTGTCGTTAACATGGCTATTTTGTAAATATTTTTACCTGGTTCATACCAGGACGAAGCCGAGCTGATCGCGTGATGCAAAGAGTAGCGGCGAGCGCCATTCTCCGCATCTGAAGCTCATCGGCTTTCCCATCCAAATTTGGGTCCAACATGCCCTTCACATCCCCGCTCTCTATGATTGGCTTTGCCTGCACTCGACACCACACAATGTTACTATTTTAATATTGACATTACGCTTTGAAAACTTATATAACTTATTTTAATGAAGATGTAATAGTTAAAAACTGTGTTGTACTTTGAAGTTTAGTAACAGTTTTGTGGAGGTTGGTTTAGTTTTTAACCTACCCACATGACCAAGCTCTCTTGTCCATTGGGACGACTAGGACTATCGGAGCCGATAGGTCTTCTTCCCGATAACAGTTCAAGAAGGACAACACCCAAAGCGTAGACATCAATTTTGTCACTGACTTTTCCATACATGAAATACTCGGGAGCTAGATAACCGAATGTTCCGACCACACCGCCTTCGATTAGAAAGGATGAAGTCTTTGGCCCCCATATAGCCAGACCAAAGTCAGACAACTGCCCTCAAAAGAAGGAAAAAAAAAAAACAACAACTCTAGTTAGTCAGCAAGTTTATGAATCAAATCATACTTTGAAGGAGCTTTTCATTACAGTATGTTTTTCTGAACGTTAAATCTGGTCAAAATCATATTAAAACTAAAAAGTATACGAAATCGACAAAATCTGATATAAAATTTGCCTTTTGAAAACAGTGTGAAAGCACCTTTGGTTCAAACCCGTCGGAGAGAAGGATGTTTGAAGATTTGATGTCTCTGTGAATCACGGGTTGAGGGCATTCTCTGTGCAGGTAATAGAGGGCTTCAGCAATCCCAACAGCAATATTGTATCTCATGTCCCATGACAATACTCTCTTGTCCTTGTTGTTGCCTAAAACCGAGCATCGCATTCGTGTTAGAAAAATGGCATGCACCACTAGTTTCTTTAATCAATCAGAAATTGACATATGAATTTGTGATCGGTTAAAAATCGCTAGTGACTATTTAACATTGCTTTCTCTTTTAAATGTTTTTTTTTTCCTTCCAATATTTAATAAGTAAATTAAGAGGAGATGAGCCTGACTGAAGCTTTACCATGTAGGTTTTCCTCTAAGCTTCCCTTGGGAAAGTAATCATACACAGAGATTAGAGCATTATCTTCGACGCAGACCCCGAGCAGAGGAGCAATGTGCTTGTGCTTCAAGGACGAGATTATGTCGAACTCGAGGGCGAATTCTTTCCATCTTTCTCTCGACGTGTTGAGAATCTTCACCGCCACTGGTTTCCCATTCGGAAGAGTACCCTTGTACACACAATTACACCCTCCTCTTCCAATCATATTTTCTGTCAATATAAACCTCAAGTTGAGATAAATCACACAAGTTTATAAGCCTAAAGTGGTAATAAACATAGAATCTTGACGCGAAAACAGTCCGAACCTGAAGAGAATTGACAAGTTGAAGCCTTGAGAACATCGAGACCGAACCAATATTTGCAGCCATACGAGCTTGTTTGCAAGAGATGTTGCAAACCTTCCGGTGCCTCATCGAAAGCTGATAATATGAGCTTGTTTGTGCTCTCACTAATCTCCGTTTCCGAATTGGAGTTCTCGAAAATAGTTGAACACTGAAAAGACGGAAGTGGAGAACGATCGGGTAAGCTCATTACCCATTGAACCACGGACACATTCCTTCGTTTCGGCGCTTGTGGAGCCACTAAATTTGCTCTTCTAAGCAGAGGCCAACCAAGCCTATGGTCCATAGAGTAAGAATCTGTTGAAAGAACAGAATCTGATCTTGAGATGAAGTTATTACTCCTTAAGTCTTCACTAACATGTCTTGGACTGTCTTGCAAGTTCCGAGTCGTTTCGCAGACAGACACCACAGTCTCCGTCTCAACATCGGAGTCGCCCAATTCAGATGGTGCAAGACTTGGTTTGGGATCCCCTTTTAGGCCTATATCAAAGTAGAGACCAAAAAAATCTTGTCAAAATTTTTTTTTCCCCTTTCTCAAATGGTAGTACTAGTTGAGTGGTTGGTTTTTCTATTTCCCGGGAAACAAACACCAAACCTGGTAGTTGCTGCTGGTACTGCTCCTTCTGAAAACGATTTTCCCATTGTGGATGGCCATAACGTCGGTGGTCAAAGACAATCTCTTAGCGCAGTATTTCGCGGTCGAAATTTTACTTCTGTAGAAAATATGTCTTAGATCACATCACATAAAAGAATTAAAAAAAAAAAAAAAATTGGATTTCAAAATTTTGTCCCTACCCAATAGTGGTTTGTTTACTAATGCCCAAAACTAGAGCCATGGCAGCATAATTCTTTGCCTCTCTCACTAGAACTCTTCGAACCGAACTTCCTGTCATGATCTGGCCAATGAGCTCTACCTAAAATAATGAAACAAAAACCAGAATCAAAACTAGAAACTTAAAAATTAACCAAAAAAGAAAAAGGTGACATATATTTAGAGAGTGAATGACGACAAAGAAGTAACCTTCTTCACGCTGCATAGGCCTTGGTATACGTCTAGATAACCGTCTAACGAGGGCTTCTCTTTCAGAGCGTGATCCGATCAAAATCGCATCAAAATAAAAGTTTTAGAAACGTACTAAATTTACTCTCATACCACGGGAAGAAAAGAAAAAAAAAAAAAACCCGAAAAGTTCATTACCAGAACTTGAGCAAACGTGAATTGCAATAACAGAATCTCCAGGTTCAGCAACTTTGACAAGAGCCCAGCTGAGCACTTCTCTGCTCCGATTGTTTATTTGAATTCCGACTAACACGTTCTTCTTCTTCTTCGTCTTCTCATCATCATCATAATTATTATCAACGCTTACAAATTCCGCAAATACTGTCATTGAAGCAGTATCTGATCTCGTTCTCTGGTTAATATAAAATCTTCTTGCTTTTCAGCATTCAAATGTGCCGGGAATATTCATTTCAAGTACTCCTGCAACAAAAAGATTCGACAAAATGGTCTTTGAGAGAGCCATAAGGAGAAAGTGAAGATAAAGAAGAAGAAATTCAATGCCTTATTAATATCATAATTAAAGTCGCCATTTCTGGGTATAATTGAAATGTAAAGACCAAAAAAAATTAATGAAAACTCAACATGACCACAATGGAATATAGAAATTTAAATATAAAAAATAATAAATAACTAAATAAATAATGAAAAAGAATGCATAGAAAGAGAAAGAAAAAGGAGGACAAAGAATAGTATTTGAATGTTGCATAAAGGTAAATGCGACAGGACAATTAAAACCGTACCTAAAACTTGTTTCCATCTGATATTGTTGAAGCCCACCATGTTTTTCTTTTTTTCTTTTTCTTATTTTCAAGGAAATACCGCCAAATATACCATCATCAGCTTACCACCTACTGCAACTAAAATTCAACACTCAGAAACTTTACTTCAATTATTATATATACACACACACACACACACATCTTTATACGTCTATTTATGTATATTCTATATATATCTCCATGTTTGTTGTAAAAGAATTTAAAAAATGTGGGGATTGTGGAAGATTTTGGTACCAAGTCGATTCAAATTTTTATGTCAAAGACCAAAAAAAAAAAAAAAAAAGGACTGAGTTTTTAATGATTAAAAGAAGTGGGAAAACTCTGAAGTGAGGAATTTAAAAACGTTTGAAAGGGATTTATGAAGAAGAAACGGGAATATTGTAATACAGTTTTTTTTTTTTTTTTTTTAAATTTTGGGTGTGTGTTCTTCGGTGAGTGAACTAAAAAAAAAAAAAAAAAAAAAATCAAACTGTAATTTCAGCCCGTTAAACTACCGGCTGTTTTTTGCGGGAAACCCCTGATATCCGGTCGTTTGACGTGGAACGACACAACTGGAGAGGAACTGTTCACCGGCTAGTGCGGGTGGACGAACAGGAGTTCACACGTGGCATTTGGCCCGAGTCGGCTCCTAACGATCCGACATGGCATCGACGTATTGTGGGCCGAAGGAATTATTTTGTTATTTTAAGGAGTTGTTTGGTGTACAAGTTTAAGTTAAGTTAAATTGTATTTTTTTATCTTTTTCTGAAAAAAAAAAAAAAAAAAAATTTTAAAAAATCAATAAAAATTATTATTTAAATTTAAAAATTTTAACTCAACTCTAACTCAACTCATTCACCAAACATCCTTTTAAAGAAATGATTTTAAAAAAATTTGAAAAAAAAATTTGACGGTCAAACTTTACCACCGAGAACCATCCCAAAAACTACAGAAATGACGTCATTCTGCATAATAACATGATTAAGCATTTTCCATGGATATGCTCCCATTCTATCAAGTTTATTTACAAACGCTTTTTTAAACAAAGAAGTTTAAAATATTGAATTAGTCTAACTTAACTCTTTTCTTAGAATTTCTACTTAAGATATATAAGAAAAAGATAGATGTCATCATTTGATCATTTCTATTTGTTTTTAATTAAAATTCTAATTAGATGATTTATTCGGAAAAAAAAAAAATAGATAGGTTAAATGAAACTAATTCACTTAATATTTTTCTATTTATTTTTACGAAAAGTTTAATAAAAAAAAATTAAGGGGGTGTTTGGTGTGTAAGTTTGAGTTAAGATTTGTAAGTTTAAATAATGATTTTGGTTGACTTTTTCAGAAAAGATAAAAAACTTTTAGGGAAAAAGACAAAAATTGAGTTGAAATATTACAATGATCTTGAAGTTCGGGAATTGTGTTGATTTGGTTTTTTAGTGGAGGAGAAAAAGGTTCACGTGTTCAAGGGAAAGAAAAAATACCACTCTTTACAAATAAGTTGCTTTTTAGGACTTTTACAACAAAACAAAAAAAAGGGGGGGGGGGGGGGGGGGGGGGGGGGGGGGTAAGAAGGTCCATTTTAGATTTAAACACATCCAGTGCAAAGTGCTTGACATCACAACAGGACAGATACAAGAAATAAGGGAACACATGATAGCTACTGTTTGATAATTGATACTTCTTTTTCTTCTCATTCTCATAATATTAATTATGAATTATATGATTGTCACATTTATAATATGAATTTTAGATTGCAAATTCGCAAAGTTAAATTAATTATAACTAAAGTCCTATTCATATTGGCTTGTTGGATTTTGAAATCAATGAATTGGTTATAATGTTATTTTCGGATATTTTTCATTTGTTGATTTTAGTGTTCAAATTATGAGACGATCCATTATTGGGACAAAGACTTAAAGTTAGATGAATTTATTAGTCACTAATTAAAGTTTTATTGATAATAAAATACATAGAAGTAGTTGATATGTGACATCATAAGTTATTTATAAAAAAAAAAACTAAATAATTAGTAGTCATGATGATCAAGTTATTAATGCAATACAAAAACAACTGATCAAAACACCGAAATCGTTGAAGGCAAAGCTGGAAATAACTACCTCAACATAATGCATATATATATATATATATATATGTATATGAATATATGCATGAATTATCCTTTTCTTTTATAACCCTTAATATTCTTTTAATACAAATCGATATAGAATTCTCCTAATGTTTAACCAATTGCCACATCTATATTAAGGTGTCGCTTTATTAGTCGTTAAACAACTAAAAGTTAGGTACAATTGCATCGTACTTCAGCCAATAAAGTATTAGCACAAGGAATATAAAATACTTAATAACTTGAGTAATTTTATTTTGATACGTGTGGTTCAAGTTGTCAACATTGCAACTACCATGTTATTATAATTTATCCCCTCAATGTATCTGTCTCTTTCTAGTTGATATTATTCCTCAAGTTGATCAAAAATGCACATCTTTCTCACAATTATCTAGAAGAAAGTTTCTATTAGATCTTTATTTACATCATTGATAATTATTTTCAATAATTAAATTATTTTTTTTAACATTTTGATTTATAAATGTTCACATTGATAATTTATACTGACACGAACAGACAAACGTAAAGCTTATAATTTATCAATTTTAACTAAATTGTGCTACATCTAAAAACTGTATCCGATTATTCATTATAACGTGTAACACGCAAACAGAACTGCTCAACTCATAGATCGTACGTTGAAAAATTAATATAATCGCAATTGTTATTTATAAAATAAAAGATTGTACTATATAAAACTTTTCACAAATATGTAAGTGCTTTTTTTTCCCCCTCGATCCCTTGGGTAAGGGCTTTGACCCTCTCTGTCTTTGTCATTGTGGTTTTGGGTAAATTCTATTATTTTGTTTAACCGAAAGCTATTATATAAACTTTGTGATTCAGATATGGATAATCCAAGTTATTTTTAGTTAATTAATAAAGGTGTTTGTTTATTATCCATTCCGTGGTAAGCTTGTCCATTTGCATGATTAGACCCTAAATGTAATTGCTGAGATGACTTCTTAAAGTTTTAGAAAGTCATTTAATTTATATCATATGTTTTTCTTTCGTTTTCTTTCAATTTTATCAGAAAATGCAATGAACCTTTGGTCTGCATTTAATTTAAGCACTGACAACAAAAGCACCAAAGAAAAAAAATATAGACATGGATGGATTTTAATTTTAAATCAAACCTGCTTTAATTTTTATTTTCATGTGGCAATAAATAGTGCACATGACATGACCACAGATTATCTATCATATAATGATAATATAATGGAGGTTAGAATTAACATTTGAATGCTAAGATCTTTATCATTCACTACGTAAATGGTTTTTTTTTTTTTAATTATTTTTTTAACTTTTTGGGAAAAGAATTTTTTACTTCTTTTGGTCTGCTGTCTCCATCACCACACGTGTAACCACATCGGCGAATTTTCTGCCGACAAAAACAAAGCTAGTGGGACACGTGTCCGCACTTGAACAGTCTTACATTTTTGAAGATCTTCATGGCGATTTACAAATGAAATGTTTAGTAATAATCCAATTAAAGAAAAACATAAAATTTAAAAGAATAATATATTACTTTATAATTTTTTTTAATCACACTTTCACCTAATATTATATTCTGATATATTAAATATATTTTTAAATGTATCGTTTCATCATTGCATTCAAATAAAATATATATTTGAATTGTTTATATAAAAATAGTTATTTTAATGTATATTGATAAGAATATATAATGTGATTAGTAAAATATATTAGTAAAAAAGAATGATTGAATAATAAAATCAACGAATGTATTATTTTAACAAAATTATATTAAAAAATAATATATAAAAACTAAATAAATATTATATTATGTTTGAATTGAATTTGTGATCCAAATAAAGCATTAGTACGGTGAAAAAAAAATCTGTAAAATCACTTCTTGGTCAAAACAAATGGAATCTCGATGCCAAAACCATAATGCAATCTTGTATGCTGCTAGACCATAATGATTTCTTTATGCGTGAGCAAATAGACAATTGGCAGCTGTGTATGTATAGTATTGGTTCCAAAAAAAAAAGTGGAAACATTCTTCTTGGCCATCACTTTAATTTTACCAAAATCCCCACAAATTCGTCTACTTCTTTGTTGACTAGATGCGTGGAAAAACCAGCACTAAATGCTGATGAACATGTTGGTACTATAGTTTTCATGTTATTTTAGTGATTATCTTTATCTCTTAACCAGTGATGGATTTAGGATTTGAATTCAGTATAGGTACAAATACAAACCAAATTCATAAATAGAAACTATTGAAAAATTTTTAAAAAAAAAATCTTTTAAGTAATTTTTTTTCTTGAATATCATGCATATTCAAATACTATATTACTTATAAATTAAACACATATATGAAGATCAAAACTAATCTCCTGTATTAAAAAAAACGAAAAACAAAAAAGAAAGAAGTTTGCATATCTTAATACGTTAGTATTAACTATTGAAGCTTATAAAATTTTGGGGAGCAACTAAACTTTTCATCTAAAATAAATGAGAAATAAGACTAGAATACAAGGAAAAAAAAGATAAAATAGTAGTAGCGGGTCTGTGGAAGCAAGAGAGAAATAGAACAATAAAAGGAAAAATACTTAATTAATTAATAGAGAGAGAATGACGAGAAACGAATAAAGAAAGAGAGACTTATTGGGGGAAAAAAAGAAAGAAAGAAAGAAAGAAAAGAAAATAAGAGAGACAGAGAGAGAGAGAGGGAGAATCAAGAATCATTTGCTATTTTAAGGAAAAATAATCATTTGCTATGAGCAAATTAAAAAAAAATCATAACATAAAAGCTTAAGAGGAAAATGAGGGAATTTAAAGAGTAGTTTAACTAAAATCGTAAACGAAAAAAAAAAATTTTTTTTTGTTGAAAAAGTCCAATAAGCCGAACCTAGGTAAAAAAGTATGCTTTAAGTTGCCCTTGCCCATCATTTAGAGGCGGTAAAAACTGAAATTTCTTCTGTTTATATACATGCCTAAGGACTTATATCGATATTGTCATTTATTCAGTGGGGGCATGTGTCTTCACTGACTTCAATATCAGTCCGATGCTGATCTTAACATCATGTTTTAGGCTTATAGTATAGCCATATTCTCTCTTTCTCTCTCTCTGTCTATATATATATATATATATTATATATAAATATAGACACATATGCTTCAATGATGCCATGTCGGACCAATGTGGTATGTAAAGCATTGTAACTCTAAGCCTATTCTTCTTTTTTTAAAAGCGTATAAAATATAAATTACGAATGCTAACATTTTAGAAGATAAAAGACAAAAGTCAGAAGGCAAATTGGGAATAAAAATCTTTTGTCTCTCTTTTAAAATAATTGTTAAGATGATGGGTTTCCACTAATATTGAAGCTTTGTATTTGTATAGGTATAACTCTCCAATGCTCGGCTGTTTTGTGTATAAATATAAGATTTACTTGTCAAAACTCAAAGGAATATAAATTAGATGTATATTTTAATGACCTCTCCACCGCACTTCAAATTCAATAATAATGTCAACCGTAGGAATATAATTTGTGCACGTGTATATATACGAATCTTGTATACACATAATACTACCGGGGTATATCTACACAAATTTTTTTTTTTGTGAAAGTTATATCTACACAATTATACATATAGAATTCCTTTAAGAATATAAATTGTGGAGATAATTAAATATATAGACATTTTTGAGTCTTGTCTATGATTAAATTAAATTCTCCATTTGACGAGGTATTAGGGTTTCTTGCAGAAGCATGTAGAAGATACCGCGTCCGGTAGCATGAGTTTGAGCTTGACAAGTGGAGAAAAGCTATGGCATTAGAGACTTGGCTTAAAAATTAGGATAATTGGCACTATTTAATTCTCAAATTTTAAAACATCTGTAAAATTTTGATGTTTGAATAGAAAAGATGATTACTTTCGATTACAAATTATTTTAGTGCTAAATTTTATATACTGTAATTAATTTATCAATACATCTTAAAATCTTAAACATGATAGGATATGGGTCAATAATGATTTTATATTTCAACACTTCCCCTCACGTCTATGTCGGAAAATGGACAAACGTGCTGACAAATATTAATTTTTGAAAATCTAACATAAATATTTAAGAAAAAACATGAAATATATTAAAAGCGCAACATAATAACTTGTCATGATAATAATAAAGGGGATTAAATAGTGCAATTATAAAGGTTCGAAATCAAGACCTCATACTCTAATACCATATTAGTTTATGTACTTGATATCAAATTTAGCATAAAATATAACACATACCAAATTTTAGCATCTGATTATCATTAAGTTTTGTATGGATCTCCGTTTTAAACACATTGTTCAAACATTTTTCTACAATGTTTTATCTTACAAAAATTTGAATTTAAAATTTTAAGAATGGATTTTAAATAGAGATCCAAATGGCCCATAAATCTAAAAGTACCTTTTTATATAATACATTTGCCAGCATCAGTTACTAAGGTAGTTATTTTTTAGGGGTTACTCATGGAGTTGTGGCACTTCATATATATATGTTTTAATTTAAAAATCGATGATTCGAACTCTACGCTTTAGATAGAGTCCGATATGAAA
>BKCH01000716.1:0-63975 GCA_008635985.1 Ficus erecta | reverse complement strand
AATACTTTCACCCTCTGGGAATGTATATACATATATATATATATGTAATATATGTATATGCGCACCAAAATCATTCCTAGCCCTCAAAAAATTCAATCTTTTCAAAGCTGTCTTTTTTTTTTTTTTAAGCTACAAAAAATAGTCCAAAAATGAGCAACTTGTGACAGAGAACAGGGACAAAATCTATGCCAGCTACTGAATCTTGAACCCAAATTCACTGATTTACCAAAACTAATCCAATTTTACAGCCAAACCCACAAAATTTACCACAGAAATTCAAGAAAATCACAATTATAGGAATCAAAGTGAGAGATTAAAAGAGAGTAATTAGTTTTTTTTATTATATTATTTTTTACCTGTAAGAGACATCAGCTTGGGACATCCTCTCCGACGACTACCAGAGTAAGCTCACCGATCCCATAATTACTCTGGAATTCCTGGACAGGTTTTTTCTGTCAGCCAATCAGATCGGCGGTTTTTTGTTTGCTTTTTTTTTTTTTTTTTTTTTTTTTTTTTTTGCGATTGTTTACCTCCTGGACTCACACGTTTCCTCTGTTTCTGACTGACTTCCCTGTCCTGTCGTTGATATTGCTTAATTACTGTTGGCTTAGACTGTTCTTGCCTTCTTTTTCCTCTCTTTTATTTTTATTTTATTTTTAATATTTTTATGTTTTTACATTTTTAAATATTTTATCTCCGTTTAAAACAAGAGTAAATACCGAACACCGGCAGGGCACGACCGACTATGAAGAGAATGAACCTGGGCCGGGTACACGAGCCCAAACTGGAAGCACGACCACCAAGTTCCAATTGGGGATGGTAATATTTCCCGTGAGAACAGGGACATGCAAGGATCAATACCAAACGGAACAAGAATGGGGGATAAAATTTAGGGATAAAGATGGGAATGATGATGAAATTTTATCCCTAAAAATTAGCAGGATGGGGAGGGGAAAGCATTTCCTATTCCATCCCCGTCCCGTCCCCCGTCTCCATATATATAATATACATATGTGATTTCATATATATATAAACTTAAATATATAGATTATGAAAATTATTTTAAAATTATGTGTATCCATGACATGAATATTAAAACTATGAAAAATAGACAAAGAATGATAATTTTAAGTTTATTTTTTATGCTTTCAAGCTTCTTTAGCTTAAGTATTTATAAAAATTTAGTTTAATATTTTTGTGAGATCTTTAATGGCTTTATGTTTAATATTTCATTTGTATATATTTAGAATTTGGTTTATGTTAAGAAATATTTGATTTTGAACTAAATTTATGTTGCATTTCTACTTTATTATTTACATTTACTTTGTGGTAGTTTCAAATCTATTCTTTTATAGATGGAGAGCGTAGTGGGTATGAGAAAAGCCCCTTCCGACGGGAAATCCCCCTCCCCGGCCTCACTTCTATTTAAGCGAGGATGGGGACGGAGATGGGGATGGGAAATCATTCCCCGGCCTGGCCACGTCTTGTTACCATCCCAAGTTCCAACCAATTTTTGGTTGGACTTAAGAAATGGCCCACATTGAGCTGTAAATTGCATATTTTTATTTTAATTTGGATGTCATAAACGAACTTTACATTTTTCAATGAAGTCATGTATGATCTTATTCTTGTGTCTTCGACCACTTAATTATTTCTTACTCATAAAGCAAGTTATGCGATTATTTTCATTTCCGTTAACTATTATAAGACTGTTTTTTGTCTCTATTTATAAAGTTTTATACAATATTTTCTCTCACACAAATTTAAATTTACTTTTCAAATCTATATTTTACTATTTCTTACTTTTCAAATCTAAACGGGCCATCAATGAACATGATTTGTTTTCTTTATTTTTTTAATTTAGAAATATAAGATTCGAACTCAACATTTTATGATGAAATTAATTAGATGTGAAATTACTACTATTTTATGTCTACAATCATGATTTATTTTATTATAAAAATGTGATAATGATTTTTTAAAATTTAATACATTCTTGCGAACTTTGTTTAATTTCTTGGATGGAATACAAAAAAATCACTCAATAATCAGTCAAATATTTTCTTTTGTATATGTCTATATATAAATGGAAAAATTGGAGGGCTAACTTATGGACAAAAACTACCTAGCTGTCACATTTGAAACTCTATTTAAAAACTTAACAATCATTAGTAAATTTTGCCAACAATAACCTAAATTTGTTTAAAAGGCAATATGCCAAATTGGCATCATTCGAGAGGTTAAGCTACGAGGCCCTATTATTTTATTTTATTTTTTTTGCCCTTTTTTTTTTTTGAGTAAACTACGAGGCCAATTTTCATCAAAACAAACATCCAATACTATTTCTTACTCATAAAGAAAGTTATGTCTTCTACGAGATTAAGTTATGTCTTTAATCACTTAATTATTTCTTATTTATAAAGCAAATTATGCGATTATTTTCATTTCCGTTAATTATTATAAGACTGTTTTTTGTCTCCATTTATAAAGTTTCATACAATATTTTATCTCACACAAATTTAAATTTACTTTTCAAATCTATAATCTAAACGAATCATCAGTGAACCTGATTTATTTTCTTTATTTTTTCAATTTAGAAATATGATACTCAAACTCAACACCCTACGATAAAATTAATTATGATGAAATTACTCTTATGTTATGTCTACAATCACGATTTATTTTATTATTAAAATATGATAATGATTTTTTAAAATTTAATACATTCTTGTGAACTTTGTTTGATTTCTTGGATGGAATGCAAAAAAATACTCAATAATCAGCCAAATATTTTCTTTTGTATATGTCTATGTAATAAATGGAAACATTGGAGGGCTAACTTATGGACAAAAGCTACCTAGCTGTCACATTTGAAACTCTATTTAAAAACTTAACAATAATTAGAAAATTTTGCCAACAATAACCTAAATTTGTTTAAAAGGCAATATGCCAAAATTGGCATCATTCGAGAGGTTAAGCTACGAGGGCCCCCTTTTTTCTTTCTTTCTTTTTTTTTTTTTTTTTTTTTTTGAGTAAACTACGAGGCCAAAACAAACATCCAATAACATGAAATTGAAACTTTGATTTTGATTTTGATATATATATATATATATATATATATTTTTTTTTTCTTTTTGTAGGAAAGGCCCACTGAAACTTTGAAATGTTATTCTTAGGAAAATCCCAGGGTTGGTACTCTCTCTTTTTACTTTTTCTTTACTTTTCCTTTCTTTTTCTTTTTCTTGATAAAATAGGACAGGTACTGGTCTTGTGTACCAATGTTACGATTCAAAAATAAAAGATGTATCAATATTAACGTGGAAAAATAAAATTTATTTACATAATTAAAAAATAGAATGACTGCGATAGAGTCCATTTTATATACCTTATTGATAAAACTCATTTTTAAATCATTAAGTTATAATCGAACGGTTAAAATATTATTTGTATGTAATAATTATAATATATTTATCACATATTAGTATAGATTAATAAATAAATAAAAAAACCAACCCCTTTCCCGATGTAAGTGACAGACCACCCTCCCCTCGAGCCAGATCTACCCCGCCTCCCGTCCCCCCCCCCGACACCGACCAGCCCCCACCACCCCCTCCTAACGCCAACAAGCCCAATCCCCCCTCGAAGCCAGATCTAGTCTGCATTTAGGGAGGGAGGACGTCGTCGTCGGCATCGGGGGCGGCCGATGGACAGTTACAATACCAGTTAATGTGATACACCAATAGCAAGTTAAGCTAGATTCTTATAACTAACTTTATATAAAAATACATGATTAAATGAAAACAGAATTATTACTCTCCCATACGCGTCATTAAAATTGACGAGAACAAAGCTTCAATAGGTAAAAGAGGTTCTGAATTCAGTGCAAATCATTATTATTACTGGGCTGGAAAGTGTTGCTGATGTAGAAAGTAGACCAAAGGGCAAAAGAGTCATTTCACCCCCTTAGTGTACAGAGCTGGAGAGAAATGGAGATGAGGATTGGCATGGCCCACGAGGGAATTGTGTTTTGGGCATTTCTGATGCATGTACGTGTACATGCGAACAATCAAATCCGTTGTGGAAGAGAAAAAAATAAATGAAAATTTAATTATCATATTTAAAAAATAAAAAAGAAAAGAAAAGAAAAGAAAAGAAAAGAAAAAAGAAAACCGATAATATTGTGTAAATATTAAAGGGGTAAGTTCGTGTGTGTGTCCCTTACTTCCATAGGGTTCTGAATTCCCCACCCCAGTAGAGGATCTCTCTATCTACAAGCCTTCTCTGTTTGCCTCTGCTTTGTCCCTAACTCAGATTCTTCCATTTCCAATCCTTCTTTCTCTATCACGATCAGGTTTGAATTCCTCAATTCCTGCATTTTTTTCCTCGGATTGGCTCCGTTTTTAGATCTTCATCAGGTGTTGATTTTGTTCTGGAATTTGATTCTGAGCTTCTCTTTTTCTTTGCTTGATTCAGCGATTTTCATGGCGTCCAATTCGCCGAAGGATTCGCCTGCTGGTGAGCTCTGTTTTTTCTTTTGCTGACTTATCGGTTTTCTGTGTGGATTTCTATAATTGTCGGATTTTATTTTATTTGTTTGTTTGTTGTTGTATGTGGATTTCGGTAGATGAATCTGGTTAGTCTGATTGACGAGCTGTTTTGGGAGATTTGATGGTGGGGATTTTTTGTGTTGTTTTGGATTTCTCTCTGGTCGTAGTGAAGCTTTGCAAAAAAAAATGAAGAAGATCGAAACTTGGATGATAGGATTCAATGTTTTTGAAAAACTTCCGGTAGAAAATTGTTCTGGAAGCTTCTAATTTGTGAGAAATCCAGTAAACTTAATCGTGGTTAGTGATAAACTGGGGAAGATTACGGGAGTTTTCGTTTGCTTGTATCGGCATATGTCTGGATTAACTGGTTTTAAGGTTTTTTTTTTAGGGATTCCTGTAGTTTGTGTTGCGGAAATGTGATTTCTGATTACTTTTTCGGATGATGAATTTGATTAGATTGCTGAATTCTTATGTTTATCATATGCTCTTTAGATGAAAAGCCAGCTCCGGTGGAGAAAAAAGTCGAGAAATCTGAGACAGCCTCTGGCGAGTCACAGACAGGACAAAGTGGCTCTAGCCCTTTGCCAGGAACCGAGTTTCCTCCCAATCCTTTTGATTTCTCTGCCATGAGCGGCCTGCTTAATGTATGTTGTGTTGTATTTTCTTCACTCTTTTCCATTTTCAGTTTAGCAGATGTAGGAACTTAATTCTAAAGTTGAATGGAAGTTCCCTATTTTGCTCACAAGTGTCTCATATCGTATGTTATATCTTTAGGATCCAAGCATTAAGGATCTAGCTGAACAGATAGCAAAAGATCCTGCTTTTAATCAGATGGCAGAGCAGCTTCAGAAAACTTTTCAAGGTGTCACGGTCGACGAAGGCATTCCACCGTTTGATTCTCAGCAGTATTATTCCACCATGCAACAGGTTATGCAAAATCCTCAGTTTATGACCATGGCTGAGCGCCTTGGCAACGCTTTGATGCAGGTATATTTGGTGTTCCTCCAGTTATTTTTACATGTCTCGTTGGTGCTCTTTGTTAATGTCTCAGTGAGAAGTCATTTGTTGTTATGATTTTTCTCCCAGGATCCATCCATGTCTACCATGCTTGAGAGCTTTTCAAATCCAGCAAACAAAGACCAGCTTGAGGAACGAATGGCACGCATCAAGGAGGATCCGTCATTGAAGCCTATCTTAGATGAGATAGAGACTGGTGGTCCTGCCGCCATGATGAGGTTATATTGTTGTCATTATGATTGTGAACAAGGATACAGGGCTTTGCTTTAGTTGTATATTTTCATTTTGCTAAAGAAGGAAAATTCTGTTTTATCAGGTACTGGAATGATCAAGATGTTCTGAAGAAGTTAGGTGAAGCAATGGGTCTTGCTGCTTCAGGAGATCCAGCCACTTCCGCAGACAACACTGGAGCTGAAGAGGAAGATGCAGGAAATGAAGATGAATAATTGTTCATCACACTGCTAGTGTTGGTGACGTGGAGTGTATAATCAAGTCAAGTTTGGTTTTTTGAAATTCAAAAGATACTGTTCAAGTAATTGGAGAAATTTAGTCTATTATGTAGGAATTGTTTGGAGAAATTCTAATATTAAAAGATTTTTTCTTTTAGAATATCATCCTTTTTTCATGAATTAATTTTGTACCATGTTTGTGTCTTTGAGTTGATGAGGCCTCTTAAGTTTTTATTTTAATAGGGTTCAAACCCATAAGTTGACCCGAGTGATTAGCCTCATGTGAGAAGTTTGGCTATGATGAATGTTGACGAGTTTTGCTAATGCTTTTTATTTCATTTCAGCAGCAGCAGCTGAAATATTTTAAAGTTTTCTTTAATTCTTTGTTCTTTTCTCAGGGTCTGAAAAAGGCCCTTGCCTCTGGTGCCGACAAGGATGAGGAAGATCAGAGGAAGAACGGCATTGCATTTTGCATGTGGATATGGCGAGGTATGATGGTATCTAGTTACTCTAGTACTTATTTTAATTTTATTGTCTTTTTTTAAATCAACTAAAGGATTTATGTTGTTGCTGCTTCATTTTACTTAGTTGCATTAACGATGAATTCCATAGAATTTTCCTTGGTTATTTGTGTATGTAATTGTGTGTGTAATTTAGTTGGAAATTTAGTGAAGGGAAACAATTTTCAACCTTTTAAAAAGTTCAAGGTGCCTGATGCCTTTAGTTGTGTGAGGAATAGCAAAATAGTTTTTTGGATTGTTGTTGGTTGGACCTCGCTACATGTGGACATGGACCAAAAAAATAGAGAAGCTATGGAGTGGTTGGGGCACCGAGCAAGTGCTCCTCAAAGGAGCTCTAATGCTTAAGAATGGATCCTAGGTAAAAGTGAGCATACCTCAGTTATAATGATTAATAGCATCAATGGAAGTGTATTGATGCTGTCTGGCAGTGCGATTCCGGTGGATAGCCCGGCTAAGTAATATATATATAGAGAGAGAGAGAGGGGAGTTGGGAGAAACCGCATTAAGTCTGTATCTACACACCAAACCAAAAAAAAAAAAAAATTTAGATCTTGCTTTAGTTGTCCATTTTTGCTGAATGGAGCTTATCAGTTACTTTTGATAATAGGTTAAGTGTGCTCAAGTTCTTCTTGAGGCTGGGGCTAAAGTGGATGCTTTGGACAAGAACAAAAACACTGCTCTACATTATGCAGCTGGTTATGGCAGGAAGGAGTGTGTAGCACTTCTTCTGGAGAATGGCGCTGCTGTGTAAGTCAATCCACCATTTTTCATATGCCACACCTTTTGAACTTACGTTACTATATTCATCTATTTATTTTTTACTTTCACTTTTGGGTTACGAATTTTGTGACCACTGCAGCACTCTTCAAAACTTAGATGGCAAGACGCCCATCGATGTCGCGAAGCTGAACAATCGCACGACGTTCTAAAGTTGCTCGAGAAGGATGCCTTCCTGTAACTCTTGGAGACGAAGTGGCATGTTCATGCTTGGGTTGTTATAGGCAAAAATTTTCATTGTGTCATCAGACCAATTTGCGTTGATCAGTTTGAGATTTGTAGTCCACTTCCCCACAACTTGATGCTTTTTTGTCTCTGCTATATTTATTCTGCTCTCTGATTTGATACGTTGTATGAATTTGATAGCAGCATAATCAGACTTTTTGATGGGACACGATGTGAAATGTAATGTGTGCCATTATCACATTTAGTCAATTTGTATTCCCTGTTCAGCTCATTGATAGCTCCCGAAAGAATGCTGGAAAATTACCGCGAATACCAGCAACTCATCTTTAGGGGCTATCGGAAGTAAGGACCGCTGACAAAAACAAGAACAAAGAACTAAGCACCTTTTAGTGTCATTATTTTTGTTGGGTTGTTGCCGGAGCCTGGGAAGTTCTCTTTCCGTAATTGATATAGAACTTGTTAGACATGTCCTTATGTTGAGGAAACAAATAAGAGGTTCATTTCTTTATTTCTGCTCCTACTGAAAAATAGAATCCGTTTCCCATGCAAAAGTGTGAGTGAAAAAAAGGCTAATGAGAATTTGTTGCAAAGATGCAAAACGTGACGCTTCATTCTCGCAATAGCAACTTTTCTGAAAGAGTGGTGCTAGAAACATCAACTCAAATTCTAATTTTTTGAATACTAACTCATATATCGTGTTTTTATTGATAGATATAATCAATTGATGTGATAATATTTTAAATATTTACTAATTAAAAAAAAGATAAACTCATATATCACACTGGTTGGTATTTAAAAATTAGGATAAAATTTAGTGTCTTTTATATTTTTCTCGTTGAAAAGATTCTATGCGGTAGCCTGCAGGGGAGTTTTGGCATATGGTCTCGCTCTCGCCTTTGTTCAAAAGAAAACTTAGGGAGAATCAAGCTCTTCTTCTTGGAGTTGCGTTTTTGACCTACTCATCCTTTACTGTACCAGCACGCCATGAACCATGACGCAAACATGAAGAGACAGTACTGGTTCTATTCAAGTCTGTTCAAAGGGACTGCTTGTTTGAAAGCAGTCCTGGTCCATGCGGGCCCAAACCGAAATACAGACCGAGCCGCAGGAAGCGAAGCCCGCCTCCATAGCCCAACGAACAAATAATGGATCAAGCGGTTCGTATTAACTTGAGGATAGAGGGATTCGTATTCGTTGCATTATGATGGAGTCAAGGGTAAAATTATTAGTAGATTATAACTGTAATCATTTGACTCGTATATTTAATATGAAAATTATGAAAAAAGATAATAATATATAAAAAATAAAATTATGAAAATAATGTTTCAAATGGATATGTTTACACTTTTTTTGTATGGAGTTTTAATCGTCCATACTTTCCTAATTGGAGATTGAAAAAGAATTTAAAGCTAATATAACTAAGGTAATAGTTTAGATATGTTCTTTTCAAAGGTCAATGACTCAATCCTATAAATCACCTTATAAAATGCTATCCAAGCCGGTCTGCTGAGTTCATCCTTACCCTTGATCCTTATATGGGCGGGACTAGGCCCGATGGTCTGGCCTGTCCCGGCTCATTGCATCATTTTTTTGCAGCGTCTTTCAATCAACATTATGCCATAAACGAAGGGACTTGTAGTCGATCTAACGAAGTCTATTACCTTTCGTCCTGTCTCCGACGGTTGTCACATGACAGTTTATCGGCGTCACGTGACTGCCTACGTGGTGGTCCAATCAATGTCACGTGGCGTATTTTTGCTGCTTTGCTTTATTTTGTTTGTCTATTTCGCGTGTATAATACAACTATCATTATATATAGATTTTGTTTTTATTTTTTATTTTTTTTAACCTTTTCTTTCGTTTAAAGACAGTACTGTGCTTTGAGCAGCGGAAACAGCAAACTCTTAAATAATAATAATAAGAAAGAAAGAAAGAAAACTAAACCACGAGTCGTATGACTTGATGTATGGTAGCCCGTTTTTGTCGGCTTGGTTCATCCAATAAGAAAACGCATCTCAAGTTTGCATCCCAATTCCGATAGAGAATCAAATCGGCATCATCATGGCGGGCAGTTGGGAGAGAACAGTGGAAAGCGTGAGGTTTAACGGTTCGAGAACAGTGTGCACAGTCTCTTGTTGGGTCGTCACGGCAACTTTGGCTTACTTTCTCTGGGTCAAGCCCAGCCAAGACCAACAGGTTTTTCTATTAATTTTGAATATTTCCTTTTGCCTTTTGGTTCTAATCAGGATTTTTAAAAAAAAAAAAAAATTTTTAAATGTGTCTTTCGTTTGCAGAAAGGGGATGCTCTGGCTGCTTTTGCCGCTCTGGAATCGGATCATCATCGCTATATTCCGAAGATGAAACCCATTCCTGATCCCAACATCTACTCTCTCTGGCTCAAGGCCAAGCAAGAGCAACAGGTTTTTCTCTCTCTATTTTCTTTTATCATTTTCAAGGGAAGAGCTTTAGTTCTGATTAGTTTTTTTTGTTTTTCATCACGAGATTTTTCAGAGATGAAAAGTAGAAAGATTTTCGTCAGTTTATGAAACATGTGATTCTAAGAAATGAGCGTGTCTATGAAACCTTTGATCCAGCAGTTAGAAGGCGTTCCGAAAATCATGGCCTATAAATTACGAGAGTGCAGACAAGACATTGGACACTAGAAACAAATAAATAGTTAATGGGCTTATCTGCATTATTCTATATTGAGCTTTAAAGCTCACTTGAGATATTTTCTCAACATTTTTCAGGTGATTAGTAACTGGACACCAAGCGATGTTGAGGGAACGACTTTGAAGAATGCAAGCTCGTGGTCTTGAATGAACAATTCTCAATTTAAAACCTTGGTTTTTTGAAACTTCATATATTTCAATCCGAACATATAAGAGCTTTAGAGAATAAGAGAGAGAGGCAAATTGCATACTACTGTGGTCTCTTGCCGATGTGAAAATTTTTGTTGTTTGTGAGATTGCTTAATTGATGTTCATGTTGTTTACCAGCTGAGATTTTGCTTCTCCATGAATTCTCAATCCAATTTTTGTTTTTGTTTTTTTTTTTTTTTTTTTTTTTGTTGTGTCAGAAATCAGGACCACCAATTAAGAATTGACACTGATTGTCTGTATGATAATCTAGTAGATAAATCGCTAGACAGTGTACTATAAAAGGATATCTCTAGCGTATTGTCTCAGTGATAATGATTTCTACTTTTAGCCTTCACTAGATGAGTATGAATGGAGAGAGCAAAAAACATAGGGTTTATTTATAGATGTTTAAATTAGATATTGATTTGAAATATGATTTTTTTTTTAAATTTATCTAAACGTCTAAAAGAGTAATTATAAAGACAGTTTTACCTTCATAAAGAAGGCAGAATTAACAAATAAAGAAATTATGAAAAAAGAAACAAAAAAAAAAAAAAGGGAATCTAAGATGTTTACCGAATAGGGCTAAAATTGATTGAATGAATTGCAAAAAGAATTGATAAAAATAAAATTTTGAATTTTTTTTGATTTATTGTAAAGAAGGTGTAAATCTTCATAATGAACCAAAAAGAGAATATTTTCTCAAAATCAGATTTCACGTTAATGAAAAAAAACTAAATAAAGAAAAAGAAAAATCTAAAAAAAAAAATTTCGTATAATGAATCTGTTTTTATTATAAAGATATGTTTGATTTTATTTCTACTAATTTATATAAATAATAGTTTTTTTAAACATAAAGAATTTGATTTCATTTATTATATTATTCTTCAATTTGTTTGGTTAAGACATAAATGACAACATTTTGATTTTATAGTGTATTACATAAACAAATAGGTTTTTTTTTTATAAAGAATTCATTGGTTTTTTATATAAAAAGTATGAATATTCATGAATATATATCGTTAATATTTTATGTTGTATTTATTATTTAGTATGAACCATCATCTATATAGTAAATATTTTATATTTCTTATAATTACTTTGGTGTTTATAACTAATTTTGATTTATTAAAAGTAAATTACATTTGTCAGCAAAAAATACTCATAATTAAAATAAAAAAAAGGAAATAAAAGAATATATATTAAATAAAATGATGTCAATCATAATAAAAAGATAAAATAAATATTATAGATATTTATTTAAAAAAAACATATATACATAATATTGTTAAAAAATAGACCTGTTTTAAATTATAAACATGTAATTATTTAAAAAACATAAACATGTCCATTGACGGATTTTTCTCTCATGTGATTTCATTTTTTAAATAAAAGCCCAAGATGAATGCTTCATGTATTTAGCATTAGAAAACATGAATGGGTCATGAACTAACTTGGGCTTTTCAGAACTAATAGCTAAGAAATGGGATAGGGTTACTTTGAGAGTACGGGACCTTATCATTGCAACAAGGCATTAGGGGTTAATTTGTAAAATCAGATCAAGGGACAATTTGTTAAGCTAGAACAGGTCAAGGGATAATTATTAAAAAAATATGATTTGTATTTCATTATCAATTTAAACGGCATTATTAATGTGGGTGTTTGACAAATCTATGTGGTTAATCACCAAAATTACAAATTCAGAGACTAGTCTTAACAACCCTATTTCTAAAATTAGAATTTGCACATACAATATTATGTGTTAGTCTATTTATTACTAACAATTTAATCTAAATTAAAGGTGAATGTAGAGAGTACAGTCTCCACTGTTCTAGGCTTCAACGATTATCTTTTCCTCTTAATCAAATAAAGCTTGAAATAAAATGGTTGATAAAAGTGTGAATAGAAAGTTTGGACTTTTGATAGGTGTATTTGTACCTACAAGCAGGATAAAATGGGAGGTGAATAAAGGTATGACAAGTACCGGAAAAGGGTAGTTTCATTTTCCCTAGATTTTAAAAAAATACATTGATATTAACATTAACTATTAACATTATTGATGATTTCATGGAGATGAGGGTAACATATTGCTGAAAGAGACAGAAAGCGAAAGAAAAAAATAGAGCCAGCAAAATATCACTTTTAGCTCTCACTTTCGTCCCTTTTATTGTTTGCAATTGCATGTGTGTATCTGTGTTTATAAACATATAAACATATATATATATATGTGGTTTTTCTACTGTCGTTCTGGTGGGAGGTCCCTCCAATATAATATTGGATATCTTTTAGGTAATATTTAATGAGCAAGATCCAACAACGATTTAAGAAAAATATAACAGAGCACATGATAGATCTGGAAATTTATTTTGCGTTAATGCATAGGAAATATGGTTCTCAATAATAATATAGATCTTTTAGATTAATCATGTGCTATGTTATGTTTTTCTTAAATTACTGTTGCGTTTTACTCATTTAATGTTATGTTTAAGATAATTTATATTACGTCAGAGGGACCCAGACCTCCCAGTGAAGGACCGTAGAAAAACCCTATATACATATATATATATATATGTATTGTTGAAAGAGAGTGTGTGTGTGTTTTTATGTTAACAAAACTCGATCAATCTACAGGGAAACTTTTGAGAGGTGAGACAGATTGGTTAACTGCCTATCCATGATTTGCTTCTCCATCTCTCATTCCTCTATCTCCTCCTGACCTTTTCTATATATGGACACTGAATCCAACATGAAAATAAAACAAGATTAAAGGAAAAAGAAAAAGAAATTAATTAGCTAGTGTTGGAGCTCTAGCTAGGCAAGTAGTAAATTGAAGAGAAATGAGTAAAATGGGGGAGAAAAGATCAAAGTTCGAAGTCTGTAACTTTGGAGCTTGGGCTATGAATGTTCTGAGTTCTGTGGGCATTATCATGGCCAATAAGGAGCTTATGTCCCCACAAGGCTTTTCTTTTGCTTTTGGTCTCTTCTCTTTCTTCCTCCTCTTAATTTAATTATGTTTTTCAAGCTTTCAAATTATGATAGTTTTGGGCTTTCGGGCATAGGAAGAAGCTCTCAAGTGCTTCTTTCTTTCAGCACAAATAATATTGAGAGGTTTATGAATTTCATCACAAATAGTATTTTTTTGGTTTTATTGACAATTTTATCTGTTGTGCAGCAACAACTTTGACGGGCTTCCACTTTTCAGTAACCTCCTTGGTTGGTCTGGTGTCAAACGCTGCTGGTTACTCCACATCAAAGCATGTCCCATTATGGGAACTCATTTGGTTCTCGATCGTCGCTAACACGTCGATCGCCGGGATGAACTTCAACCTCATGCTCAACTCGGTCGGGTTTTACCAGGTTCGTTTGAACTTTAGCCTCTCCTACCCGTTTCTCCTCTCTTAGAAAATACATGTCCTCGCTTTGATCAACTCGTTCATTGTTTCTTCTTGTGTACTAGATATCAAAGCTAAGCATGATTCCTGTGGTGTGTATTATGGAGTGGATTCTCCACGGAAAACACTACTCGAGGGAAGTGAAAATGGCCCGTGACGGTGGTGGTTGTGGGTGTAGGAGTCTGTACTGTGACCGACATCAAAGTTAACGCAAAGGGTTTTTTCTGCGCTTGTGTGGCAGTTTTCTCCACATCCTTACAACAAATTGTGAGTATTTTTCCGTTATCTCATTCTTTTTTTTTCTTTTTTTTTTATAGCCAAATGTTATAAAAGCTAATAATCCGTAAAAGCCTTGTGTGTTTTTTTATTTTTTGGTGAACAGACAATAGGTTCCTTGCAGAAGAAATACTCGATAGGCTCTTTCGAATTGCTAAGCAAGACAGCTCCAATACAAGCTGTTTCCCTTCTACTTTCGGTCCATTCATCGATTACTGCTTGACCGGAAAATTCATATCGAGTTATAAGCTTTCCTTCAGATCCTTTGTAAGTGGTCAGTTGTTACAAAATTTCATTTCAGCCCATCTGATGGTTTATAAAGAAATCCTCACACATTCTCATCACTATGTTGTGTAGATTTTTATTCTAGTCTCCTGCACTTTAGCGGTATTCTGCAACATCAGCCAATACCTCTGCATCGGACGCTTCTCAGCGGTGTCCTTCCAGGTTTTAGGCCACATGAAAACAGTGTGTGTCCTGTCAATGGGTTGGCTGCTCTTCGATTTGGAGATGACACTCAAAAACATAATTGGAATGGCGCTCGCCGTGATCGGAATGGTCGTCTACAGCTGGGCTGTGGAGGTTGAGAAGCAAGCTGCCTCTTCCAGGATCATTACTTCTATGAAAGAACAAAATGTGAAGTTGCTCAGTGACGGAACTGAACATTGTTCGTTGAAGATCTCGAGTTTGGCGTGTCCAAAGCATAGGGCTTAACTTTCTTTGCTTCGTTTTTGTTTCCGCTTATACATTTTTTGACACACCAACATGTAACATACGCCAATTGCTTGCCTGTTTCAGAGCAGTATCTAAATAACATATATATTATTTTTTAAAATAAAGAATTATATATATTTTTGGTCTTGGACAAACATCAAACTATCGAATTCTACATATTTTTGGTTTTCTATTCTGTTGATTTACAAGCAACCATTTTTGCAAAGAAGTTCTGTATTTGAAGCATTAGCCAGTATAAATTTTTATCCACCCATAAATCCCCTTGTTGTGATGGAAAGGAATACGAGTACAAAATAAGATCATGCAAGTAGTTAAGATGTTAGATGAAATTGCTCCCCATATGGACATCATAGATTTACCACCTCTTTTCGAACCGCCGAATCGGAGAAATTTGGTGTTTCTTCCTTAATAAAGTTCTTCCTTGGATTTAAATCAGAACATTATCCTTAAAACTTAGGGCCTGTTTGGTTCACAAGTTTGAGTTAAAATTTTTAAGTTTCAATAGTAATTTTGGTTGACTTTTTCAGAAAAGACAAAAAACTTTTGGGGGAAAAGATAAAAATTGAGTTGAAAAATTTAAGTTCGAACCGGAGGTCCAAACGGGCCCTTAGGGTTCGTTTGGTTCGTTAGTTTGAGTGTGTGTGTTTTTGAAGTTGAAATAGTAAATTTTGTTGACTTTTCAGAAAAGAGAAAAAACTTTTTGAGAAAAAGACAAAGACTTTTGAGGAAAAAGATAAAATTTGAGTTGAAAAGTTGAGTTTGAACTGGTGTTCCAAACGCACCATTAGTCTAAACCAAGATATCTACTAAGATTTCTCATTTGTCAAGAAACAAAAACTATGGATTAAAAACCAAAAAGGAAAAAAAACTATGGATTAAACTATGAATAGAATATGCAAGATGTACATACTTTTCATAGTTTAGTCCATAGTTTTCTAAATTTGTTTCATTTGGACACAATCTGTGGTTTAAAAACATGGGTAATTTCAAATTTTGATCGTGAAAGAAGGGGTTGTCTTATTTTGTATCTACAATTTAAAATTTGACAAAATTTCATCCATGAACTTATTGTAAATTAAAACTTTAGTGTTTCTATTATTGAACGTCAATTTCATTATCATAGATGATTAAAACTGTTAAAAAATTATCTCTTACCAACCAGTCACGTGACCTATATATGATAAATCGATTTCATAAAACATCAAAATTTAACTAATGATAAGCTCGAAAAGTATTTTGATGTATGTTATACTATAAGCACAATATGGGATGGGATAATCCTTATTTGTCAGGGACTATTCACCAAAAAAAAAAAAAAAAAAAGCCCAAAAACATGCTATAGCAGTAACTATCTCCCATCAGAACATCCTCATTCACATTCACTGTAGTCGTTATTTAGTTGTCAGTTAAGACTTTTCCCTCCCTCGAATTTATTTATTTATTTTTTTGCGAATGGATCCCTGATATTTATTTATTTATTTGTTTGTTTGTTTTTTAATGGGTAAAAGTAATTTTTTTTTTTTTTTTTAATATAGAGGAAAGAGCAAAAGTATCTTGAGAGTAAATAAAAAAAAAATTTAAAAATTAATTGAATAATAATAATTAAAAAAAAAAGCATTTATCCGTATCTGGTAGTTTTCAGTTGGAGAACGGTGCCAGTGATTGGGCAAGCAGATAATGGCCGCTATGGAGTTCGCATGGCCACTACCAAACTCGCAGCTCTCTTTCCCTTTCTCTTCCAAATATTCCCAAACTCTTCTTCTTCTGCAGTCATCGTCTTCTTCAACTTCCAGAAGAAACTCCCTCTTCTTCTCTCTTCATCAAGCTCAAAATATGGTCGAAGTAGAACCAGTAGCTCTATCAAACTCCAGATTCTTCTAAGGCCTCCTTTTGCCCTCTCTCAAACTGGCCAATCCGAATCTTCCGACCTCAAAGAAGAAGAAAATGGCGACGACGAAGAAGAAGAAGAAGGTTCGTCCAATGACAATGGCCAAGGGAATTCCACCATTATATTATCTTCCTGCTTGGTCGGTCTTCTCACCGGCATCTGCGTCGTTCTCTTCAACAATGGAGTACTTAATTACCCCTAATTTGCTTTAATTCACGAACAATTTCAGTTTTTCTCTGTGTTGATCTCTTAAATTTTGCTGTTTTGCGTTAGGTGCAAGAGATTCGAGACCTGTTCTGGGACGGGATTCCGTACAGAGGCGCGTCGTGGCTGAGGGAGGAGCCGATTGGGGATATCTGGAAGCGAGTGATTCTGGTTCCGGCTTCCGGAGGTCTGATCGTCGGCCTCATCAACGTGCTCCGAAGTGCCTTGGATGAGGATGATGATGATTCGGAGAAAATTAATGGCAGTCGATTTGGCGGAAGTGGAACGCCGAATTCGATTCTTGACGGACTCAGGGCTGCGTCGCGTCCGTTCCTCAAAGCCGTCGCAGCTTGTGTCACCCTCGGCACGGGTAATTCCTTGGGTCCTGAAGGTCCCAGCGTCGAAATCGGTACCTCCATAGCCAAGGGCGTCGGTACTCTTGTGGAGAAAACCTCGAACCAAAAGCTTTCCCTTGTCGCAGCTGGATCAGCCGCTGGAATTGCCTCTGGTTTGTACTTCAAATTATTTACACCAATTCGAAGAATAGCAAAATTAGTTGAATGATCTCTTTTTTCATTATTTTTACAATGAGAGCCTAGGCATGGCGTGCGGTGTAAAATCATGGCGCCGAAGTCAATTTTCAAAATAAGATATACGAAAAGTTATTATGCTAATAGATTGTCTACCATTTTAAGCTCTGAGTTTCCTGTTATCGTCTGTTAATGTACTTCCCTGTTTTACAGGTTTCAATGCTGCTGTTCTGGTTGTTTCTTTGCGGTGGAGTCAGTCTTGTGGCCGTCACCAACGGACCCTTCATCCTTGGCGCTTACCTATACTACTTCTATGGTTATACTCAGTGCAGTGATAGGTTCAGTAGTTTCTGAAGTTGGTCTCGGTTCCGAACCAGCTTTTAAGGTCCCAGAGTATGACTTCCGCTCTCCTACTGGTAAACCATCTATATGTGTTAAAGATTAGATGAACATGCTTATCGACGTTATGGCTTAAACTGTCTAAATCTTTACAAACGAGAGCAATGATATAGAAGAAAAGACTAACAAAGCACACGACTTACTGTGGCTCACTCTTAAATGAGAGTTACGTCCACCTTCAGCCGCTATAGAATTTCATAATGATAAAGCAAGAAGATGAGAATCACACGCCTCTAACTTCTCTGGCTTGCTGTGTTTTTCTCTAACTAATATAGAACATTACAAGGTTGATCTGCGTGTTAACTCTGTATCAGGGCGATAATTTGTTGCACATGCTCAACATCGACACATGCACTGCGTCTCTACAAGGTCAATTAGGCCTCTTGTACATGACTTACCCTTACTTTGTTTCAACGATGAACTATTAAAAAGTTAATATTTTTATTTGAGATGATTCATTTCGTAGGTAACATTCTAAGCCTCTCATTCTAGCAAAATGTTTTTAAGCTTTTGTCTTAAAGGTAAGATTTTGATTACCAGAGCTATTGTGCTCCCTTTTTAGAGCTTCCACTATATCTATTGCTGGGAATGCTGTGTGGGGTTGGTCTCATTAGCACTATCTAAGTCCACATCATACATGTTGGCAACTGTTGATGATATTCATAAGGCCACTGGTGTACCAAAGACTTCGTTTCCTCTACTGGGTGGCTTAGCTGTCGGCCTGATAGCATTGGCATACCCTGAAATTCTGTATTGGGGTTTTGAGATGTTGATATTTGTTGGAGTCTCGCCCATATGTGAAAGGCCTCTCGCTGATCTATTGCTACAGTTGGTAGCAGTCAAGATATTAACGACCTCTTTGTGCCGTGCCTCTGGATTAGTGGGAGGCTACTATGCTCCATCTCTCTTTATTGGTGCTGCAACTGGAATGGCATATGGGAAGATCGTCAGTTTTGCAGTTGCTCAGCCCAATCCTATTGTTGATCTCTCCATCTTGGAAGTTGCGTCACCACAAGCATATGGCCTGGTATTGTTCTAGGCCACTTATACCAGCGATATATGAGTGTGCTTTGAAGACTTTAATACACCATCTGGTATTTATGGTTTCTCCATTATGTGTTTCGCTTTTGACATTCCTCGGAACAGAAATCACATTTGAGGTTGGAAGGAATTGGCTCTTTTATGCTGAAAACATATTAAAATTTCCATTATCCCCAGGTACAGAACCTCTTTGTGAAGTACCTTTTGTGCTTCCTTATTTTTTTTTCCCCTTTCCTTTCTTGTGTTTTGACGATTTAAGTTATTTTAGGCAAAAGCAATAACAAAAGAGAAACATAAGCAGGTGATGGAGAATCTCAATTGTGATTTCTGTGGAGGAGAGTTTTGAAATATGCACAAACAGTCCCAAACCATATGGATCAACCCTGTAGAGGGAATCGACCTTTTATGAGAGAAAGTAGTCTTGTATAGATTGGTGTTATAAACCTGGCATCAAAACCGGTTGTGTATGATCATAAACAGTTTCATTTGCAGGTAGGGATGGCCGCTACTCTTGCAGGTGTATGCCAGGTACCTCTTACCTCGGTTCTGCTGCTCTTTGAATTGACTCAGGATTATCGGATTGTTCTGCCGCTACTTGGAGCTGTTGGGTTGTCTTCATGGCTTACATCTGGACACATGAGGAGAAAAGACACGAAGAGTAAAAAGAAACTGAAACAGGAAAGAACTCGCGAAATCCAACAAGCTGACATGCTTCCCTCCAGTGCAAGTGGACTACCTTCAGATTCTGTTCCAACAGAAAAGGAATCTAATACGAGTGACCTTTGTGAAATTGAAAGCTCACTCTGTATTTATGAATCTGATACTGAAATTGAGGATTTAGAAAAGAAAATATTTGTTGCAGAAGCCATGAGAACCAGATATGTAACTGTTATGATGAACACGTTGCTTACTGAAGCATTAACTCTTATGCTCACGGAAAAGCAACCTTGTGCTATGATAATTGATAGCGATAATATGTTAATTGGTTTGCTTACACTCGATGACATTCAAGAATTTAGTAAATATGCAAAAACAAGAAGCAGAAGACCAGAGGTTAGACGCCGTTCTGTCAGTTTCCACGACTCATATGTGTTGCCAATATTTGACACGCCTGTTACCAAGTAAGCTTGAACTAATTGGCACATCGTTTTGCAGGACCTTTTGGTGTCTGAAATGTGCTCCTTGGATGGCGAAAATTGTAGGGTACCATGGGCTGCAACGCCTGGTATGGATCTACTTTCTGTTCAGATGATCATGAACAGGCGTGGAATGAATCAAGTTCCGGTGGTAAGAGAGCAATTTGTAGATCATCGAGGGCACCTAGTTGGCCTTTTAGACAGAGAATGCATCAATCTAACTCGCAGGTTGGTTTTTTGACCTGTTACTCCATCTCAAACTATTTCCCTTCCTCAGCTTTCCTCAGTTTTGTCCAAAAACTTTCTTATTTTTTCCTTTTACCACGAAAAGAAAAAAAAAAAAAAAAAAAAAACGTAGGCCCTCACTGCTATGAGTATTCAATATTAGTCGATGAAAAAAAAAAAAAACTAAAAAACTAGTAGTAAGGGCCAGAAGTATTGAACAGGGGGACTTTTTGTATGCGCATAAAAATATTCCTGTCATGTGCTTGCTAATTCTTGTTCTTTGGTTTGGGGGATGCAGAGCTCTAGCAACGAAAGATTCCCTTTGCTAGCTAATATTGCAAACCAGAAAGCTCGACTTGTTAAGATCATCGGAACACCTGACATTTTATGTTTTGGTAACAGTTTCTCGGCCTTCGGTACCTAAGCTCAATTTGTTTAAGACCATTGAACTGCTGACATGTTGAGTTATGGTGATATTTCTCAACCTTGCTTGCCTAATTCTTTCCTAGAAGGATCTAGATCCACACTTCCAAAGGTTCCCATTTTATGTTTGATCTCGAAAAAGTGGAGGGAAAGCGGGATCCTGACAGTAGTTGAGCTGTACAGAATTGGAAAATCGTCTTTCCAAGTGTTGTTAAGAGTGGCCCTGGCAACTCTGCCACATACAGTTGATGGAGACAAGAATGGAATAGATTCATGAGAAGTTATACAAGGATATATAGGGGGTGGAAATTTTGTCATGTCGTATAAACAACTTTGGCTTGTCCAACTGGATTTATTGGGTTGAGGCAGATATCATTCTATGTTTTTTTTTTTTTTAATTTTTTCAATTGACCTATAATCTTCTTCTTCTTCATTTTTTTGTTAAACAACATTAACAATTTGTTCAATTGCTAAATTGTGGAAGAATATAAGGTTGACAGGACCGACGAACTACTACAAACAAATAGAAATTATTTGTTTCCTTCTCGTGATCAGAGGACATGTTGTCGTCTTGCTGTGGAAGATTGCTGAAAGTTGAAAAGTAATGCTTTTTGTCGTTTACGCAGGATAAGTGCATGTCAATTTCAGTATATATTTCTGTCGTTTGGTTTATACAAAACAGTCTATCTAGTTTAAATTTGTTTCTGTTTCTTGACTTGCCCCTTGTGACAAAAAACGACACGTCATGATGGACAGAAGTTTCAAGTTTATATATTTTAAGACGGGAAAAGTATAAACAGTCTATCTAGCTAAAATTTTTTGTCGTTCCTGACTTTCCCCTTGTGACAAAAAACGACACGTCGTTATGGACAGAAGTATCAAGTTTATGAATTATATTCTTTTGACGGGAAAGCTTAGTTTCTCGCTCAAACGTTACAACCTATCATTTTAGAAAACGATATGTAGTCTCGTATCATTTTTGTTTTTTTTTTTTTCCTGTCCTTTAGAAATTTCAATCTGTTGTTCACAATTCAGAACTTACTGTTACAAAAATCTGACATTAGTTTAGTTCACAAGTCCTTGTCGTTTGTTTTCTTTCTCTCGGGCTGAACTCATCCCATCTAATTACACAGATATAAACAAGAAAGATGATATTAGTATGAAATTGAGCAATTAAAGAGGTAGATATTTCAATGCAGAGCTCTTGTTCTTTCGAGAACCATCAATATCTGGTAAAGAACAAACATGACACAAATTTCTTTTTCGTGCAGTAGAAACTGTTTACATGAATCATCCTAGAATAAGTTTTTGGACATCTTGAACAATTTCTTCATAAATTTGGTGTACTTCTCAAAAGTTTACGCCCACTATTTACCGTTACACTTAAACTAATTCATTCAACTAGTGTTTGAAATGATACTGAATAAATACAACAAAATAACTCTGCACAGAAACACAGGAGTTAGCTTTTGTATGCTGTGGCACTAGAGCCTAGAGTTGCATCGGGTCAGTCGGCTTATTCATAGTCTCTTGCTCCGTTTTCACACTTGGTTCGTCTATTGCTACAGAGCCCACATCCAATGCCTGCAAAATATGATTGTCAACAAAGAAAAAGAAAAAAGATATTTGCCAAAATTGTGAGACTAATTACTTCTACGTAAACCACATAAATTGTATAACCAACAAAAACATGAATTTTCCAAATCCTCATAATAATTACAAACACATAAAAACTAAGAATATGTATTATCTATAATACTACTAATCTGAGTTATGTGGGTTGACCGTTTAGTAATCGAATATATGTGGCAACTCGAAAATAAACCGGGTCAACCAAACCATTTTAGTTTGTGTTATTTTTGAGTCATTTGTTAATTTGATTCACGTTGAATCTGCATGCATGCCGATGAGTAGGGATTTCACCTTGTAAATGTAGTATCATTTCCAGTAGTATCAAAGCCTTTAGCATTCTCTGCATTTCTTTTCTGGCTCTCCTGAAGGGTAGGAACGTAAGACTTGAAGAATGATAAAAATGATTGAGACAAATGAATATTTAAAAAGGAGCTACAAGGTTCAGTGCCATGAACCCGTTCAAAATAGAAAATGCAGTCTAGGTATACAAGAGTAGTTTAATAATAGATTAAAGCCGAGAAATAAGTAAGAACTCGTATAATGCTATCTCGTTCCAAACTCCATATAATGACTGTCTGGGCAAAACATCTAGCCAAATATTCTCTTTTCTTCAACTAATTCGGATTCATCCTGGTAAATAGCTATCTAGTGCCATTGTCACGATTTACCCTGTCCCTGAATACGATAATAGACTATAGTGGCTACTACAACAAGGAGGAAAACCTTTTAGTTTGTTCTAGTCTGAGGTTTGAAATGCAGAAGAGTACAAGGTGAAGTCTCTGAAAGTACAGATAAAACAGAACATACCTGATCTTTAGGCTCAGTTTCAACCAATTCTCTCTTTACTCTGCTTGGTAAAGGCTTCCTGTATAACAGTAACTCAGTAAATTGCAATGAGGTAAAACAAATGACGGAAAACGGCTAAAAGAACAAAGGAAACTACCGCTCATCATCAATGTCCATGTCAGAGTCTTGATCATATCTGTCATCTGGGTCATCTTGGTCTTCATCGGCCTAAATATCATCAAAACAGCAGCAAATCAGATTTCAAGATCTTGTTTTTCCTCAACATTAACTCAGTAACGAAGGTATACAGAAGAGATATATGTCTTTCCAGAAAAAAAAAAAATTTTAGACGCAGGCAGGTTAATACCCAATTGTCATAGCAATATTGTGTGAGAGAGATAACCACGAACATCAATCATGCCACAATACAGTAAAATAGAGATTTTATATTCAACATTACGAGTAATGATTACCCTCCAGTGATGACTAAAATAGCTGCAGAAACATACCTCTGGAAGCTCAGTATCAGGAATTCTTTCCTGAAATTGGATGCTAGGTGCATGCTCAAGCTTGGAAAGATAATCAAGAAGTTTTGATCGTATATCATCCAGTGATTGCCGTGAATTCTTGTTTTCCATGTTACTAGGGGCAACATGAAGAGTATAATCCGGACCAAAATACTCGTAGTACTCATGCTGAGGCATTTTGTCCTCAACTTCTACTCCAAGAGCAACTCCTGTCTGCAGTGCCCAAGCACATCATGTATCAACATTAACAAGATGAAAATTTCCCACTATAAAGTTTTTAACTACAAAGAGAATTCAATGCTTAAGTTTCTTCCACAATATTGAAATGGAAGCAAGAATTATACCTCATAGCACCAGCACCTAGCAACATTCCTGATGGTATAGCCGCCACCACCTAGGAGTAATAGGGGGGACATTGAATGATCTCATGTACTTCACACATTCTGCATGACCCTTGATCGAAAGATTGAAGCATCCTAATCTGTCCCCGGATAAGGAATCCGCGCCACATTGGAGAACCACGGCACCAGCTTAAAAATCTCCATCACTTTGCACATGATCGGCTTGAACAAGAAATGGTAGCTCTCATCATCAATCCCATCATCAAGTGGAACGTTAAGGGAGTAAAATTTTCCTTTCCCATATCCAATATCATCTATGTCCCCTGTACCTGGAAAATAATCTCCGAACTTGTGAAAAGAAACTGTCATGACCCTATCAGTTGTGTAGAAAGCCTCCTCCACACCATCTCCATGGTGGATATCGATATCCACATACAAAACACGCTGCAAAAGATTAAAAAACAAGATGAACATTCACTCTAAAAATCACCTAAACTACATATAAGACCAAATTCCAAGGCCAGATTTCATTGTAATATTAAGGGTCTTAAACAAAATCCATCTCAAAGTCAAGCAGACACAGATAACACTAGCTACCCAAAACATAATTCAAAACCTAGGAAGTTCCCTTTTTTTTTTTCAGATTATTTAACAAGGCACAAAATAACACAAATCTTCGTATAAGAAAAACCAAACAGAAACAGGGTACATGGAAAAAATTAGGGCAAGTTGGAAAAAAAATAAAGACCTGGTGATGCTTAAGGAGTTCCAAGATCGCCAAGACGATGTCGTTGACATAGCAAAACCCAGAGGCCTCACACTTCTTGGCGTGGTGGAGGCCACCGGCCCAGTTGACGGCGATATCGCTATCGTTGTGATTCAGCTTGACGGCGGCCGCCGACAGAGCCGCCGGCGTAAGTCTGGCAGAAGGAGTAGAGGCCGTCGAAGACCGGACAGTCCTCGCCGACATTGAAGCGCTTGAGCTGCCTGAGCTGGTCCTGCTGGGTCTCGGGCGTTATGCTGCGGAGGAAGGAGACGTAGTCATCTGCGTGAAAGCGACAGAGGTCCCTGTCCTTGGCCGGGTGTGGCTTGAAGACCTGCATGTGCTGGAGAAGGCCGTAGTGGGCGAGCAGAGCGTGGGTCATCCGGATTCTGTGGGGCTTCATCGGGTGACCCTGCCCGTAATAGTAATTCCCGACCTCCGGGTCGTAGAAATAGCACACTCTCCGCTTCACGCCGTCCGGTCCCGACGTCAACGAGTTCCCTCCGGTGTCCATTGAACTACCGAAATCCACCCTCCGATTTCAAAACTCCGGCAATCTGCAACCCAATCCGGAATTCGGAAACCACAAACCCTAACTCCGTCCGATTCTTTGTGCCTTCTGCGATGCGAATCTGGTGTTTGGACAACGAGAAAAATGGAATTGTGAAGACAAAGAAACTGGTTAGAGAGAGAGAGAGACAGAGAATGAAGAGAGAGAAAATTCCTTTTCTTTTTCTTCTTCTTTCTCTGAAGGAAAAAAAAAAAAAAAAAAGTAGAGGAAAAAGACTAGGATTAAGAAAAAAAGCTAGACAAAAGAGACGAAGATGGAGAAGGGGAGTGTGTTCTTATAAGGAGAGGAGAAAGATTTTCTGGATTCTATGGAATGGTACTCTTGAAATATTAGGTTAATCTTTTTTTTTTTTTAATATATATACCCAAAAAAAAAAAAGGGAGAAATTCTAGAACAAATGAGTTTGTATCCGATTAGGAGTTTGCAGGAATCCTTAATTTAATCTTTTTTTTTAATCTTTTTTATGAATGAATTAATTGTTAATGTTTTGTGCCCATAGATTTTATTATTTTAATTATTTAATTAAATTTTTGATGTTTTGATCTGAATATTCACATCAAAAGTTTACAACATATAATGTAGAGCTGTCTTTTTTTTTTTTTTTTTTAATATATAGAGTTGTTTTTAGTCATAAATCAAATTATCAAAAAATTAATTTAATAACTAAAACAAAAGTATTTGTATACCACCAAAAAAAATAAAAGAATTTTAAATTTTTTTTAAGTAATTTGACTAAAACATTGTTATCATTCAAGTATTTGTAGTTTTTGCTTAATGAATTTAAAGGTGGAATTTTAATTCTATAATTTATCTATTCATAATATATAAATATGTTTTATTTTGGAGAAAAAACTTTTTTTTAGTCCCTCGTTTTTACCAACTATTTTTTTTTATTTTAGTCTTTTTTTATATTGATTTATTTATTTATTTTAGTCATTTTATCTTTTAAATTTTTTATCTCTTTTTTTAATTTATTTTCAAGTATTTTGTATAAATTTTTTCATCTACAACTTTCTTTTATCCATTTTCGTCCTTTTTTTCCGTATTCTTTTATTTTCATCGAGCCCTTTTTCTTTTTTGGTCTTTATTCATATTAGTCATTCTGTTGGTTTTTCCTTAAATTTTTTTCTTATTCTTAAATGCTCTTTAAATTATTTAATTCTTTTAAATTTTCCTATTCATATATATTTTCTTAAATATACTCAGCTCCTAAAGATAAAGATGAATGCACATGTACATCAAACATGTTTTCAACTAATAATAAAATTAAATACGAAATTATTATGAAACGTTACTCAAAAAGTTCTTGCTATTTTAGATTTCGCTGGAAAATTTTATTATTGTTGTTAGTATCTGTATTATTCTACCACTTTGATTTTCAAATTTATCTTTTCTAAACTTTTATTTTTATCAGTTTTGATCCTTCAAATTAAAATTGCTAAATTTTTTTAAAGCAATTTAACGAAAATAATTACGTACTACTTGGGTTAACTATTCGTTTAGTCCATAATTTTTTAAGTATGTGTAATTTTAATCATTGTTTTTTTAAAAAAAAATCTTGAAAGACTCTAAACTATTAAAATATTCATACAATAGTTACTTAAAAAAATATTCATACAATAGTCATTTCTGTTAATTTTTATACTGAAACCGTCAGTAATTTAGTCAAAAAATGATGCTAACTAACGTAGGCCGTTAAAAATTAACAAAAATGACTACTGAGCAACATTTTTAAGGATTTAGAGGTAAATGACCTTTTTTAAGAAGGTTTTTTTTTTTAAACAAATGACTGAAGTTTTTAAATTTTAGTAAAAAGGTCCTTTAAAAAAAATAATTAATCAATTTTCTTAAATGATTAATCAAATATTGACTACATAACATTATTAATTTGGTAAATCACTAATTTTCAAGTCAATATGGTCAATCCGTGATTGACTAAATCTGAAAAAAAAAAATGCAAACTATCATTTCGCTAAAAAAAAAAAAGATAATCTATTAAAATGAGTGACTAAAATAACCATCAATCCTAATTTTTCATATTTTTAATAGTTTAAGGTACAAGAAAAAAAAATATTAACAAAAATTGCACAAACTAAAAATTTTTTGAGACTAATCTAGTAATTTACTCATTTTATATTATATCAAAAAATTTGAAAGAGTATCTACATTAACTGTAAAATTCTCACAATGAATAATAGTAACCCAGAATTAAAAGCTATAACTTTAAAATATTTATAATAAATTAATTTTAACTTTTTTAACGTCAATAATAAATAACATACTTACTTACTCGTAAATATTACAATTTACTTCTAATAATTAAAAGCCTATTATTTACTATTTTTAAGTTTAATAAAAAGAAAGTAATAAATAGCATATTTACATATGCTAAAAGAAGTGAGTATCATATTTATAAAATTACTAAAGTAAATAGCATATGTAAGAGTAAGTATATTCATACAATAAGTTTTTTTTATTTATTTTGCATATTTTAAAACCTTATTGTTATTTACTAAATTATTTTTTAAAATAATTATTACAATTTTATCTAAAAGGATCTAGTTCTACGGAGAAGATACAACGAGCAAGCATCCTGGGACCAGGCAGCGAGAACCATAGGCCCAATCACAATGTTAGACAGCCCAATTACGAGGCCCAGAACAGGTCTCCCCAAAAAAAAAAAAACCTTCTCAAAAAAAAAAAAAAAAAAAAAAAGGTGGTTAACTTTGGATTAGATGTAACGTTGGTAACATGTAGTTGCCTTGTGATAATCGAAATGCTGGTAAGTAAGTAAGTAAGATAGAGTTGTTCTCGTGACAAAGAAATTAAAATAAATAAATAAATAAATAACTCATATTTAAAAAGGCATGGGCGTTGTGTGGGTTACTAGCATCAGTACTACTCTCAGAATCCCCAACAATTTTGTGCCTATAAATAAAATATTAAACATGATACTCAAACTCGCTGGTATTACAGATTGAGATCAAAAGTAAATTAAAAAAAAAAAAAGGGTAAATAATGGATAGGAATGCTGAAAAAATATCAAAAGGCAAAGTCTGCGTGACAGGTGCTTCTGGCTTTCTGGCTTCCTGGCTTGTCAAGAGACTGCTCTTGTCCGGTTACCATGTTGTTGGAACTGTTAGAGATCCAGGTACATCTCCTAGCACTTCTCATCGGAATATATATATATACACAAACATATGCATGAAAATATTTATATATATACACAAAGTCTCATATCTGATATCATATAATATCCTTACATGTAAATTTCAGTTATTAGGAATGTGAATTCATGTAGAAGAAAATGTAGTTAAAGTGAATGTGAATTTCTCTCATTTTATTTTTTTTTTCTGCATGAATTTACATTTCTAGTAATTGAAGTTCACATTTGTCGGATACAATCCGGTATCGGATAGGAGACCAATCATATATATATATGTATGTATGTATAGGTGTATTGTTATTTAGTAACAAAATTGGGTGTGCAGGGAATGAGAAGAAATTAGCCCATTTATGGAAGCTGGAAGGAGCTAAGGAGAGGCTGCAATTGGTGAGGGCTAGCTTGATGGAAGAAGGCAGTTTTGATGATGCAATTATGGGTTGCCATGGTGTTTTCCACACTGCTTCTCCTGTGCTCAAACCTTCTTCCGATCCAAAGGCATGCTCCTTCTTTTTTGTTTTGTTTTGTTTTTTTTTTTTTTGGTTCATTTTTATGCATTTTAATTTTAAGGTTATCATAGCATTGTACCTAATATTTTAGATTGTGCCACATTTTTCTCGTTAAATTTTTATATTTTTTGGATCAAAAGTTGATTTTTAATTATAAAGTCTTTAATTTACCAAATTGTTCCATTCCTGCTAGTGTGGTTACTCGTTAATGCATGATTGCGAAAGCTTGTGACATATGTAGCTTATTTAGTAATCCCTCTAGATATTATTTTGGACACAATTTAAATAGTTTTTAAAAGTATTTTCTCACATAAAAATTATAATTTACTGTTTGAATTTACTTTTTAAACTTATATTTCAAAAGGGACTTAGTAAAATGATCATTTAAAATATATGCACTTCAATTGATACATATGTGTGTGTGTGTATATATGATATATACATGTGTGTGTGTGGGAAAAACAGGCAGAAATCTTGAATCCTGCTATTGAGGGTACTCTGAACGTACTACGTTCATGCAAGAAGAATCCATCGCTGAGGCGTGTAGTCATTACTTCCTCTTCTTCAACTGTAAGGGCTAGAGATGATTTTGACCCCAAAATACCTGTCGACGAGTCAACTTGGAGTTCTGTGGAACTCTGCGAGAAACTCCAGGTGTATGTATAAAACACAGATTTCTATATAGTTTGATTTGTAAATAATCGTAGTAAATAGCCTATTTTTTATTTTCCGGTAAAATCATCCTTTTGACTTTACCATTAACAATATAGTTATGTCATGCGGTTGATTAACATTTGTTTTTCGTCTTTTTGTTGTAATGCAAAAGATTTGGTACCCCTTGTCAAAAACACTAGCTGAGAAAGCAGCATGGGAATTCTGCAACAAGAACTCGATCGATTTAGTCACCGTCCTCCCCGCGTTCGTCATCGGGCCTAGTTTGCCGCCGGATCTATGCTCTACTGCGTCTGATGTCCTTGGCCTGCTTAAAGGCAACTTCTTTAAGCCCTTTTCTTACGCAATGTACTAATATTGGTGGATTTGTTTCTTTTCACAACTGCTAATTAAACACGTTCCGTTTTAAATCAAACAAATAGGGGAAACAGAGAAATTTCAATTTCACGGAAGGATGGGATATGTCCACATTGACGATGTTGCGGCTTCTCATATCCTTGTTTATGAGCACAAGGATGCTCATGGACGGTACCTTTGTAGCTCAACCGTGCTTGATAATAATGAGTTGGTTTCCTTCTTGTCTACAAGATATCCTTCCTTGCCTATCCCCAAAAGGTTTGCATATTCCGATTTTATTACCTTTGTCTTTAAATTGTATTCGAGAATTTTTTTAGCAGCATTGTTACAATCATTTATAAACGCGATATGACATAAATCGTGTAATTAAAGTCAATCGCTTTTATGTGTATATGTCAAGGATCAAATTATCGAAAAGCTTACATGAGAAATATTCACATTTTTCAGGTTTGAGGAATTGAATAGACCATATTACGACTTCAACACCTTGAAGTTGAGGAGTCTAGGATTCAAGTTCAAGACCGTCGATGAGATGTTCGATGATTGCATTGCGTCTTTTGTGGAACAAGGCCATCTTCCTCCACTGCGTGCTCGAAAAATGTTGCCTTTTTAATTTTTTTTTTCTTTTTTACGAAGTTAATAAATTATTGCAGTTAAAGCATGCAAGAAAAATGAAGCTAGCTAGAAAGTGAAGGAGGGCTATCGTAGAATGTTCATTTTGATGTTATCGCCCAACTTACAAATATTTATGAATATTTTAAATATTCCCTAATTGACAGCTGCGTGTAAGCATCTAATACATATGTCTTTGCTCATACAATTTTATATCAATTTTACACAACTCAGCTATAAAATTGCAGTTGTAAGAGAAATAATTTAATAAACCGGGCATATTATATTATCTTGATTTCATGGCACATATTCAATAAATATTTGATTCTTAAGTGATTGTTAATATCATATCTATCCTACGTTCCTGATCACCATTCTCCTTTCTAATAAAATTTACCTCGTTTAGTTGATCAAAAAAGAATGTATAAGAAATCACTAAACTGTCAATTGTTTATTAAATGAATGAATCACATATACATGATGATATGCAATATTTGGTTTACTGAATAATATTTCGTTATAGTCACAAATTTTTCTTTCTTTTCTTTCTTTTCTTTTAGTGGTATAGTAGTACTAATACTATCTTTGCTAGTACAATTGTATATTGTTATCGACTATGGTCAAAAGTTTTAACATGGGAAATTTCTAAAAATGAAACGTTTATCTAGGACAAGTTAAATTGGTACCCAACAGGCAACAACGACCTCCACTTCTCATGTAGCTCCGCTACCAAATCAAAGTAGTAGCCCACACGAAAATCCCATACCATTTAGAAGAATTAAACAAGCTCATAAAACAATTGTTTCTATGTCTATTATTTTTGCAAATTCCAAACATATGGACTTCATTTGAAATGTTATACTTTAGAGGAAAAGATATAGAAGGTGAGACGAATTAGAAAGCAACTCTTCCTCAAGATATTGTTTTATAGGTCATCATGTGGTGGACAAGACTAATCACAGGCACCACAAAAACCTTGGTAGCAATTTCTGAGTCATTGAGACCGACACACGAACACGTGTCCACGTGATTGTTGGCTACTCGTAAGGCTGCTCTTGCTGCCACGTGTCCTTCCGTACACTCTAGAAGGGGACATTGTCCTATTTCATTAAAAAAAAAAAAAGAAAAGAAAAAAAAAAGGAAAAAACGAGTGTTATGCTTGCAAATGAAAACGAGTATTGTTGAAGCATGATTTGATCGTTAACCTGTTTTTATCCATTGTGTTTACATCCTTCTTGTTGGTCGTTTACTCGTTTGAGGACAATAATTGTGAAGTGGCTCCAAACAAATTTAATTTTTTTTTTTTGGGAGGAGAAATTAGATAGAATTTTCAAAGCAGTAGCTTGAGAACTAGTAGATATAGGAATAAGGAATGTTCTTAGGCCTTGTTTGGCAAAAAGTTTAGTTTAAACTAAACTATACTTTTTTCATCATGTATTTTATCTTTTTCTCTAAAAAGTTGTTTGTCCTTTCTGAAAATTCAAAAAAATTCAAAAAAATTTACTATTTAAACTTATAAATCTTAACTCAAACTTACACATCAAACACCCCCTCACTTTTTTACGTACACAGAGTGACGTGAAATTGTTACTGCAACAGAAAAAAAATAGCATTTATTTTCCTATGTTTTCATTGACGAAAGTTAAAAGTTTAATCCACAAGCGAAAGGCTACATCTATCTTCGTCCTTTTTATATGAAGTATGTAGATAATTTCGAAGAAAGACGTCCGGTGGGACCAGCATCTTGGGTGAAAAAAAATAGAATCTTAGGTTTTATATTTAAAATTCAAGCTTCCGTTTGGATCGCCAGTTGTAGTTGAATTTTTAAGTTAAAATTAGTTGATTTTTTAAAAACTAATTATAATTTTTATTGATTTTTTAGAAAAAGACAGAAATCCAATCAAAAAAATACAGTTTGGTTGGAGTTAAACCTGTAAACCAAACAAATAATAAGTGCTTTTTTTTAAAGGAAAAACCATGTGTCCATATATAATATACAATATACAGATCTCCAAAAAAAGTGAATTGTTCATTTATTTTGCTCGCTAAATGAGACTGATTTGAACCTAACACTTTTATTAAGGAAAATCTCTAGTGTCTAAGAATATAATCAGTGGTGTATGTTAAATTGGGTAAAATTCATTTTCGAAGCTGGTTCAAAAAAGAGTACCGAATGTAATTAATTTATAAACACCATAACAATTTAGTAAATTAATACCGTCATTAACGTTTAGCATGTCATGTAAATAGATCGGGATTTAAACTCATTATCCCCTATAAAATTTGAATTTGATACCCTGTCAAACAAACTTGGATAAAATCTTTGAAAGCTAACTTAAAAAAAGGAAGCGAATTCAGATATAAACACAACTCAATAATTTAGTAATGTAAGTAACCTCACAATCTAACCGTTTTTATATTTGAGTCACGAGCCAAAAAAAAAAAAAAAAAAAGATTAGATATGTCAAAGCATTAACCACGTCCTTTCGGCCTGTAGCATATTTTTGTAACAAGACGTGGAAGCCCACAAGACCGTACGAAAATGCCGGTGGTCCCTGCGGAATTCCACTGTTCTTCACTTGCCCAAAAATCTCTGTAAAATAAATATATATATATATATATGTACCTGCAGTGAATTGATTGGGTGATTTATCTTCAACGAATACGCAATGGGGATTTTCTGGCCTCACAAATCTGATGGGCGTCTATTTCTGCATTACAACATTTATTGTCGGCGTTATTATTGTAGACAAAGAGGAATGTGACATGCACAAGAGAAAAGAGCTGCACCAACGGGAAAACAGATCAACGGCTAGAGTTGGTTCGTACCCCAACCCACATCTGCAACCAAAGGCCAGGATCAAACACCAATTTCTCATGCGTATATCTGGTTGGTTGAGAGACTTGAGAGGCGTATGGTTTTTAGTTGAAACCGTCAGCTTTAGCATCCTCATCTGCTTCCCCTTCTCTATCTTTGCAGCCCAAACCATCTGCTTTCCATAAAAGCCTTTTTTCTGAAGAAACAGATATACAGAGAATCAGCGCAGATTTTGATCAATTTAAAGAAACAGTTAGTAAACAGAAGAAGCTGCCATAAAATTGCTTTACATACATACATATATATATATATATGTGTGTATTTGTCTAGCCGTGTATAAGCAATAAAAATGACCTCCAAAATGCTTGGAACTGACACTCTCCAGAGGCCTTAAGTTCCTTGCTCTCTCTAATCCTTCTTCATAAGTAATCTTATTTATTTTCCTGTGTTTTAGTTGGTGAAACGGTGTCGTTGCTCTTTTTGTTGGTGAAACGGTGTCGTTTCTGTTTGCAGCGGTTTCAGAGAGAAGCCGGAGATGGAGAAACAGAGGAGTGGCAGTGGAAACCAGCAGAGTCGGAAGCCAGTCGAAGTCTTCCAACTTCCGGCGAGTCACGACGGCGAGCAGCCTAGAGTAAAGAGCGAGAACGTCGCCGAAGCCCTAGAAATCGCGGCGGCGAGCACTGCCGCCGGCAGAGAGCCGATCAACAAGTGGATGGCGTTCGGGGGAGAATCGTCGTCGGAGAAGACGAAGGCCGGCGGCGGCAATGCCGGTGGCGAGTCGGGAGGGGTGATAACGGAGAAGGCGAGCATCGAGGAGAGGACGGCGGAGTGGGGGCTGGTGGTGAAGTCGAACGTCGGAGAGAGAAGCTTCAAGGCAATCGAAGGAATGACGGGCGGGAAGGACTCCGGCGACGGTGGCGGCGGAGGAAGAAAGAACTCGTCGGGGAAGATATCTGGCTTGGAGTCGACGAGGACGTCGGAGGAGTCGGCGTCGGGGTACGAAGGGGCGTTACCGAGGGTTTCACAGGAGCTGAAGGACGCGCTGTCGACGCTGCAGCAGACGTTCGTGGTGTCCGACGCGTCGAAGCCAGACTGCCCCATAATGTATGCCAGCAGCGGGTTTTTCAGCATGACTGGTTACTCTTCTAAGGAGGTTATCGGTCGGAATTGGTAAGCAATTTCTTTTTGTCTTTCTATTGAATGTATTTGAGCAATAAATATGGATAAGGGATGCTTTGACAAATGATGAGCATGTATAGTAGACATGGTCACGTGTAAGACCCAAAAAAAAAAAAAATGTCTGAAACAAAAAACACTATTAAAACCCTTAAAAAAAAAACAGTATTAAAACAAGTAACAATGTAGTATATTCATATTTATTAAGGGGTTTTATTAAAATTTTAATTTTTTTTTATGAGGATTCAATTTAAAAATTAAAACGTTAGAGGCCAAAATTGCAACCGCAACCTGATTTTAAAATTTGTCAATCTTTAACTCCAATATATATATATATATATATATATATATAAAAGTAACAATGTAGTAACATTGGTCACAATTTTCTTTTAAAATATATTTATTGGTCCATGTGATTTCCTTTAAAAAAAATTTCTCCATAGTGGATGTATATATTTAGAATCTCCACCCCTTTTTAGTTGGATTTTTTTTTTCAGTCTTAGATTCGTAGTTTATCATTAATACTTAAATTTTTTTTTTTGTAAATAACATTCCTCAATAAGTCAGTAACAAAACTAAGGAAGGGTCTCTGAAAAAACAAAGTACACAAAAACAAGGAAAGGTTATAATAGAGTTACTCATACCATGTGAAAATAGAGGAAATGACTTTTACTCTCCCCCCCCCCCCCCCCCCCCCCCCCCCCCCCCCCCCCCCCCCCCAAAAAAAAACAAGAAGGCATATCCTTAAATAATATAGACAATTGCGACAATTGACAAACCATGTGAAAATAGAGGAAATGACTTTTACTTCCCCCCCCCCCCCCCCCCCCCCCCCCCCCCCCCAAAAAAAAAACAAGAAGGCATATCCTTAAATAATATAGACAATTGACAATTGACAAATCATTAATTTGATATATAATAATTTCAACAATACATAATTAAAATTAACTATTCATTGCTCGAGGCCATTAATGCTATTAATTGTCTAGTATTTTTTTTAAAAGAAAAATCTTAGTTTATGTTTGGTTCGTCGGTTAGAGATGAAATTTTTAAATTGAAATTGATTGATTTTTTAAAAATTAGTTATAAATTTTGTTGTTTTTTCAGAAAAAAAATAAAAAATAAAAACTGAGATGAAAAGTATAGTTTAGTTGGAGTTAAATTTAAACGTCAAATGAAGCCTAAATATCTAGTAATTTTTACAAAGCATAGTTAAAAACGGAGTAAATTTTAAGCTCAGTAGTTTTGAATCTTGAAGCTCAAGTAACAAACAATATTAGCTTGTGTTTGGTTTGTCAGTTGGAAATGAAAATTTTAAGTTGGAGTTAGTTGACTTTTTAAAAATTAGTTATAAATTTTGTTGACTTTTAAAAAAAATACAAAAATTGAGATTAAAAAAATACATTTCAATTAAAGTTAAACTTGAATATCAAGTAAAGTCTTGGTGAAAAAAATAAAAGACCGCGTAATCCCTACACCAAAATTAGCCAATAAGGTGCAGTAAGAAACGGCGTAAATTTTAAGCTCGGTAACTCTGAAGCTTGAAGCTCAAGAAACAATAAAATATTAGTGAAAAATAAGACCGCGTTATTCCTACACCAAAACTAGCCGTTATAAAAGAGGGACTGCCCTCACCGACATCAGTACATAACGGTAAAGCCCGCGAAGATTCATAGAGTAATGGTTCTTTCTCAAGGTCTGGACTACGACGACTTCAGATTTCTGGCTCTGCATTGTCGCTGAATCTAACCCTAGCCGATTTCCATGGAATTCACATCCTTCAATGGCGTCGTTGTCTGTTCCTGCTCTTAATTTTTGGGGATTTGCCTCATTTTTCAAAGTTTTCGATTAGGTCCGAGTTAGGCTTTCAGATTTAGAGGCTATGGCTCGCTCGAGGTCTGGAGTTCGGAAGACTTCAGATTTCCGGCCATGGAGTTTAGATCCTTCAATGGCGGCGTCCTCTTTTCCTGCTCGTGATTTTTGGGGATTAGGGTTTCAGATGTTTGACAGGAAAAAAAAAAAAAAAGGGAGAAAAGAACTGTAGTGTTCGTGGTATAACTGAAATTGAGTGAAGTTAATGCAGGAAAGTAACACTCAGATGTGTTTGGTTGCAGCCGATTTCTTCAGGGGCCCGAAACGGACGAGAAGGAAGTGGAGAAAATTCGGAACGCCGTGAAGAGCGGGCAAAGTTACTGTGGCAGACTCTTGAACTACAAGAAGGACGGCACTCCTTTCTGGAATCTTCTCACCATCACTCCTATTAAAGATGATCGCGGGAACACCATAAAGTTTATTGGGTGAGTGCCTTTTTACTCTCTTTTGGGTATCTTGATTATCACTGTTGTTTTGAACTGCATTGTGTCTTTTCTTAGTTAAAGTGTCTGCAAATGGCTCATAAAAGGAACAACGTTCAGAATCATGAAGGAATTCCTACTAGGAAACAGAGGAAGCTGAGTTTAATGAGAAATGAAGACTTCGGGAATAAAATATATCCTGCAGTTTTCTATTAAGGAGTTGTATTCTTTAGACCTAACGATTTTATCATTTTAAGATCAGATGGTTAAAATGAAAATTATGAAGATAAATAAAATTTGATTCTGGACAGTCATGCGTAACTTTTTATTTATATTACTACTGTTTGGTGAGGTTTTATTTGAATTTTATTCTATATCATCCATTTTCTTTTGATAAATATATTAATTCCCAATTCCATCTTCACAGAATGCAGGTTGAGGTCAGCAAATATACGGAAGGAGTGAATGACAAGGCGTTACGGCCTAATGGATTGCCCAAGTCACTAATTCGTTATGATGGTAAGCGTATATTTTAAGTGTCTTATTTTAATGCGAGTGAATTCAGGTCTAATAATCTCAATTTCACGTACAAGCTCGTCAGAAGGAGAAAGCTTTAGATTCCATCACTGAGGTTGTCCAGACTATTAAACATCCGCGATCTCTCACACGGAGTCAGAGCCATGACATTCTCGGCAAGCATGAAGAACAGGATAAGTTCAACCTTAATTACATTCTTCCTGAATCTGTTGAAACAATGAGTATGAATACACCGGGTAGACGAACTCCTAAAGTTGATCCGAAAAGTGACGCATCTCGCCCGAATATCCTAGATGCAAGCAAGAAATTTAGACACTCTGCGCGCATTTCTTTGATGGGGTGAGTTTTCTAACTCTAATGTTTGCTGGCCAAAGTAAGGCTGATTTGTATTACGATATTTCTACTTCCCTAGGCTACTGCAATATGTATACGTTTGTGCTCAATCACTAGACAGCGTGGAGTGTGGTTGAGGCTCGTCGGATGAATGTTTTTACTGAATGGTTCTCCTTCAGGTTAAAGGGGAGTTCTCTGAGCTCATCAGGGAAGCGAGAACAAAAACCAGATCTTGAAGTAGAAACTTTGATGACTAGGGACATTGAATGCACTGACAGTTGGGAGCATGCTGAAAGAAAAAGGGATATACGTCAAGGAATTGACTTGGCAACCACGTTGGAGCGCATTGAAAAGAATTTTGTCATTACTGATCCTAGACTTCCTGATAACCCGATTGTAAGAATCTGCTTTTCATTCACCATATGATGAACTTACATTGGTCCTGTGAAAAAAGGTTAAATAATGTTTTCATTAATTTCCACATCTTCAGCTACCTCTTTAGCTCTAAAACCTAAAACTCTTCCCCCTTTCCTTATTCACAGCAGCTTTCTTTAGGTACACACCAAATCAATATTACCCTTTTAATTCATATTTACCACTAGTATTCATTCCAATTATGGGGTTTAGAAACTGGTGCATGGCAGGTCTTAAAAGTGACTTTAATTTCTCTCTTCTGGACAGATATTTGCATCTGACAGCTTTTTAGAATTGACAGAGTATACACGTGAAGAAATTTTGGGAAGAAATTGTAGGTAAGTAAATTATTTGTACTCTAATTCCGCATTATAGTTGTCTCGTAATTCAGTCTAATGTGTCTAAGAAGAACCAAGAGAAATTTAGATAAGAATTTGTTCCATGATGCTATTAATTTTTATTTCCTTTTAATATTATTTTTCATCCATGTCGCAGATTTCTTCAAGGACCTGAAACAGATCAGGCAACTGTCTCGAAGATAAGAAATGCTATTAGAGAACAGCGAGAGATAACTGTTCAGTTGATCAACTATACCAAGAGTGGTAAGTAAAAATTTTGAAATTATATGGTGTAACTATGCACTATATTTTGGCTGGTTTCCCATTCAACTTTTTTCCCCCCCTCTCTCATTGTTGATCGGTATTGCATTTCACTGGAGCCATCATACAGATAAAACAAAGTTTTCATTAGAGTTTAGTTGCCATCTCTTTGGAGTTCCATTTTCATCTCTTCATTTCTTAGTTATCAAGAAGATTTTCAAATTTACAGTTTTTTAACTCCGTTCAATATTGATTACAATGTTTTCTTGACATGAAGGAAAGAAGTTCTGGAATTTATTCCACTTGCAACCTATGCGTGATCAAAAGGTGACTATTCTGCATTCAAACTGGAACATTTTTATCTATATAATCTTTTTTTTCCCTTTCTTTTTTCTGTGCAATTTTATAAAATAATAATGCAGATTGCATCCTTACCTTCATCCTGCATTTGTAGGGTGATCTTCAATACTTTATTGGTGTCCAACTGGATGGAAGTGATCATGTGGAACCTCTACGAAATCGCCTTTCGGAGAATACAGAGCAACAAAGTGCTAAACTGGTACATATATTCTATGGTTCTATTTTTTAGAACGTCTGAATGACTTATTTTTTGGTTGGTCCTGGCTTTTCTTTTTTTAAGTAATAGAATTGAAGTAACATAAGGCCTTGATTAGAATGTTTTACCTTTCTTGCTGTGGATTGAGTAGTAGAAAGAAACTTACTAATTTTACTTTTAATTGTGAAAATCTGAGTCAGGTATACTTGAGTGTCTCTCAACGATCATTAATAAAGCTATGCAATAAAAGTGTCAAGGCCGTTGTATCAGTACACACAGATATGAATGCACATCTCTACTTTACATGAACAATTTTGTGAATGTTTATACCATAATAGGTTGATACATTTTCATTATCAGAATAGAAATTTGGAAGTATACTGTTACTGTGTCTGTGGGGGTATGTATTTTATTGATCTTATTGAAGGCTATTCTGCACAAGCAGAAAACAGTCTAGGTCTAATTCTGCAATTGTTCATAGTACTTGGTACAAGAAAAATGCTAGGGACACCAACTCTAATCCCAACTTTTGAGTACCAACCTATGTGGCATATGAGTTGTCATTTTTTCATTGGTAAGTGTTTAAAGTATTGCCACATTAATTGATTGCATTTCTCAATGAAAATATGAAACATGAGTTGGTGCTCAAAAAGTTGGGATTGGAGTTGGTATCCCTAGCATTACTCTTGGTACAATAGTTTTTCTGTATAGGTTTATTTTTCCAAGTATTTCATCCTTGAGCATTAATTTCTCTCTTATCAGGTAAAAGCAACTGCGGAAAATGTTGATGAAGCTGTCCGAGAACTTCCTGATGCCAACTCGGTAAGGTACTCTTCTCTATTTAGGCTGATAGTGATATCTTATCATTGCAAACTATAACCTTGAAGCTTTTGTTGGGTTTCATCACTCAATTATGCATCATCAGGATGATGCATCATTCAGTGTTCAGTTGCCTGGTTATCAGACATCAAAGTTAAAAATCTCTTTTATGAACCAAATAAGAATGATTCTAAGAAACATTGTGTATTGAATATATTTTGGGTCGACAAATTTATTTTTATAATAAAGTTAAGAACATAGTTGTAAACTGCCATTGTTAAAAGAATGACGAGTCTGAGAACTGCATGAGTTTTGGAGGGTTTCTTGAGTTATTTGATTCGTTAAGATCTTCTGCTACATTTGTATGTCATTGAAGCATGAGACACAAGTACCACTTTAGCAATCACAGTTAATGCAATATCTATATCGTGCCATTTTCAGAGACCAGAAGACTTGTGGGCTATTCACTCTAAGCCTGTCTTTCCAAGGCCTCACAGAAAGGATAGTTCTTCTTGGATAGCAATTCAAAAGGTAACACCTACCGTGACCTATGGAAGTTTTAATTCTTCCTGATATTTGTTGATCTTCAAAATTTGTTCCTAATTTATTGGATTTTTTTTTTTTTTGGGCATCTACTGCTGTCTGCTTTAGTAATTTTGTTTTTACTCCCTTCTTATTTGGTTATTTGGACATACAAGATCATTGCACGAGGTGAAAAGATTGGTCTACATCATTTTAAGCCCGTGAAACCATTGGGTTGTGGAGATACTGGCAGGTATAATTTGACTCTTCTTTATTACCACATGTTAGTGAAGTAACCAGGTGGTATCTGATACAGCTGTTGGTGATAGAACTTTCTACCTTTAACCGGATTTTAAAGTTTGTTATAAATTGCCTCAACTTTCCAATTGCAACTGACAGTTAGCATTCAATATGAATTTATAGTAAGAGAATTTATTGAGATTATTTTTCATGTGAGCATGGACAAGTTATATGGGTGGTTTTCTTTGTTTAGGGGACGTCAATCATAAAGATAGAATATTTTATGTTGGAAAATTCCCTGAACAAAATTAGAAACTGATTAGAAAATGACCCAACTTATGTATAATAAGAAGCAACCATATTAAGTAAGCCCGATAAGCTAGACAGTTAACTTATGTTCTCCCTTTTTAAGTACTTGCTGTCAATTTCAGTATCTATGAACAGTGAATGGTAGCGTCGCTCTGGAAATGCTGCTACTGAGAGCCGTCTGTCTTAACCACTCTTTTTGAAAAATCAAACAAAAAACTTTCGGTGTTGTGTTCTTAGCCTGATTTAAATAAAATTACTTTTGCAGTGTTCATCTAGTTGAACTACAAGGTACAGGTGAACTTTACGCTATGAAGGCTATGGAGAAGTCAATAATGCTCAATCGGAACAAGGTCTGATTATAAAAGAGAAATCTACAAATTTCGAGTCATGGACGTACTTTTCAATAGGTTGCAGAAAGACGTTTTGCAGTTTTGTGAACAGATTTTAGAAATTTGAGTTATACACAAATTTGTCTTTGGCATTTTTGCAATTTTTGCACAAACTTTGTTTTTTTTTTTTTTTTTTTTCGGTGGTGCAGAAGAATTCATTGCAACGAAAGTATATTTTTGCTTAGAGGTCTTATTTGTTTTTTTGTACAGGTTCACCGAGCATGCATTGAAAGAGAAATCATTTCATTTCTGGATCATCCATTTCTTCCCACGTTATACACTTCATTTCAGGTTTTTCATCTTGAACCACAAGCTTTTCTTCTACTTTAGAAATCTAAACACTTAGTTGCTTACTTACACATGAACGAACGTACACCCACAGCTTTTTATTTGGGGATGGGGGGAGTTCAATTCTTTTAACTAAAAGGATTTTCTCAATCTATTACTTATAAACTCACTATACAATTGCAAATCATGAAGGAATGAATTACCTTTTCATAATAGTAATGCGGGAAATTGAGGATTTGATTTTGTGGGGATGATGGGGTCAATTCTAATATGCAGCATTTTTCATTAGTGCAATTTGAAGTATCTTCACAGTTCTTGTCTTACAGATTCATTGTACTCAATCAAGTTAACTAATATCTTTCTATCTCCTCAGACTTCTACACACATTTGTTTGATAACAGACTTTTGTCCTGGTGGAGAGTTATTTGCGTTGCTTGATAAGCAGCCTATGAAAATGTTGAAAGAGGAATCTGCAAGGTACTCTTATCCGTGTGTTTAGATTTCTTAAAGTTGCCAGAGTTGCACTTCCCTTTTGTATCACCAGAAATATTTTTATGTTTAAAAACAAAGCCGATCGTTGCCAGTTTTTCTCGCCATCGAGGTTAACTTGGAATACAGATTAGGTGATAAAGGAAAGTGCAATTCTTTTCCATTTTCAATTTTATTGAAATATCTTACCTCTCTGGAACATGTAAAACCAGTTTTATTGGTAATGTTTTACACCAAAATTTTCAACGATTAATTTATGTCCAGGTTTTATGCAGCAGAGGTAGTGATTGGCTTGGAATATCTTCACTGCTTAGGTAGCTGGTCCTTCGAACTTATTCTATATTTGTTCACCTTATCAGTGTAATTTTAAGTTATTTTTATCAGTGGAAAATTCGGAATGCTATGCGGTTGGTTTTATTATTTATCTTTGTCATATCAATTCTCACACGACAACTCTTTTTGCAACATATTCAGACTAATGTTATTGGGGGGTAAAGGGGTGATATGAAGAGGGAAATAAGTTTTTGAAATCTGATATGTAAAAGAGAAATATCCAACTACCTCTTTGTTTTTTGTTTGCTTCAGATAACAATGATGCCTAAAATGATATTAGACTGATGACCCACACAAAAAAGGGTTGGGGGGGGGGGGGGGGGGGGGGGGGGGTTTGTGGGACTCTTCATACTTTGGGGTATTCGCTTATTTTAATCTTTTTTTTTTTTTTGACACAGGAATAATTTACCGGGACCTGAAACCGGAAAATATCTTACTACAACAGGATGGGCACATTGTACTGGCAGATTTTGATTTGTCATTTATGACTTCCTGCACACCCCAGGTACGGATGATGCTCTTGCAGATACTTTGGGAAGAGACTGTCTCTTTTCTCCATTATATTAACAAAGCCACGTTAGGCTGGTCATCCACAGATTCTATTCGTTCCCTAGAATCAGGAAGAGTGAGTGGTTGAGTCAAAAGGATACCAGGCTACTCGTATAGGCGGAAGTCTGAGTTAACTCCTCTTGTGGGAAGATCATTTAAAATTCTGAGCCATGTAGTCAAAAAACGCCAGAAAAATTCTCCTTGGTCATAATCCATCAGAATTGGAACATTTGTTGGGATCACATGATGGAATATGGTTCCAATATCATTGGAATAATTTCTTCTTAGATCTTACAAGTCCTTGCCTTTGTCATTATATCTGATAACGCTTTATTGCTTGCTTTATTTGCTACTCTTTTACTCGCCACTCTTTGCACAAAAGAATAATTAAATTATCTTTAAGTTTTTTTTCAATGCATGAAAATGCATCCAATGCCATGCTAATGTTAGGAGTCTAGCCCTGAAACAAAATCTACTCAAACTGGAATACTTGCTCTTTTTGTTTGTTTATATACATAAATATGTTTTGCAGGTTATTAAACAATCACAGCCTAGTAAGAGAAGGAGATCTAGGAGCCAGCCACCGCCTATATTTGTTGCAGAACCAGATACTCAATCAAATTCTTTCGTTGGAACTGAAGAGTACATTGCTCCTGTACGGTGAATTTCAACTATGCTTAATATTTTGGTGCTTGATGCTCGTTAAACAAATAGTTTAGTGTAAAAGAAAAAACATGTTATGGCATTGGAATCTTGGGGCAATAATATCTTAACATAAATCTTAATGGACGCTTTTATGTGTGCATTTGAAAGACAACATGAAAGGAGAAAAACATATGAGCAGAACATGGATGTATACGGAGTTAGGTGATAAATAGAAAAAGGCAGCTAGGTATCAAGATATCAAATGCCGTTTCACCATTTTCTCCGATAATTTAAGCTTTTAAATTGTTCCTATGAGTATATAGAAGCTTTAATACATGGTAGCTGCACTAGTGTTCCACATGTACCCTTGATCATGTTTGATAGAATATGCTCGCATAACTTAAGATAATGTCAGACATAGGTTTACTTCAGTAACTATAACAATATAGATGATCTGCCTATATCTTCTTCAAAGTTCTTACAGCCGCTTGGTTTCAGGAAATTATTACTGGTGTGGGACACAGTAGTGCTATTGACTGGTGGGCTCTCGGTAAGTTTCACCTGGATTGACTCCATTTACGAAGGTTAAGATGTATGTATATGCATGCATGTGTGTTTGTGTGTATTTAAGTCATTATAATTATTGAATATCTGCAGCCTAATGTTGTACATGAACTCTAATGACCTTTGGAATTCAGGCATCCTACTATACGAGATGCTCTATGGTCGCACGCCCTTTAGAGGGAAAAATAGGCAGAAGACATTTGGGAACATCCTGCACAAAGACCTCACTTTTCCGAGCAGTATTCCGGTAATTCTCAAATAAAACAGCCTTATATATGTCTATAGCAGAACTGGGCAAGGTCTTTTTCTCTTGGTAGGGGCAGAGGAGCTATGTAGTGGGTGTTCACTTGTTAGTCCTTTATATTTTGTAACTTAATTCCACATTTAAAAGAGGAAAAAAGAAGGGTCTTTAAAGTCAATGTCGAGTTTCAGAGCAACTACTGGTTGGACTGTTGAAGGCCATTCCGATTTATAAGTGGATATTATTGCGTTGTTTGTTAGATCTGAGCTGATTATGCAGCAACTGACATTCTTTACTAACAGGTAAGTCTTGCAGCGAGGCAGTTGATTAATGCATTACTGCAAAGAGACCCTGCAAATCGTCTAGGATCAACTATGGGTGCAAACGAAATCAAACAACATCCATTTTTCCGTGGAATTAATTGGCCTTTGATCCGCTGCATGGTAACAATATATCCATTTTTTGCTCTTTCATTTTTATTTTTTAATTTGTATTCTTGTTAAGGATAAACCTTTGGTATCACCTGAAGTAATGGAATCTAGACCTTGCTTGTCAAAAATACCAAAGATGATCTACGAGTACCAGGATTTAAATCTTGCCAATTGCATGAAAACACTACTTGGTGGCTAACAAAGAGTCTACAACGCAAGTTTACATATCTTAAAAGCATGTTTAATCTGTTTGTAGAGCCCACCTCCTTTGGATGCGCCTCTTCAACTGATAGGAAAAGATGCCGGTGCTAAGAATGTGAGTTGGGACGACGACGGAGTACTTGTTAATGCAATGGATATGGAGATTTTCTGATGGGTGGCTTCAACTTATTATGAAGACGTAGGATTATTAGCCTTGTGTCTCGCTGCTGTTCATTTAGAATACGATTTGTGCTGCAATCGTCATCGTCAACGTCATCACAATGCTTTGCTCTTGGGATCTGTACGAATGACTGATGCTAATGTGTATCATGTAAATGGAATAATTCTTCACTGGAAGGGGAAGGGTTGATCAGGCCTTTTCACGTCAAAGTTCCCAATTAAGGGCCAAGAGTAGGAACTTATGCACAGGATTACTGAGGTTAATTTGGTTGGCCTAAGTTATGTAAAGAAGAGAGATTGAGTTGCACTTTAGACACCGAGTGTATTGTAATTTAACGTGAATAAAATATCTTTAGTTTCTGATATCGGTCTTGTTCTCCAAATATAAGGTTTTCCGAAAGTTCATAGGATTAGTTACAAAAATTCCTCCCGAACTACGATTTTTGTAACACTTTGTTTCCCGAATTTCAAAATGTAACATCCTTTCCCCGAATTTTGAAATCGTAACAATTTCGTCCCCCATCGGTAGTCTTTTTGACATAAAAGCTCACATGACGTGCACATAATAAAGAAATTAATTACAAAAATCCTCCGACTTATAAGTTTTGTAACACTTTACCTCAAATCTGTCCCCTGATCTATACTCCGTTAAAAAATAAAGTCCTTCTATATGAGTTTAATCAAATAACTTAAAATCCGCGTCAAAGTAGAGGGGAGATTTTTGTAATTACTCAAAGTTCATATGTTGTTTTTTTTTTGTTCCCCTTTAATCTTATTTGCTGTATCGAAGAATAAGATCAAGTTAATAAATTAACTAGTCTTTTTTTTCTTTTTTTTTCTTTTTCCTCCTCTCTGTGGAGACGTAGACTTCAAATTTTCTTAAATACAAACCTTGCTAATGTCAAAATGAATACGGTTTTCACATCTATATCTTCATCTATAACCTTTCATTCTTAAAAATAAATAATAATTAAATAATTAAATAATTAAATAATTAAATAATAAAAAAAAACCTTGTGAAAAGAGGTATTTTCAACCGAGGCACAAATTGACTGCTTACTTGGAAAGCGGGTAAACATTCAGATTGATGTATAATAAAGCTTGCTGATTTACAGAATACAATAAAGTCCAGGCAAAACAGGAAAGGGGGGGAGCTGAAGCAGCTACACAAAATGCAAATAACAAAAACCAAAAAGATAGAGAGACATAACCGAAAGTGTATTTCGGTTGTTTAATAGTGAAAAAAATAACAATAGGACAACGATAATCATAGCGCCTCAAAATGATTCGGTACAACAATTGTGTTCATCCCTACTTGGTGGCCTGAGCGATTATATTGCTTATCGAACTCGCTTGCTCTTTCGCTGTCTCCACCAGAGCATCCTAAAAAACCCGTAACACATTGTGGTAAGCATGAGAGCAAAATTTAGGCAACGACAGCAAGGAAACCAAAAGAAACAATACCTGTGCAGCTATCAACCGTGCAACGGTTTTCTTGCTCGACTCTTGAAGTTCGCCAGCAATCAGAAGTTCATCCAATATATAATAAGCCTTACATTGTTAAAAGGTAGCAGCAATTAAGTGAATAAGCTTACTTTCAAATCCCTGTAATCTAAAAATTCGTCAAAAGAAGCCAGTGGATCACTGAGGTCATTCTACGCAAGTTTCTATTTCAGTAATCGTTTACGATTTGGCAGCATAATACGAAAATTTCAGAAACAAAGTGCAAACCCTGAGACAGAATATACTTTAATAAAGAGTATTAATAAGACAGAAATCTTTCGCCTTGAAGGACTCCCCCACCGAACAAAAAAAAAATTTCAATGAAAAGATGGCGAGTCTTAAAGACATAGAACAAACCTTATGAAAATTGAAAATCAAGTCCAGTTCACAGACCTGGAAACAGGAATAGAATATGGTTACAAAATCCTTTATCACAATAAATTAGAGAACAGATTGTCATATCGATCCTCTTGACATATGAACAAAGTTTAATTACTCACACTGCCAAAGTATCGATCGAGAATCTCAACGTAATGATGAATTATTTCAAGGACCTCTAATTCATTATCATCTTGATCAATGCACATGCAGAAATACAGGCTGGCATATCTGCATAAGACATTCACAGAATCCATCGAATCAAAGTTTAATCTCACAAACGAAACTAACTCTATAAAACTAGACTCATATCAGGTTGTTACCTCTTATAAACAACTTTGTATCCTCTCCACTCCACAAAATTACAAAGCTTGGGTCCTCGAGTAAGAATCACTCCACTGAGCTCACGTATCACCTACACCAAGTGCATATATGAATAAACAATATGCTTATCAATCACCAATGTGGAATGTGATGAACAGTTCGAATATAAGTACAAAAGGAAATTACACCCTCCGTATCAGCATAAGTTGAAAAAGGGTAAAAAGATTATAAGAAATACCTTGTTTCTTTCCTTCTGTGAATAAGGTGAATACCATTTTGTCAACCTCACTTTTCCTTGTCTGCTAATAAGAAGCACAAAGTGAATCTGCAAGACATACAAAGACATAAACCATTAAACAGCAGCCAAAGTGAAAACCTCAAGGTCATATTCACTTGTCCGTTAGATATGTGAAATCATTGGACATAGGACATTAAAAGCTTCCAAATGTAGAACCATCACGAGTGTGTGTGTGTGTGCGTGCGTGTGTGTATTTATATAACTGATTTTCAAACATTATCAGAGCTTAATCTTAATTACTGCCCGCTGTTTGCCAATTCTCTCACTCTACAAGCAGTTCTGCATATTTACTACATTAGAGGACGGATTTGTTAATAACACATTTGATTGATGACCAACAAACTGAATCACAAAATCATCAGATCACAGAATTGATCACCCACCAATTCAAGATTTTAAAAGATAAACCAACAACACAAATAATGGGGGTGGCAATTAAATGGGAAAAGTTATGGTGTTCTGCGCACAATTCAAAGTTCTCTTTTGGGTTTGATTTGATCGCAGACCACAAGAAATTGGACAACCCAGATCAACAAAAAGTATTTTTTTGGTTACCCATTTGAGAAAATCGTATAATATAGACAACAACGAGAGAAAAACTAAAGAATAAAAATTCAGCCGTAGCAGCACAATTTAACAGAAACGAATCTAAACCAAACGAAACAAATTATAACAAACGCATATATATATATATATAACTGCCGAAAACAGAAAGGGGAAGAAGGGAATTTGGGCGCTTCAATTACCATTTCTTTGAGCTTTCTGGGATCTGAGGAGAACTGCGAATTTCGAGTCTGATTTTCTCAATTGTAAAACTATAAAACGATGGAAATGAGTTTTCTTCTTTTTGCAAGGTCAAGAAGACGAGAACCGAAAACGAGTTTTTAATGTTGGGTCAGATCTACTGGTATGGGCTTCACTCGAACCAGTCCAGCTCTCTTGGTATCCAAGTTTTGGGCCCAATTAAAAGGCCCAACTGAATTATTTTCCTCAAAAAAAAAAAAAAAACTAATTACATACAACACTAGAAGAAAAAGAAAATAAAGGAGAAATCCAAAATGTTTGACATAATCAATAGCAATATCAGTACTGACATCAACTCTAATTTTAGTTTTTAGATATAAATTATGAATTGTCACTTTTTATTGATAAATGTGATATTTAATTATTAATTGACATGCATTTTTCCCTTAAAAAAAAAAAAACTGACCTGCATTTTAAGTACCTACCAGAAAAAAAAAAAAAGAACAACTTCTGTTATTTGAATTTTATATTATAGTTTTTTTTTTCTTTTTTTAGAATAGTTGGTGTATAAAGCATTTTTAACGCACACAAATGACGTGTCGTTTGTCGCATGGTGTTGAAAAACGATGATGTACTACAAATGAATTGCTTGTCGTTTTTCCACTCCCGCTGCCCTCACCTCTTTTGTTCTCACTTCTTCGTGGCTTTGCCCAGTCAGTTGTTATCCATTTAAGCGTCATAGTCATCCTTTTTTATTTTTTATTTTTTGTTTGGCTTTTCCTCTCTAGTGGTTTTTACCTTTATTGTCGTTTTTGAGACATTATTCAGTAATATAGGTATACCACGTCATTGTGCGTACAAGATACATCCACTTAATTTAAAATTTGACATTTCAATAGTTTATTCATTTCATCTTTTTGTTGTATATATTTATCTTTTCTAGTGTGTATTACCTTAATTAGTAAATCTAAATCACCGGAAATATCTCACCTAAATCCCTATATAATTAATTGCCTTTAAATAAAAATGAACTTATATTTTTAAAACTTTAATAAATTTAAATTTCTCTACAATAAAAACGGCATTGAATGTCATTTATTTTATTTTATTTTATTTTTTTCAGGAATTGTCTTATATTAGTTTTTTTGAAGACTGATTTATATTAATTTTAATATAAATGAAAACTTCATTATATGGAAAGAGAAAATTTTCTCATATAAATAGTTAATAAACTAAAAATCAAGAAATATGCGTATAATTTATTTTGTGTATCTCATCCGTAAAAGCAATTCTTGATCATATAGGGAATAAATGAAAGACACTAAATAAATATTTCTATATGTACAAAAACATCAACAACTATTAACTATGAAATTGAAAAGGTAATTCTTGCTTTTAAAATCTGTTTATTGAACTTTCGTTTTCTATTTATTTATTTATTTATTTTTAAGAATGAAGGTTTTGCTTAGTTATTTTCATTACAATTCAAAAAAATAAAACACAAAACAAAACAAAAAATTGAGCAATGTTTTAAGGATCTTGTCGTGTGAATTATATATATGTGAACAAAGGCGAACCCCGCCCCCGCCCCCCCCCCCCCCCCCCCCCCCCCCCCCCCCCCCCGCTTTCTATCTCTTGATTTTTAGTTTATTTCTATGAAGAAGTTTTCTCATTCCCAACAGTGAAGTCTTTGTTTAATTAAGGAAAAGAGAAAGAAACATCGCATATATTAAAAAAAAATCTAAAAGATTATATTTTTTAAAAATTAGTTTATTAATATAAAACAGATTTAGGTGAGATATTTATGACGATTTAGATTTACTAATTAAGGTAATACACATTAAGAAAGAGAAACATATAACAAAAAAAATTTACATGGATAAAGTGTCCGGATGCTAAATTTTTATTAGATGGGTGCACCATGTAAGCACAATGACGTGATACACCCGATTCATTGAATAATTTCTGGTCGTTTTTTAGTTTGTTTTCCTTGTTTCTTGGCTTTTGGTTGCCTCTTTAATTGTCTCTAGTCTCACTTCTCTTTGGTTGTCGTTTTACTCTGCCATTTTTGTTTAATGTTTTTGTCAATTGAAATTTCGTTGTAACTTTCGCCTATCGTCGTTTTCTTTTTTTTTTTGTCGTTTATTCATGATTGTTCTTTGTAAATGTCATCATCCTTCGTTTAATTTTGGTTGTCCACACTTTTAAAGTTTGCTGCCGTTTATGCCCTGAAAATTTGACGCTCATTCACCTATAAGTACCAAAAGCCTCATTTTGTTATTTCTGCAAACGAACGTAGCGTCGTTCTTACCCTGCTTGTTTTTAACGTTAAGAACGACACCTCGTTTTCACTCCATTGGCTTGTAAAAAGGTTTTCCGCATCAGTTATGTACAGATACGACAGGCCGTTAGCAGTTCCAAACTTGGTCGGTGACAGGAACAGGAAAAACAATATTCTGGGAAAGCGACATGTCGTTCATGTCCAGAGAGGACTCGTACCCGCACATCAGTTCACAAGTTTGCTGTCGTTTATACAAGAAGCTGACATCAACAAATGAAACAAAGCCAAAACATCCAAATTGGATTGGCAGCTAAACAACTTTGATTTCCTAGAGAAATAGTTGGAAATTACTACTGTATTTTACAGCATAAAAATCTTCCACTAACTCGTCAAAATTAAAAGAATTAGAAGCTGAACAGCTTAATCTACACTAGTTTAAAAAGAGAGAGAGAGGGAGAGGTCAAAATCTTCCATAATGTCCATCAAGTACCTTCATTTGCAAGCAAGCATCCACAGCGCGATGTTTTGCTCCTGCAATGCCACATTTACGAACGGAGAGATCAAGCCTAAACACAATGCCAGAAGTAGCATACCAAAACCGAAAACACCGGAACAACAACTTGTAATAAGAAAAATCAGAACATAAAAGAGCAGAGATGCTGAAGCCATCGGGGAAGGATTTACATGTGAGATGCCTGGATCCACCTGGAAAGAATTTAAACGTCGGGAAGCCTCCAATATGCTAAATTTGAGACCAAAATCCAATGGTGTATAGACCGAACCTCGAATGATTCTGCAGAAATGATAATTTACTTTCCAATCGTTCTCATAAGATGGTTACTGCAAAAGATCCTTGTAAACAATCAGAGAAAAGACCATCCATCTCGGAGTTAGGATCTCAAAATCATGATTTATTAGACATCTAAAGACATTCACAATACTATCCAAGAAAATGTATCTCTGCAGAATAACCTCTACACCATTCATAAGCGAAAAAACCATTTTATCCAAAGCCTAGTGTAAAAGTACAATGACCTGAGAGAATAACGAAAAACACGAGGGAATTGCATGTACAAAAGTTATTAACTACGCTGCACCTTTAAAGACCATCTTTCATGCTAATCTTGACATTTTGCACTTTAATTGACAACTGTAGCTTATGATCCTCGATGTCTTTCAAAACGGAAAGTAAGTTAGCCCGGTAAATCTCACACTTCCGATTTGCGCTCTCCAATTCGCTTGTAAGTTCTTGAATCCTTTTGTCCATCTCATCCTGCTTAATCATTCAAATAACAATTGTGATAATTATTTGAATGAATCATAGCAAACACTAAATAAAAGGGGTATGAAACAGAACCCTCTTTGAGAAAATGAGATTCATGAGTGTAGCTAGAGAGTTACAGACCACATGAAACTGTCAAGTCTAAGGAAACAAATAAATTAACGAACAGCAAGCATGGTGAAAATGACTCTTACCTCAGACATATGTTGGCCGGAGCTTGCTTGACGATCCCTACTAGCAGAATGGTTAGGCCCACATGCGTCAACGGTGGAGTTTGGGTTCCCCCTGACACGCCCATTCACCACAGGGTTTTTCCCATTATTCTTTAATGCATGAGCAACCTTTTCTACAGCCTCTCGAAGAGCACATATGGCAGCATCATAAGTTTCAGGAGACTTTGCTCCTTCATCCACATATTTAAAGGCCTCATGGCGTAGGGTATTGTACCGAACAGTATGAGACTCCAAGTAATTGTTATAAACAGTGCTACAATGTTCTTCTAATATGACACTGCTCTTGGCATTCCTTGTCCACCGTTTCATTACGTAATGTGACGGGAGAGTTAGCACGTTGGTTACTCTAAAGACTGCTAAAACATGTCTGCAAAGAAGCCCTGAAAACTCAAACATCTGGCAGCTACAAGTTGCCTTCATCTCCAAAACATTGAACTTGACATAATAAGATCTATGATCCTCCCCATACTTTGATACTTGATAAGTGATGACATCGCCGTCGTCCTCTGCCTTGGATGCCATGAAAGTTAGGGTCCCAACTAACTCCTCTTGAAATCTCATAAACAATTTTCTGGTGTAAAGCCCTGACGCTTGCTTCTCCATTGGAGACGGGGTCCTAAGGACTGGAGAAGTGTTCATAGTATCATAATCTGCTTTTACCTCCTTCTCATTCCGACTCTCCAGAGCTTTCTCATATAGTTTGAAAAACTGATTCAGGTTGGTTGAAGCGTTCACATATCCATCAAAATATGAGTTCATACTGTCACTTCGCTGTGTTATGGACATTTCGGCAAAAAAAGTGTCCCGCAAGTAAACTGGGACCCATTGCCTGCGGGCAGAGTATATTGTTTGAAGCCATTCGTGATCCCTGAGATCATATCTATCAACGAGAGATAACCAGCAAGACTCAAATTCCTCTATTGACTCGGTCAAGTTGACACACTTATGAAAGTCTGCTTCAAACGTTGGATGTTTGAAAAACACATGGGATAACTTCTCTTGACATTTCTTGAAGATGTGCCATTTGCAGAAACGATGGCGGGTCTCAGGAAAAACTTGCACTATGGCTGATCGAATCACTGCATCATGATCTGTGGTGATCGACACTGGAGGGCGACCAGACATTGCCATAAGCCATGTCTTAAATAACCAAATGAACGATGATTCAGATTCATTTATTAGGAAAGCACAACCAAACAACACAGGCTGTCCATGATGGTTTACCCCAGTGAAGGGTACAAACGGCAAACGATACCGGTTTGATCTGTAGGTTGTATCAAACGTTACAGTATCACCAAAATAGTTGTAGTTCATCCGTGCCTTTGGATCAGCCCAAAATACATTGCCCGAGGACTGATCCTCATCACCCTGCACGGCATAAACGAAATTAGGATTATCAGCCTTCATCTGCCTCAAATAATCCATGAGAAGCTGAATATCCCCTTCCAAGCTCCTCTGACGGTTATTCCGCATGTAATTCCTACAATCCACCTCCGTAAACCCAACTTTGCTTATTCCGCCATACTCTTTTATAAGCGCTGACATAATTCTACGAGGACCCATCCCAGCTGCCTGCAAAGTATCAATCAACGTCTTAGCAGGGCCAGAGATTTGCCGATGAGAACGAAGACAATGCACTTGATCCGGTGGAACCAGCTCGTGATTATGCTCCTTAACAAATCCAGACACCACCCATTTTCCAGAATCCTGCATCTTCACAGACAACGACGCTTTGCACCCAACTCTGGTGATCACTCTCGGCCTCTTGATCTCTCTATCTTTCGTCCGCTTCTCATTCAAATTGCGAAACCCCTCTTTCGCACAAACAAACTGCCTCTGTATGATTGCCCCGTCGCGCCTAGACCGCCGAGAAGAGCTGACACGGGTGCTAAACCCGACACGCCGGGCATATGAATTGTAAAAGGCTTTGGCAGCCTCTTCGGACTCGAATTCCATGCCCTCGTAAGGCTCGAGGTCCAAAAGATCTCCCTCGGGAAGGTAAATTTCTCCACTCCCGCCGATACCGCCACCAAAACTGCCACCGCCGCCACTGGCAAGAGGAGGGCTATCAACCATCTCTTCGTCATCGATGTGGTGCTCAATGTCCACGCCATCATCATCTCCTCCTCCTCCCACCCCAATATCAAACTCAATCACTTGGCTATCCATGTCAAAACCGTCCCAAATGGTTCTTTCTCAGTTCAATTTTCCCAAATGGGCACCAAAGTCCCAATTAATAATCAAATCACTCGTATTTCTGCAGCGTAAAAAATCTAATTAAAAGCGGGAAAACATGGAGTACAAGCAAATTCTAGAGCTGAAAAAAGGGTGTAAATGAAAAATCAAAATACCGACCTACAAATTCACAGACACTGAAAAATATTAAATAATTGCGAAAAAATAACCATACCTCTGGAGAATCCGCATGGAAGAGAATCAAAACCGAGAGAAAGCAAAGGGGACTTGCGAGGTTTCGGTTTCGGTTTCTAGGGTTTGCTGAGAAGGAAAATTACAGTGAAAGAACAATAAAACCCTAGAATTTGAGTTTGAAATTGGGATTGAGAGGGATAATCTGGTTGAAATTACCAGGAAGTTGAGGATTCCAGAGAGGTTGAAGAGAAGGAAAAAAGGGAAGGAATGAGAATGAATATACGGCTGATGAAGCGAAGAGTGATGGTGGAGAGGGAAGAGCGTAGAAAGGCTGTAGATGAGCTCTTCGTATTCTATTCCAACCCCTGGGTTCTAATCCTCTGCTTCACCCCAGTCACGTCCATATAAAGTTTCCCCAACGTTTGACTAGTTTATGATTTTATGATTTTATGATTTTTCCTTTTTTTTTTTAATATATATATATATATATTCCTTCTTTCTTTTAACTTCAAAAATTCCTCTTAAGCTATATCTTTAGTGTCGGCGTGCTCCCCAAATTTTGAAATATTCATGTTGGATCTCTTAAATTATAATATATCTTTAGATTTACCCTGAACTTTAAAATGTGTAAGTTTTTTTTAAACATAATTTCACATGGTTTAAAGTTAGGCATAATTTTTCAGGGTTAATAAATGCTTTCACTTTTTCTTCAAGGCTCTTATGATCGAACTACCTTATAAGTTTGTTTGTGTTTACTTGGTGTATACTAAAAAAAAGTAGCCACTATGGTGAGTTCCATATCGGCAGAAAGTGAGGAATTTAAGTGGTTTATAAGTGTCACGTGTTCTTTTTTATTCAGTAATTACTTGGAAGTTATAACTTAGTGAGGTTCATTTATAGGTCCACTAAGTTCTTTATTCTGAAAACTCTTGTGATTGAACTGTCTCATGAGTTTTTCACTTCAAAATATATTAGTTAGCCATCCAATATTATACTTATTCTTTTCTTGGAGTGTTGTTTAGAAGAAAGAAAAGAGGACAAAAAAAATAAAAAAAGAATGAAAAATAAAACAAACCTTAATTCAATTCGATTACCATTAGTTAATGGTTTTAGGAAATCGATCGATTTGCTTTTCTCAAAAACATTGTATGTGCTATTCCATAAAAAATAACATTTTTAAGTTTGGGGCTGAATTTAAAGATATAATATAAATTAAGTGGTAAAGCAGGTAGATTTCAATATTCAAGAGACACACACACACACACACACATATATATATATATATATATATTAATAATCTAGATGTGATACAAAGAATTTATACTTTCTCTTTTTTTTTTTTTTTGGGGTAGAAAAGGATTCAAATTTATCCTTTCTTTTCCTCTTGATTGATGCTCACTTTTAATTTTAATAATAAATAATTGATCCCCTAAAAAAGTAAATAATTGATTAATAAAATAGAAAAAGGTGATATTATTGGGGACTTCTTTGGTAGAATGTCCTACAAGTGTTGTTATTCTTTAAACTTCAGAACACATCACAGTTAAATGAGAAAGGGAAGGGAAAAAAAAAAATTATCCTTTTTCTAGAGCGTGACTCAAAATTTTCTTTCATAAAAAATTTACATGTCGTTTTTGAGTTGTTTTCACTCTTTAATTTATCGTCATAGCTTTGTCACTGATTCACTTGCAAATTCAGTTTGTAGTTTACCAGTTTTCCATTTTGGCATCATAGTTGTAATTTTTTTCCCCCGCACCTTTCCTTTTCCTCTTAGCTTTCGTTTTTCAGTGTGTGATCCTTTGCCCTTTTAATTGACGCTAGTCTCACTTCCCTTTCATAGTCGTTTTCGAACTTTTCTCGTTTAGTTATGCAGTCGTTGTTTCGTCGCCTGCCTCTTTTAATTTGTTCTTGGTCGCTTGCCACTTATTTTTGTCGTTTTCATTTTCCGTTGTAGCTTTCCTACAATGTCGTTTCTTTTGTTATTTATTTATTATGATCGTTCCTAACGTCATTGTCGTTTGTTTAATCCTTGGTCGCTCGCAATTTAAAGTTTACTGTCGTGTTTGCCTGAAATCTTGTCATTAATTTTCTTCCAAGTGCCAAAGCGTTAATAAATATATATATATATATATATGTATATATTATTGTATTTCATAGTTGTTGTCGTTAATTTCCACACACAAACGACGTGCCGTCCGTGTCCTGGTGGCTTTTTACGTGTAAGAACGACATATCGTTTTCTTCATACTTGACAGTCATTTATGTCATCGTGAAGTGATCTGTTGCCATGTCCTTAAAATATTGAAAGAAAATAGCTTTGTTATCTTATAACTTAAACAGCCGAAATGTCGTTTTTTTCCCTCATTTAAACTCTCCTCTAAAAAGACATGTTGTAAATCCTACATAGTACACTCCTACTTTTTAAATCACGGTCGTTTTTCGTGCAAATAATACAACGGAATTTGAGGACAAGGAATGATTTTATCGAACTAGACCTCAAGTCAAATCCATAACTAAAAATAAAGGAAAGAGGCGCATCGTTACTTTTTTCAACGTTCAAAATCATATTATTTAACAGTTTGCCGTAATCAAAGGCTCCAAAGCCCTTCATACATACTGAGAGGCAACTACATTCTAAAGAAAATAAACAAAAAATGTTGTTATAACCTAAGCGACAATAGCATGATAAAACTAGAGACGACAATTTCTACTTTTAAACGACATTCTAGCTGTTGTTAATATCCTGCATCACGTCCTGTCGTTTATGCCAATGATGTTAGATTTTATATGTCGTCTTATTCCAAGAGACTGCTGTCGTTTATACCCAAATAGGACAAATTTTGTACGTTTTGAAGTAGATGGCGTTTGAGGTAAAACAATTAAAACGTAGCTTATCGTTACATATGACATGTACTTTTTTTTTTTTGGGGGGAGGAAATACACGTAGTAAGTGTGCATAAAATGTGCCAAATGACATAGTTTGGAACATATTTTATTTTCTTTCATTTTTTTCAACAATTTAGAAAAGTCAGTTATTTGAATATTCATCAATAAGCGTGAACCATAAGTTAGTTAAATAAAAATAGAAAAAAAAAAATATCCTAGCTTAATTTACATTAAAATTAGACTTTGAAACTAATATGAAGTCAATCCACAACATACGTGCCTGAGGCACGAGAACAGTTTTTGTTTTTCATAATATTGGAGTCAACTCTTGAAACTAATAATTATACGAGATCCAAAAATTTGTAAGTTAAGTCTATTAACAAAAAAATATTGAAAAATAACTAAATTTCTAAAATTAAATATTGATAATATATGGTCAACTGTATAAAATACTTATGTATATACACATGCCCCCCATTTACACGATCTATAGTTTAAATATTCAAAAATATAGAATGACTCCACTCAACAAAAGTATGTATATTTTAACTATAGGGCAATCGACTTTCATATATATTCAAATTCCGAGAACAATTAGTATATGTATGTTTTTTAAAAGGCAAAGATATTCACTATTTAGCTAGTATAGTTCTTTTGTATCTCAATTTTTCGAATTTCATAATCAATATTAGTGCACCTTTAAAGAGTACTTAAAGAATAATCTGACAGTAATTTCACACTTAATTCCATAAAAAATGTAGAGAATCCTTTAATACTCTATTTCACACAAAAAAAAAAAAAAAAAAGGGAAAAAAGTCTTGATACTCGCATGATTATCCTTGCATTTGTGACCGTACAGATGTTTAATAGTCTTAAAGAAAGGAGAAAAATATTCTCCAAAAAAAAAAAAAAAAAAGGAGAGACAGAGAGAGAGAGAAAAGAAAGAAAGGAGAAGAAAAAAAGGAACACGCTTGAGTTCTGCTAAAGAAAAGGAACATAGTTTATAAATTATCTGTGTAATCAATAACATGATAATGGAATTGGTGAAAGCTTCTTAACCGACGTGTTAAACAAGCATGGTTCAATTGGTTCGTGATGGAAGCATAATTAATTCTATATAATTAAAAAAAAAAAAAAAAAAAAAGACCCTTTCGATTATACACCCTTTGACTTGGCTCACAATTCTTTTTTAATTCCCTCATTTATCAACAAACATATAACATCAGCTATACCTTCCCCAAGATAGTCAAACAATTTTTAATTCCAATTCTTCTCCAACACTATTTAGTATTATTTGATAATTATCAACTAACAGGGATTAAAAATAATTAAAAAATTTGAAACCACCCCACTGAAACAGCAGCCAGACCAAAACTGCACATAGTATTAGGTATAAGATGTTTTTCTACCGTAATTATAACTCCTTTTTGTCTCTATTCTGCCACTTGCTTGTAAAACATACTGATTAGAAAATCAACTACATATTATAAAATACAGAGTTCAAATCTCTCAATTATTTCGACAAATAACAACAATAATCTACTTGTTTTACAAACTCTCAAACTAGATGATTGGCAAATCAAACTCTTCCCTCTCGGGGTAATTTACAGAAATTAAGCTACAAAAAAGAACTAAAAAAGAAGAAGAAAAGAAAAATACATTAAAATTAACATATCAGTGCCAAGAAAAACCAAGGTAAGAAGGGGTGTAGGGATTGATCTCATGAAGAGGTTTTTCATGAGAATTAGCGCACACATTATCCAAGAAAGAGGATCTGCAAAGCGGGCAAGTGAAGTGGTTGCAGTCGAGCCACTTCTCAATGCAGCTCATGTGGAAAACGTGACCACATTTGGACAGCTGACTGACCACATCTTGTTCCTCGAACTCGGCCAAGCATATTGAGCATGTCTCCTCCGTGATTTGCCCGGTCCTTCTCGTACCGCAGCCGCCGTGGTTCTGTAAGTCAACGAACCTACAGACGGGAAGCCCTGGCTCGGTAGAGGTGGCGGTGGCGGTGGCGGAGGAGGAGGTCGCCGGTAATGGCGGCGGAAACGTGATGGAGAAGACCAGGCCTAATAGGCTAGAGAGAGCATTCTTGAGTTGGAGAAGTGGGATCCATATGCAAGTGTAGAACACAATGGTCGCAACGCCAAAATTAGACTGTGAAACCACTAAGCAAATCATTTTTAATTTCTTTCTTTTTTTGGATTTTTTTTTTCCCTTTTTTTGGCACTCTAATTGAAAAATTTCCTTACTCTCTTCCTGTTTCTGTCGGAATTTGGTTTTGGTATGAGGAAAGCAAAGGGGAATCACACTTCCCTTTTATAGAGAAAATTAGGAGGCTTGTGAAAGAGTCAAATCTGGTGTTTCTTTAATTTCAAAACTAACTTAAACGCATGCATATATCCGCCATTACACTCTTTGACTTTTGGGGTTCTGCATTAAAAAAAGTACATATTTTTTTAATTGATAATTCATTTTATTTTTTTAGATAATTAAAAAAAAGATCGGAAGGTAATTCTATCAGTTTTAAGTTTTTCAACCCCACGAACAAAAATGTTTTCCTAAGCATGATAGAGTAAAACCATTTACCATCTCATCCACCCTTGAGTATTATAACTTAGCGCTTCATATGGAGGAATAATATATCTATATATTAATATTTTAATTTACACATATAAGTAAGCGAGTATTTTATGCTATTGATTTTAATGTACAAAAATCGTCTTTGGACTTTGAAATAAGAGGGGCTGCTGGGCCGGCGCCGACCCCACATACCCGTAGTTCAATATTAAATCATAACATGAGGTTTTTTGTTAATAGATTAATAATAATATTAACACAATCTTAAACAAGGTAATTACGCAAACGAATGCAGGGTTACAGTTGATGGAAATTAATGATCTGAAGCTGTTGCCAGCCTTTGAACAGCGCCTCCTTTATCAGTTTCTCCTAATTATATTACATTTTAATCATATGCTTGAAACATTTTATAGTTGCATTATTTAGCAATGAATTCACCACTTTTCCCAAATACAACCATTATCCTTCTTTTTTTTTTTTGAGGGGAACAATCATATCAATTTGGTAATCGATGAGATCAACTTGTTAGCTTTCACTTCCCTCGAAAAGGATTCAGATAATCTATATAATTTTATACGGTTCAAATGATGTCTAACTAATCATATTATATTATGTTATTTAACCAATTATGTTGTATCATTATATGTTTTTGAAATATAATTTTTTTAAATGATATGACGTCATATGATTGGTTAAATAATATTTGAGAAATCAAAATTAAACCGGAGATCTGAGTCTCCCTGAAAAAACAACAATAACAATAACAATAAACCTTGTCTGTCCTAGGATTTTACTTTTATGGATGGATGTGTAAAGTCCAAGGCTGATTTCACTAAATGGATTTAAAATAAATTTTTCCTTTGATTGGGGCTAAAGTTGAGCTTAGTTTAATTGAACAATTAATGGCAGCATTAATGCTAGTCCAAGATCGAAAGTGATATTTAATAGAAAATGGATAATTAAGCTTAAAACCTCCGTGATTGGCTCCTTGACTGAAGCTCAACTTGTTTACATACTTTGGTAAACAAAAACATAAATGTGGTTAAAAAAAAAAAAAAACAAAAAGAGTACTTTTTATTAATATAAAAAACTATCAATATGCTTACCGTGAGATGCTCCAATTAGCTAATGTCTCAAGTCTCAACTACTAGTATAGAATCCTAAAATTTCAAGTGGTTTTTAGGTATAGATTCTCTTTTGTTTCATGTTCAACGTATTAGGTCTTAGACTCTTAGTTACCTAACATTTAGCTTAATGGGCTTATTCGAGATGAGTATCACAAAAAGAAAACATGACGTATGATAAAGAGAAAATTTTACGATAAAATGCCCTTAATCTAAGGGTCTTATAAGATCAATTATCTCGACCATAAGATAAAAACTGACATGTCAAATGTGACTAAACTCTTGAGAAAGGTATTTAAACAGTATTATTACGTCTTTTTCATAAGTACATTCATTCGTTTGATGCAATATATGAACCCATTACTCCTATACTGAGGTATCTCATTGTAAAATTTATCTAAATCATGATAATTTTTATAGATGGAATTATAAAAAAAAAAAAAAGTTGAAGTGTAGGAGTATTTTTTTTTTATTTTAAGAAAAATAAAAAAAGAAAGGTGTGGAGGAGATAACCAAAAACCAAAATAGAAAAGTACCTCAAAAACTTAAAAAAGAAAAAGAGAAACAGTGTGCACTGTATTTATGGGGCAAAAATCCACAAGAAAGAGGGAGGGAAACATGAATGTGCGAGAAGAAAGGTCATCTTACTTGTGGGACATAACTATAAATAAAAGATTCTATGGTGACTTTCCAAATATTTTATATAATCTTCGAGGGGTGAAGTTTTTTTTTATTACAATTGCTCAATAGGGATATGTACCCCCACTACCGTATACATGGCTCCGTTTATGATCACAATAAAATGAATACACTTTTTACAATTAAACCTCTTAAAATCATTATTATTAGAAGAAATGATTATTAAATAATTTTCACTTCTACGCATTACATTTTGGATCGGTCTTTTGTGAAATTCGAGGTCTTCGCCAAACAATTTTAACACATAGAGTAACATGCCAATGATAATATATTCACCCAAAAAAAAAAAAAAACCAATAATGATATTATGTAAGTTTTAGGATCACATGAAACATTGTCCTTGTGGTTGTGTTAGGGGCAAAAAAAAAAAAATCACAATTTACGTTGCATGCTTACGTTTTTACCTTAGCCAATAATCACATCACATGCGCTGCTATATATGCATAAGCCAACGTCATCCAAAATTATTAGGTCATAATTGAAACATTAATGTTCACAACAAATATTTAAAAAAAAAAAGGAAAAGAAAAAAAAAAATTTGAAACAGAGCAACTACCCTGCATTTGTGGGACAGTTCCCCTAGTCCATGTTTGACAACCCTAAACAAGAACCGGAAATTAAAAAAAATAATAATAATAATTAAAAAATAAGCCGACCAAATCACAAAGATCTTCATAGGGCATAGAGAATTCTCTTGTTTGAGATGTGCTTGGCATCTAAACAAACAGATAGCTTACAATATATGTATTCCGAAGGATGTATAGATCAAACGGAGATGTATATTATTGTCCTTAGTGTTTAATAATAATATTATTTTTATAATGTGAATTTATATTATTATAATAACGTTTAAATTAAAAGAATGACCGACCACGTGGTGGGCTCGGCAGGCGGAGCACTCGCCGGAGAGCGGCGCCAACCCTTTGTGGGAGTTTGAGGCTGTCAAATCGAAGCCTAATAACCTTTCCAAAAAGGCTTAGAACCCACGGCAATGACAAATGGATTTGGGTTGGCACTGTCTCTGTGTGTGTGACTCTGACCAAAGCGTGAAATCATGTCCAAGAAATATTCAGAGAATTTTCCATCTTTCTAAATCCAAGGGGCGTACATACTTCACGCAAACAAATTCATGCACGTAATTTAGCGGTAAAAAAAAAAAATTGTTTACAAAGTTAAAAAATATATAATAATAATAAAATGTAAAGTTCGATTTACTCATAGAACATAATTTTTTATTTGTCAAATCTTTGTCCACTTTCTTAAATTAATAGAGCTATATATACACAAAAATTGCATAATTGGCCGCCTATAAATTTTCCTCTTCTATCTTTTTTCTTCTTTTTCTAACTCGTGAGAGTTAGGGTTTTTCAATCGTTTTCTTTTCTTGAAACCGGATTCTAATGGCAGTCTTTGGACTGTCTTTGGTTTCCCGGCCCTATGGATGGATGTGAGAAACATATAGTGAGAGTTTTCAAAGAGACGAGCCCGTTAGAGGAGGATCGGCTTTACGGGAAGGAATAAAATAGAGAGGTCCTGCAGTAGATCAGTTTTGGCAACCCAGTTTCTCTCGATGACATGGATCTTGCTTTTGACAAGGACTCTTTCTATGTTATTGGTTTTTTTGTTTTTTGGTTTGTAGTTTTGTGTGTAATAGTGGTGATGTCTTCGCCGTCTTTTATTTAGGTATTGTGTTTCAGTTTGTTAATTCTAATAATAGAGGTGGTCTCCTCATCTTCCACGTTGATTGTTTGTCTGCTAGATCTAAGTCTTGGCGTTGTTTTGGTCTCGCTAGAATTACTTCTA